>BFFQ01005624.1:496329-536216 GCA_003402635.1 Protobothrops flavoviridis
CGCTTGCATCGCCATGGCAACGGTACTCGGATACTTCGGCTTCACCTGCAGAAAAAAAAGGAAACCTCCGTAGACCCCGAAACCACCGAGCGCAGAGAAAACACGCTGAGGCCGCTACACTGCGCGTCCTATGCCTCACCCGGAAGAAGAACAGACTTCCGTTCGTCGTACTTTTTTCCTCCGCCCACCTCAAATGGATACATAGGCGTCCACACTAGCTCGATTTCCGGTTCCGATTAAACATACGCTGCAGTGTCAGAATGGGGGGTTTCCTGCGACCAAAGGCAAAAAAAATAATTCTCTGCGTATCCCAGATTAAGAATAGTTACATCACTATATTCTTAATCTGGGATACGCGGAGAATTATTTTTTTTTCTAGATGACTTGGAAAGAATCATGCTTTTTCCCCGCCACCAGCATTAATTCCCCAAGTTGAAGCAGAATTGGGAGTGGATCCGTTCATTATTTACCTGGCTTTGTGATACGTAAAAAAGAAGTACTGTATATAATCCGTTGCTGCTCCGAAAGACAAAAAGAGCCGTTTCTTCGCTTACCTGAATCAAATGTACTAGAGTACAATGAAACAAGCGGGAACAGTTTCAAAGAAAGGCTGCAAGGATAATCAGCAGATTAGAAATTAAATTCTATGAAGAAATGTATATGGACGCTGTTCAAATAAACTGAAAAGTTGTCTCAGAGAAGAAAATCAAGACCTGTTCTCCAATTGTTCCAGAGGACAGGACCAAAAATAATGGGCTTATTTTGTGAAAAAGCAGATTCTGATATTGGGTGTAGCTTCTTAATTATTTATTCTTTTCTTGCTGGTATAATAATGACAGAGAAATGGGGGGAAACCCACAAAAATGATAATATATGCATTATCAAAGAAAAAGGAAAACACTTTTTTTAAAAAAAACGAAAAATGCAACAAAAGAAAAAGGTATAATGTATCATTTTAACTAAATTATTACAATTCTGTATATAGTTATCTCTCTCTGTGTATCTGATTTATATAATTATATTGTATTAACCTGTATTTTGTATAAATGAGTCCCATATTTCATTTTATTTCCCCATGCAAAGTCTAGGTCTACAGGCAATCTGCTCGTAGGTGACAAGTACAATTAGGAATTCAGTCCATTGAGTGAAAGGAGACACACACAGAGACACAATGCTTAAGTATTAAGTTTATACACAACATTTTAAGGTATTTTTTTACAAATGTTTTCAAATCATGCCTATGATTCTTTTTTGCTTTCCTCTTTTTCTTCCGTTTTGCATCCAGGCCCACGCCAAAAATATACAATCCCGATATATTTGAGACAGTAACAAGAGTTCAGTGTAGTTACATCGCCTCTGCAGAGCATCCGCTTCTACTCTCAGCTTCCCACGCAGGAAAGCAGCTGCCTGTGACTGGTTTGGAAGCAGCAGTGAAGTTACTGTTTTTGAAACTTGACTCGCAAGCCAAATCGCACCCGCCGCTCTACCATTAATAGCTCTATGGTTAGTAAGCAGAGACCAGAGGGAGGCTGTGGCTCCTAGCAGAAGCGAGATGCCGAGCGGGAAGGGGAAGCGGCCAACGGCTCGGGCAGAAAAACGCGGCGGTGGGAGCCGCCGCCAGTGGGTGGTGGTTCTTCCAGGTAACCGTGTCCCGGAGCCAGCCGATCCCGGAGTGTGAAAAGAAGCGGCTCCCTTCCGTGCACGGGAGGGCTAATTGCGGGCTGCATTCAAGCGATTGAGCTTATATTGCCTTGGGCAGCCGGTCGGTGTTTGTGTGAAGGCTGCCGGGTGTTGTGTTAGCCTTCCCCGTTTGCGACCTCTCCCTTCCTACCGTCCCACAACGATATTAGAGATAGCGAACCGTGCTATTCCTGCCCTCCCGAAGAGGTTGGATGACCCAAAATAAAACGAATCTGTCTTCAGAGTTGAATTCAACTTCTGCGACTTGATGGGCACGTGTGTATAGGACATTTTGGCTAAAATGCAGAGATTTGCTATTGCTCCCTCATAGTATGTTTTGTTTTGATTGCCCAGTCGATGCTGTGGTCTCCCATCCAGGCCTGATATTGCAGTGTTTCTCAAACTTGCTAACGTTTAAGATGTTTGGACTTCAAAGCCCAGTATTCCTCAGCTAGTGGGGAGTTCAATTGATGGGATTTTACCTACTATCCAATTGTTTGATGGGATTTTACCTACACTCTTATGACTAAGTGGTTCCTAAATGTAATGTAGCAGGTGATTGTTGCCCTCTCCCCTTGATTCATCTCTTCCATGCTTTTTAGATAAGCATAGATCAAAGCAGCTTGACTGCCCAACTTAGCACAATTTCCCCCCAAGTTTAGGTTCTAGCCAAGGTGAACTAGGCACTGAATCCATCTGGTCTCATTGGGCTTTCAGCATCAGTCTTGAGCCTCTAGACCAAATTTGGCATTTTTAAGGCAAGTGGACTTTAATTCCCAGAACATTCTGGGTTGCATATTTCTGAGAGTTGAAGTTCACATATCTTAAAGTTGCCAAGTTTGAAAAACACTGGTTTAGAAACAAAGAGAAAAACCTGGTGGCATGTTTGAAGACAGTCCAAATATTGCATTTCTTCTATTTTTAATCTGAAACGGTGGCACTGATGTCATCTAACTCAGGAATGAAATATCTGCAAACAACAAGTCTCAGAGATCACAAAGAACTCTGTGTTGGTGGGATCCAGACAAGCTTGGGGAAAGCAACATCTGGACTCTGCCTTTCAACCTTATTTATAATAAGGCTGCCCTCAAAAGATAGGGTTCAGCCAATAAACTCTTTCAAGTTTGAAGAGAACAAAAGGAAGACTTGCTTGGTTCTTGGGAAAAGAATTTCTATTCCTCAGAACTCACCAGACTACCCTCATAGTCATGATTTTTAAGGTGCTGTAATAATTATGTATGGGCACCTATCTCATTCTAGCATTCTCCCTCTCTTTCAGAAACTGCAACTGATCTCCCAAAGAAGCCAGGTGCTGGGCCTTTATTTACAAGGCTGCCACATCCAAGTACAGGCAAGGTTCACTTTGTAAAATATTACTTGCTTGATGCCATCTGATCGGTTTCTTTTTATTTTTATAGTAACAGTCTTGCCCTCTTCATGGTTACTATTATCCCTTTGTTAGCTGAAATTTTAAAAGCTGACATATTATGGTATAGAACAGTGATGGCGAACTTTTTAGAGACCGAGTGCCCAAAAACTGGCCCCGGCCCCGCTCCTGCCCCGCCCCCGCTTCACCCCTACCCCATCTGCCTGCCCGCAGGGCCACTCACCCATGCAGCCCAGCAGCGCCATGGCAGCCACGCCCTCTGCCCACACCCCGCAGCATCAACTGCGTGATGGGGCGTGAGGACAGAGTCTTGTCTACGCTGACTGGCTGCCATGTCCTTCGGTGTGCTGCTCCGCATGGGCCACGCTCGGGGGCGACTCTCCTCCAGGGGGGCTGCTGGTGAGGAGAGGGCCACGGGGAGGCGAGGCTGGGGCAACGGCACGTGTGCCCACAGAGAGGGCTCCGAGTGCCACCCCTGGCACGCGTGCCATAGGTTCGCCACCACTGGTATAGAAGGTAATTATACCAAATTATTGTTTGATTATTTACTAGTGGAATAGTATGGTTGATTTCCTCCTATTCCTTTTTTTTGTCTTTTGTACATTTGCTAAATTTTCTTTTGTTTTCTCTTCAGTCAGATGAGCCTTGGAAAAATATTGCACAACAAAACCAGAATGTGATAGTGGTTTCTTTCTTAACAGGACAAGCTGCCCTTTATTTATTTGGTAGTGATGCATACCACATATTTGAAATGAAAGCTTTTCATGAAGAATACCGGTCATGGTTTATTGGTCAAGAAGTTCAGTATGGTAAGTGGAAGATTGAACAGGACATAGATCTATCTCACCTAATGCTCCCTTAATGCTGGGGAATCTGGCTCTCTGGATACATTGTCAATGATGAGAGATGCTGGGAGTTGTAGTTTAATGTAACATTCCTGGAATTCCATAGACTCTCCACTTTTGTTGCAAGTCCTTGAGTCGCAATTGCACTTCTTAAAAGCTATTCATATTATGATTGCTTATTTCTTCCTTCCCTCACAGAAGTAGAAATTGGGATGTTCCAACAAATTTGCATTTATTTCATTGAATCAACATGACTTGTATCAAATGTTAGGATGATCTTTTCACAGTGATTTGAAGGTGTCGCTATCCACTTCTGGATCTTTCTGTCTGGCAGAGGAGGGGAAAAAAAAGGTTTTTTGCTGTCACCTTTTCTCCCATGTCTTTATTACAGTTGGGTTTTGAGAAAATTTTGAGCTCAGAGAAGGGGTTGCACCTTACATTTTTTAATGGTCCATTTTCCCCTGGCAGCACCTTGGAGAGAGATATTGGCTTTTTCTGACATCTCATTTCTCTTGAGGCTAGACAGATAAGGTACAATTTATGCTTTTTTTGTCACTCTACATTGGGCAAACATGCTACTTAGACTAGGGTCTTTCTTAGGGTGGGGGGGGAAATAAACCAAGTTATTCATCTATGGTTTCACTCAATTTTTTAAAGTCCAAGTGGAAAATTATTATGCCCAAATAGGCCAATTCTGCAGAAATGTTTAGCAGACCATACTTACCTGAATCACAACATCCAATCCATTTCTTCTTACTTTGATTCACATGAGATCCAGTTTTGCCTTGCAGGTAAAAATTTTAGAACCATAAGGGAAATACTAATACGGCAGTTATTTTAACAAAAATGTAGATGTCTTTATGGTGTTATGGAGCACTTCAAATTTGATTTAAAAAAATAGCTTCAGAGCAGATTGAAATATGGTCATAAAACTTGCCTGCAACTCTTTAAACAGCTGCATCTTTTCCTGGTTTGCATGACATTCTTAGAAAGGTTTTGAAACTATACTGTATTTGATGTAGCATATAGTCGGATTAATTTTATTCTCCTATATTCATATTGTCTTGTATGTCTATGGGAAACAACAGATGTTTGGAATTTGAATATACAACATCTTTCCTCTTCGTAGTATACTCATCCTCTTAAAAACTTTATTTTAAAGTCTAAATTTAAATTGGCAAAGATAGATTGTTGACTTTGCTGCTGAATCATTTTAGTTTTTGTCCCTAACTTATGGAAGCAGTCCAGAATGTGTAGTACAGTTCCTTTTAGAATATTTATTTTTCCACCTTCAGATGGACGTCTATTTTTTGCTACACCAATGGACCCCTTGTTTCTTGTGCTTTTCTACCTCATCAGAGCAGAGAAAGAGGTAGGAACTAAAATGTTTCAGGAAAATGACATTATATTATATATCCCTTCCCCTCCCCTCAAACAAATATCCATCATTTCTAAATGTTTCAAGAACTGAAATTCTGAAATTTTGTGAAATTATACTTAATGCTCTGCTGCTTTCTTATTTATTGAAACATTTGGCTCAGCAATAAGATAATCTTGTTTGGAAAAAACATGTTTTGGTTAAGAATTGTTTGAATCGTTTTAATTTTTTAAAAACTGATTGTTCCTCTGCCTCACCCTCAGCAGGGAAAGTTTCAGCCATTGGATCAGGTTTTGGTGGATGAAAAGTTTTCTTCCAGCATACAATTGCTACAGTGCACAAGTACTTCACAGTCAGTTCACCACATAGCTGAGCAAAAAGGTACAAAACAAGCAAAAATTATTAATAATTATGTAGACCTTCAAACTTTAGCCACTACTTATGTTAGGCCACTTGACATAGCCAGCTGTGTTAGGGGTGTGTGTGTCTCACAAACCATCCTCGCACGAGCACAGAAATGAGATAGAATAAATCTGGTGTCCTGTATGAATGCAAAGAGACCTTGTCTAAGATAAACTGCTGAGGTGGCCTATTTAGGGTTTAATCCAGACTTCTGTCCCTTGAAATGCTACTAGAGAGTGTTCTGCGTAGGATAGTCCTCTTGGTCAGGCAGAGCCAATTCTCTCCTAATTCCCCTAATTTTAACTCATAACTCCCATTGCCTATGCTGTTGGGCAACCACAATTGAGATCAGCAACTCAGTCATTATGCAAAGCGGTCATTAAGTAAAATTGACTGATCTTCCTTCAGCTTTTCTTTGCTTTACAAAAGGGGTGTCAAACTGGTTCTCGCAGGCCACGCCCACCCCAGCTCCGCAAAGGCAAAACGTTGCGATACATCACGTGATGCGATTGAGTTTGACATCCTTGCTTTACAACCTCTGAAGGTTGTGAATGCAAGGATTGGTTGCAAAGTTACTATTTCATCAGTGCCATAACTGCGAACCATTGCTAAATGCAGACTATCTATACAGGAATTAGGGCGGGGGTCATTCTCTCCCTCTCCCTCCCCCTCCCCAGTAGCACAGCTATTCTGAGGACACTGGGAATTGTAATGAAAGGCACTATTCACAATTGAAAAGAAAGGTATTTTAGATAATACTGAGATAAATTAACTAGATTGTGGTTTAGATTTAGTATTAGTTAATTGTGTGTGTGTGCACATTCAAAGTATATATTCATCACCTCCAAAATATTTGATAATGTTGACAACTTCTCCAAATACTGAAATAAATTTGCATTTTGTCTCAGTTCCATTAATGCACAGAGTAAATATAGTTTGGTTGTCTCTCTTTCTCTTTATTCTCAGAAATAGATGGTAAGAAATTTTTTAGATACAATGAAAAGAAAACACTGACATGGTTAAATAAAAAGGTATATTTTTCTCTATTATCCATTTTAATATCAAGTATAGCATTTCTTTCTTCAATGACAGATCTATTGCATAATACATTGTTTTGAACTATAAAGCATTCACTTTTTATCTGTAATATAGTATGATCAATTTAGTAATAGTCTGAAAAGGAGCAGACATGGGTCCTGTAACACAACTGTTATTTAAAAAAAAATATTTTTTTTTTATAATTTCAAGAAAGCAATTGCAGCAAAATGGCTGTTACTAGCATAATTCTGCTAGCTTTATTCTTCCTGCCATGGTATGATTACTGTGGAAGAAATTTTGTTACATTGGGGGGGGATGGTTTAGATATTGCAACTTAACAGTGTGCATTAATCACTTACTAAAATGTGTTTATTTAATTGAGTTCTACAGCTGCCTATCTTATAGCAATGATTCTAATAGTGATACATAGTATGAATATAATTCTTCGTAGTCTTCTGCTGAACAACTTAAAATAGGAATATCTTACTCTGTTTTTAAAAAATCTCATTGCCTGAACAGATAGCATTTCGATAATGCTGAGTGTCTGTGCTTCCTATCCCTATGACAAAGAGGCACTGTTTTCTATGAAATATATGTAATAGATTTCAGTATGTGGCTTCAAACTTTGATTATGATGGTACTATTTTATGGCTTTTGCTAGGTTAACCAACTGGTGAAAGTATTAAAAGAAAATAGCATACCTGTGAGTGGAAAAGTACAGGCTGCTACATTTATTAGCAATAATCAGGCCAACAGAGGCACAGAAGGTAAGATAACTGCATTTGTTGAAGAAAGGTATTTAAAGTAAAATATACCAGTTTGCCTTCATGGATTTTGATTTATGAAATTTACTCTGAGATTTTACTTTCCTTTTTAATCATTGCCAGAAAGGGACCCTGGCAAAATCATTTGTGTCTGGGATGACCTGAGTAAGAGAAGAAAAAAATGAATACAATTGGCACATGAGGCTGCTAAATAAGATCGATGAATAACATGCAATATCTATTTCATTTCTTTTTCAGAGGATTATATTTGTTATGCTCATGGCTTAATATCAGAGTATATTCCCGAAGAGCTAAGTGCAACATTGGCTAATTTTTTAAGGTGAGAATTTTTTTTTTTTAAAAAAACTAACTGCTTCAAACAAGAATTTTCCTGTCATGCTTCCATCACTAATTCTGGTTTGAAAAATGGACTTAAGTAGGGTAGTGGAGCCTTCCCTATTTCCCTGCCTTTCTTCCATACAGCTGCTTTTCTTGTCCCTTTTTCCAAGTTGGGAGTATACTGTTCAGTGAAACAAACTGGACTCCATACAATGGTGGGGATATTCCTCAAGAGCAGCAGAGACCGTTCTGTGACTAGATCTTGCTTTGCATCAGGTTTGTTTGTCTGATTTCTGAGGATCCCTGTCAGGCCCAAAACCCAGGAAAGGCACAAGGCGATTTTTCCAAGCAGAATTCTTTGTTGTTCCACACCTGTAGACAGAATCTTACCAAATTGAAGCACTCTACTCTCTACATCAGGGGTGTCAAACTGCCGGCCCGTGGGCTGGTTGCATCATGCGGAGACTGGGCCCACCCCAGCTCTGGACAATGCGAAAAAAGTCACGACACTTCACATCACGCGGCGAGTTTGACACCCGTGCTCTACATCAAGCATATTCTCCAAGAACCATTAGGAAGGAGCCTCTTTCACTCTCTTTCTCTCATACAACATATCTGGACTGAGCTGCCTCTTATTCCTCTGGAATACACCCTTTCTCTTCTGGAAATTCTACATTCCATCCCAGTTCCAGAGGGGAGTTGTTTAGGAAAGAAGAGGCATCCCAGTTTTGTGTTTGTGTGTATGTGTTTTGTTTGCTATCTTTTAATCTTTGAGAGAAGGTTCGCATGCTTGAAGGGTTCAGCACAGGACTGATGCAGTAAACCATCAGCGAAGACAAAATGGTTCTCAAATAGCGCTCTTAATATTTGTTTTCATTAAGATGAGTTAGTAAGTGTATAAAAACACATTTGCCCAGTTAGGTAGCTGACCATGGCTGATCTTGAAAAAGCTTAGTTCGGTCAAATCTAGTTAAAACTTCAGTGGAAAGTGGTCAGAAAATATCAGGGCTGGAATAGTGGGGAAAAAATGTCTTGGAAGTAGGCAATGGCAAATCACTTCTGTATTTCTGTACTGTTAAAAAAACATTAGGACATGTCCATAAAGTCACCAGGAGTTGAACTTGACTCAAAGGAAGCTTCATAGTCTCTAACGTTTTGTTTGTTGATGAATGCATTATAATACTGTAAATTAATTTCTGTGGAAAACTCACAACAGGCTTCATAATGACATAATTAGGTGAAGTAAATAGGCTGATGGAATCAGATAGCACTAGAGTTTAACTTGACCTTTCTGGCTTCCAGACTCCCACAAGGTACAGATCTTCCCACAGAGCCAGCATCAAAGGTAAGGACTTCTTAAGAAAGTCTGCTTCTCAAAATGTACAACTCTGAGCCATTCAGTAGTGCTTGATTTCCAAATCCCATAAGCTCCATTTCTGTGGCCATTGGTCAGAAACTGTGGGAATCATAATCCAGCATATTTGAGAAAACCCTATAGTTTCTCCACACTTGGTTTAGATGTTGCTCACTGATTTTACAACTGGACTGAAAAAAAAATCCTTCCTATAAAAGAACTGCCTTGAATTCATTACTGAAGATAATTCTTGAAATATTTATTACCTTTGTTATAAAGAGAGTTTGCTTTTTCAAGCATATAAGTGACATCAATTTAGTTATGCAGGCTCCTTAATCGGTTCAGTAACCTTTTCAGATACTGGGCATCCTCATGTACAGTAAAAATACACTTTAAACTATTGGTGCAGTCTTACCCTGACATCTCACATGAGCTCATTATGGAAATGCTAAAGCTTTAGGAGACTTAAGCAAGAATAAAACCTGAATCCTTTAAAAAACTTTTTCTTGGGAAGGAGTAATTATTTAATTGGGAGAATTGTATCTCACAGGACTCAAGCTGATTCCTAAACTAATAGGAGTGTTCAAAAACTGAAAAATGTGTTGTTTTGAACTCAAGCCAAAATTGCATTCAGAAATTCAGCCCATCTATTTAAGTTTGGCTGAGGATTAGAAGAAACAAAAATCTGAAATAATTTAAATATTCTGTGATTGTGTGTAAACAAAATTGTATTGGATAGTTTGGCTATTGAAAACGGGATTCAGAACGTGCAAAAATCCAGACAACCACCAGATGGCATTAAAGAGACAGTTTCCAATTACAGCAGCTAAAATGAAATGGAACACCTGGAACAATGGTGTTTCTATCCATATGTGGAACAGAAGATCTGAAACATAGAATTTATGAACAAAGCAACTGAAAACCATGAAATTGTTCATGGACAAACGGTTTTGTATGTTCTTCTGGCTACACTGATAAGTATTTTCAAGTGACAAAGTGGTACGCAGTCCCAAATTCCAATTGTGTCATTTCATGACTGTCTCATTTTGGGAGCTTTGACAACTGTGAGAAGCGTAGCAGCACTTTCAAAATTCACATCTCAGCTTTAGATTTACTAATTAATCATCAAAGATTAGATCATGCGGTGATACTTCATATTTCTCTACGGTGTATGTCTAAGTTTATTCCATAAAGTCTGGACACTTTTGACTGTAAAGTTCACAAGCCCAACATGTGATTTATGGCACAAATCACTCTTTAACATTACAGAAAAGGAAACTGTCAGATGGTCCTGTGGAAGCTGAGGAAGATTATACTAAATTCAATACTGGTGATCTGAAAAACAAAAAGGTATGCATTTTTGTGTTTTCCTGCCTCATATTTTGTCTATCAGTAAGATGGTCTATTAAAAAGGGGGGGAGGGGAGACAGAGCAGCTATTTAAGCAAGTGTGATCTATAAGACATCAATAGAATCCTGTATTTCAGAGTAGTGTGTCTTAATTGTCAAAACAGCTAGATAAAATGTTAAGTAGAGCGAGGAGAGAAGGGAGAGAGAATTAAAAGTACTACCCTTTTTAAAGAGCTATTTTTAAAAAGATTTAAAAGCATTGGTTTCTAAAGATTTAGATTACTTTTCTACAGAATTCACAAAGCCATGGTGTTTGCTTGATTTTGGCTCAGTGAGGTGTTTGATCACTGCCAGAGAGTAAATGTTGCCTTAGTATGATGTGCACAGTACTTTGCAATATTGGCATTAATATATTTGGTGTTTTTCCTAATTGGGCCAGGTTTTAGCTCTGCAAGCATCTTAAAAGGGTTATTTTTGGAAAATGCAGCTGAGTACAATGTTTCCCACAGAGATCAGTGGGGCTTGGAATATTCTTGTGATACCGATTTAGTATAAAACCAGGCTGTCACATAAAAGTACCAGTAGAGGACATGAAAAGTAGCGCAGAAACTGAAAACACTGGTTAGAATGACCACTTAATCTGGTCAACTACTAAGCCAGTGAACTGGCTTATGATTAGGGGACTGGAGGCTAAAACATATAAGGAACGGTTGCTGGAATTGGGTATGTCTAGTTTAATGAAGAGAAGGACGAGGGGGGACAGTGCTCCAATATCTCAGGGGCTGCCACAAAGAAGAGGGAGTCAAGCTATTCTCCAAAGCACCTGAGGGCAGGACAAGAAGCAACAGAGGGAGAGAAGCAACCTAGAACTAAGGAGAAACTTCCTGACAGTTAGAACAATTAACCAGTGGAACAACCTGCCTCCAGAAGTGGTGAATGCTCCAACACTGGAAGTTTTTAAGAAGAGACTGGATAGCCATTTGTCCGAAATGATATAGGGTTTCCTACCTGAGCAGGGGGTTGGATTAGATGACCTCCAAGGTCCCTTCCAACTTCATTATTATTATTGTTAACTGAAGGTTGCAAAGAAGTGATTGACTCCTCACAAGGCAGATTTCCTATGCATGTGGCTGCTTTGATATGCACAATGGAGTTAGTGGAGTTAATTGGTGTTAGTAGCGTCTCATACATGTTGTCTGCTTTGGGTGAAATATCAGTGCAAATCTGTTTTTAAAAATTGTGTGGATTAGAATAGTATTTGGTTGGGAGGAATGAAAATAGTTTCATTCTTAGAGAAATACAATATACACTTTGGCTAAGTGTTGGCCAAAGGTTTGGCTAACTAAAATCAGTGGAGACCATGGAGATTTCGTCTTGCTACCTTGCTCAGGTCTCATAGCCATCCAAGTCTATCTTTACTATTGTCTTGGTGAGGTTTTCCTCTGATAAGAATTTTAATTCAGTTTAGTCACCATAAGAGTTGAATAACAGTTTATAAATCAAGCAGAAACTCTTGTCTGGTTCTTATGTCGGTCTTCATTTCATGATTATCAAAGTCATATCAACAATGTTAAAGATTTATGTACTGATCTGTTCAGGAGGTCACATGGTTTAGGAAGAACATGCTTGTACTTTTTTTTCACAATGTAATCTGGAAAAGGGTGTTTTTACATGAATTTGTTTCTCAGATCATTTACTGATTTTTTTTTTATCTTAGTTGATTCTTTGGGATTGGCATGTTTTTTATAATGACTCTCTGAATAAAATGTGTGAGGGATTGTGTGCAGTTACCATTTATGAGTCCTGTTACGTGAAAAAAATTGAGTCTTAAACTTTGTGCTGACGTTTTACTTTGTTCTTACTTCCAGGCAAACAGTAAAATGTCAGCTTCACAAAAAGCTTTAGCGAAAGTTGACAAGAGTGGCATGAAAACAATGTCTTCTTTCTTCAGACCAAAAACTACAACACCAAAATGAACGGAGGAGGGTGCTGTTTGGTGTAGTAATTATCTTGGAAATGTTTTATGAAACTAGAAGCTCCTTATAGCTTTCTTTCTTCTCCTATTTCCCCCTATTGTCAGAAGTAGAAATCTATGATACTGGTGTGAATATAATCAAAGTTAATGTTTTTATTTGTTTTAGGGAAACTAGGCTCAGTTACCTGCTACAGATAGCAATCTGTCTTCATATCATTATTACTGAAAATTCACAGTACAATGCAAAGCAATGCATTTGTTTCTGAATAAATTATACGCACTTCTTGTTTTTTAAATTGTTGGTGATTTTTGGCTGAGGGAAATCTTACGTGTACATGTACGTCTTCTTTAATTTAAAAACTGGCTGAGTATTATTGTTGGCTGTTGATCTTTATTTTTCCATATTGGTGATCAGGGTGATCTGGGTCTTTGCTTATATATATCTTGAATGATGAATGATTTGGGGTATTTTTTCCAAACTGGGAAAGTTTTAAAGATAGCGCTTTAAGGAGAAGCTGAATTATTAATATTAAGCTTATCAGTACAGGCAGTCCTTGACTTATGACCAGTTGATAAAGGACCATTCAAAGTTACAATGGACTAAAATATATATATTAACAACCCATCCTTGAAATGATGACCGCTGCATCACCCCTGTGGTCATGTGATCACATTTTGGGTGTTGGCAGCCAACTTGCATTTATGATTGGTTACAGTGTCCCAAAGTCATGTGATCAACTTTTGTGATGTTTTTTGACATTGTCCAACAAAACGCCCATTGGATAAACTGGATTCGGACTTTCGACCACGTGCTTCGCTTAATGACCACATTACTAGCTTAACAATGATGGTCAAAAGCAGTTGTAAAATCAAGTCTTTGTGGAGTTGCAGGGAGGGCATTCCCTTGTACTTTTTGGAATGAACCCCAAAGCGTAGTGTTGCCTTATTCAAACTAGGGGTTTTCCCCCCACTGGGGAAGAGGGTTCCATGTTTTCATCAGGCAGGTAGGGATTGCTGTTGGGGGGACAGTATCTGACATATCAATTTCCAGAATGGAATTTTATCTTTATCTTTTTTGCTTCCTTTTAAATTTTATAAACAGTTCTATGTTTTCATATTTTATTTATACACTACCAGAGTCTCTCTATGAGGGAGATGGGCGGTTTCAAAATTTGATGCATAAATAAACAATCAATAAAATGCAATTCCCTACCATGGATATCAAAGGATAAATGATAAGCAGCACATAGATTTCCTCTCAGGAAATGTGAGGTGAAGTTAACTACTGTGACATCAAGTCATCCTTACAATCCCTAGTCCGGGAATAGGATTAGCCAAGGCTCAAGGCAAATTATGAGTCACTTACAGAAAGAGCCAAGAATGGTTTGTTTCATTACTGTTTAATGACAAACAAGATATCTGTGGTGTGAATAAATGGCTTTAGACCAAAGGACAGGGGCTCTGTCCTGAAGGAGGGGGTTTCCAAAATCTTCCTACAAATATTTTCAAAATTTCCATTCTATCCCCAGAACTGGAAATTCAGTTTGCAATTTCTGAGGAGCACCAAAGAGAATGACTTTTCTGTTCTCTGAAGTAGGTAAACAGTAAGACCAGATTTCCTTCCTCATCGTATTAATTACAATAGAGCATATAACTTCCCTCTCCCAACCACCACCACCATTGTTAAGTCCTCCCAGCAACAGAATAAGGTAATATTAGCAGACTCTTTGTATTGAGAGAAGCAGAAAGAGTGGTTTCTCCCATCTTCACGGCTGCATGTATGCTCAAAGGTAAGAAAAATGAAGCGTCACGTTATATAAACCACTTTTTAAAATATGTATTATCATAAAAAGTAAAAGAGAAAAACAACAAAACAAAACATACATTCAACACTAGCAACAACAAAAAAGAAAAAAATAGTGTACAAAAAAAGGAGGACAAATTGACCAAATACAGTAAATTTAACATTTAATATGTAGGATCCACCCTGGCTGCTCACCCCCCCCAAAAAAAACCCCAGTAAGTCTCCCCTTTTACAACTATATCCAGTGTGTTTTCACTTATTTGCAAGACCACCACATACAATAAAATGAACTGGATTTTGACTATATTTCCAGCACTTATTAGAAATCCCTTTATACATTTTTGCTAGTCTATCTGGGGTCCAGTACCAATTATATAAATCACTTTTTAAGTCTGAGTAAGGTGAGAAAATTACCAGAACTCGCAGAAAGTCCACAGTGTAATGGCGGAACTTTTCTAAAAGAGAATGCAAAGTGCTGAAGGAGTGTGGTTGTCGCCAAGATGTTTTGAAAGCAATGATTCTTTTTCCTCTTGTGATTGTTCTCCATGACAACTTTCAGCTTCTAATAGGTTATCAGGGGGCAGAGGGAGAACAAAGGTGTGAGAAAAACAATTTGGAATATTCTCATTAAAGTTTGAACTGTGGCCAGAACCAGTTTGTTAGCCATTCTATGGATCGCCCCCTGCTAATCCCTTGTCAGTTTTCATAGGTGAGAATTGCTATTTTCATAAACAATAATAGTAAAGTTCATGTAACTGCTTGACCAAGTTCAGTTCTTTCCTCTCAAACCTGCAAGTGTGTGTATCTAAACAAAAAAAGCAACTTATAAAACTCAAATATGTAAACAACCCAATGGTTATATCCATGTTATACTTTATGCCAATAGAAAAGAATGGTTCTCTCTGTTCCTTAATAATTGATTGTAGAATATAGGATCGTAAGAAGTAGGGAGTCCCCTGAAATTGACATGCTTTGTAACTTAGAAATTCTTAGAAATAATTTTCAATTTGCTCATTATAACCATGATTTAAGTGCTGCTGGACGGCTTGTTTCTACTTTTCCACCAATATTTTGACAGTCCCCAATGAGGTGAGTTAGAGGGGAGGTTCATTCAGATGCAGCCAATCCCCGGGTTCTAAATTTCCTCATTCCTAGATTAATGCTGCTACAGGTATAACGCTGGAAAAGACCACGTGTTCTTTGTGATTCCTTCTCCAAACTATGGAACTATGATAAGCAGCAGCAGGCCTAAAATGGCTCCTGAGTAAATCAGACAGATGCACAGTGTAAAAATCATAGGGAATCTGATCAAAGTGTACCACCATGTGACCATCAATGCCTAACCCCTCCCCCATCTGCATACACTGAGCATACTATACATGTTTTCATGAGATACTACTGAAGAATGCTACTGGGAATTCTGTCATCAAATCTGAGGGATTACTTTATCTAGTTGGTTCCAGAAATAAAGTTTTTAAATATGTAATAATTAGACATAGTATCTATAATAAATGGAGGCCTTCCAGCAAGTCAATTTTTGCCAATCACATCCCACTATAAGTCAACCTTGAGCTGGTGAGAATCAAACTCCTGGCGGTCAGCAGAATTAGTCTGCAATATTGCATTCTAACCACTGAGCCACCATGGATTAGCCCATATCTCTCTGCTATATATTTGTAATGACACTGAATGGTATCAGAAGCAAAAGGAATGGTTACCAGGGCAAGGAATAGAACAGGTTAATGTAGATAAGAGACTTGACAGATTTTCTTCAAAACTGTAATCGTATTTGTGATTAGATGGAAACCTCTAGAGCAGGGCTTTTCAACCAGTGGTATGGGTACCACCTGTGGTACATTGGCACCTGGCAGGTGGTACGCGACCATCCTAGAAAAGTGGTAGCGGGGGAGGGGAATGAGCTGAACCGGTGGCAGCACTGCACAAGCCTGAGCGAGAGATGGCTGGAGCTGCAGGGCTGTCAGGGCTCAGTGGAAGTACCAGGATCAGCACCAGGCTCCAGCTGGAGCTCAGCGTTGATCCTGGCGCTTCTGCTGAGCCCAGAAGAAGCACCAATCAGCTGGAATGTTGCAGCATCTCCAGGGTCTTGTGATTTACATTCAGATGCATGGCAACTGAGTCATATTGACACCTTGCTAGGCGACTGGTGGTACTCGGATATTGCCATATCCTAAAAGTGGTAAAATGGGTGAAAAGGTTGAAAAGCCCTGCTCTAGAGTACATACAGTACGGTTCTGTCAGTGTACTGTAAATGGGCCTCCAATTTTCTGACATGTGATTGTAGAATTATTGCTAAATTGGTATCCTCCAACTATGTTGGGACTACCGCTGCAGTATTCCCATTGATCAGTCTGGCAGTTGAAATTTAAAATCTCATTACAAGAGGTTGAGGAAGACACTCATAGTAAGAACATCTCTGATGTATGTGTACGGGTAGTCCTCAACGTATGACCACAGCTGAGCCCAAAATTTCTGTTGCTAAGTGAGAAATTTGTTGAGTGAATTTTGTCCCTTTTACGACTTTTCTCGCCACGTTTGCTAAGTAAATCACTGCAATTGTTAAATTAGTAACAGAGCTGTTAAGTGAATCTGGCTTCTCCATTGACTTTGCTTGTCAGATGGTTGTAAAAGGTGATCACATGACGCGAGGACAACGCAACCGTCATAAATATGAGTCAATTGTCGAGCATCCAAATGTAGATCCACGGGACCATGAGGATAGTGTCATGTATGAAAAATGGCCATAAGTCACTTTATTCAGTGCCATTGTAAATTTTAAATTGTAAGTTGAGGACTACCTGTATACACACACACAGGCACGCACACATGCACACATGTATGCAAGCACACACAACACATACACACACATTATATTACATACCATTGCTAGGAACATTCCTAGAAGTCTCTTCAAGCCGTCCCATTATTTCATCCTCAGTAACACTGAGATTTTGTTTCAGGAAATAGGTTGACATTTTCCCTTTGCCTTTCACCTCTATGTTTCCCCTTTCTGCTATCTCAAACACTTGAGGAGGAAGTGCTCTGTGCAGTGCAAGAAACAACAAGAACAACATATAGAGTTCATAACTTACTGCTAACTGGCCATAGCTGGCTAGCACCGCACAAAGTTATAAGCAAACAAACCATATTTTGGCTTAGCACAATATGCAGAGCAGATTATGAGATTTAATCCTGGCACAGTCAAGCTCCCGTCTGATGGATTTGGTATTTCATTGCAAGGCCTTACTTACCTGAATGTTGTGGAGCTGATATGGATTTTGTCTGGCAATCCATGGCTTTCCATCCTGGAAGCTGTATTGACGGTATCACCAAATAAACAGTATCTGGGCATTTTCTCCCCAACTACACCAGCCAACACTGGTCCGGTGTGTATCCCAATTCTAATCTGTTGAGAGAAACACAATATGCAAGACACAATGTGGAAGAGGTTCTTGTGGAAATATATTCCTTTAGTGGGTTCTGGAAGAAACCTAAATTATTCTTTTAATTCTTTTTGTGTGTGTGTGTTTCTTACCATTTCTCATGAAGAAGACGCCAGAGATCCATTTATATAAATAATCTTTCCCTTGCAATTGTCCCATCAGGGCCCTCATCTGGAACCGGGATTGATTTTGTGTTTTAAGATTTGTTACATAGTGTTCATAATTGGGGGGCTTTATTAATGTTTTCTTTCTTTTTTATGTATCTCAGCCACCTTAGAAGGGATTTATCATTAAAAACACCACAGAGATATTTCAAATAAATATTTTAAATAATTTTGAGGAAATGAAAAGCTTGCCTTGCTTATATTTAGTGATTTTAGTTGGTTGAACAGAAGTTGTCTTGGCAGTTATTTATTTATTTATTGGGAGTAGTTTCTATTCAAGTTTAGAAAAAATAAAAATAAAATCCCCACTCAGCAGGCTCCTGATTTAAGAAATGCCTGTAGGAGGGAAGGGGAACTGAAGGATGAAAACAAACAAATCCAGAGACTTATTCCTTATATCAGGGGTCCCCAACCTATGGGCGTGGCCCATTACCGGGCTATGACCTTCTGGCCACTGGGCCGCGGGACAGGCTGGCTAGTGCGCGCATTCACCCCACTTGTGCTAGGGCCGCTGCCACGCAAACGGGGTGCTGTACAGTGAAAACAGGACACCCTGTGGCAAAAATGGGGCACCACGCAGCAAAAGCGGGGTACTGCACAGCAAAAATGGGGCGCCACACAGCAAAAATGGGGTGGCACTAGCACCCACGTGGCAAAAATTGGGCGGTGCTAGTGAGCATCATGTGGGTGCTAGCACCGCCCCGTTTGCATCATGTCTACTCTGTGTGTGTGCGCGCATAAAATGCTTCCCCCTCCTTTTCCCTCTGGCCCACCAACCAAGAAAGGTTGGAGAACTCTGTCTTATATGATACGTCAACATTTAGCAGATAGAGTAGCCATATAAAAGAAGACCATTTCAGGAAAGGAAGAAGAAAACAATTGGTGCCTGCTATGATCATTCTCTCTTCTCTCTGCTGCATGTGAGATGGCTTGATCTTTTTCTTTTGTTTAAGTCTTAAAACTATGAATTACCTGTATAGGTCTAGTGGTAATAGGGTTCATAACTTCTCTTGCAGCAATTCTCATGCCAAGGGCAAAATTAGCCACCCTTTCAGCATGACTGGCAACTGGGACTGGAACTCCTCCTACAACCATGTAGGCATCACCAATGGTTTCCACCTATAAAGCAAGATGCATAGTGAAGTACGCATGGACACCCACCAACCATTTGCCTAGGCTGGCATGCTGGTGCCCGCCGGATGTTTGGATTGCAACTCTTACATTCCACTGCTAGTTGGAGCTAATGGGAACTAAACGTCCAAAAGTTCTGTAAATGAACATAGCAATCATATCTCCTTATTCATTTATTTTATTTAATAAATGTATTTGCTGCCTACGTCACCGTGGGGATAATCTAGGCAGATTACTCCTATTTCTTTCATTTTACTTGGGGAATCGTTATTTTACTTACTGCAATGCTTTTATTTATATATATATATATATATATATATATATATATATATATATATATATATATAATTTATTTATTAAGAATTTCTAAAAGAAAAAAGGACAAATGAACAAGTGAAAGAAAAGAAAACAAGGGGAAAATTGATGCAGAAATATAATATTCAGTAAGCGGATTACTGAGATTGTACAGTTAATGCTCAATATATTGTTGATGAGAAATTAACTATAAAAACTCAAGTACATTAAAAATATGAGAAAGGATTTGAGTTTCTGAAATGTCAAAATGCTGACTGATGCAGCTAGACAGGTATATTTCATTTGTCACTAAGCAAACAATGGTTGAGACATCGGATTGCCCTGGCTAATCAATAAAAATACATTATATACAGTAGTTATCCATATCTTTCCCAATCTTATACTTTCCATTCACATGTGATTGCAATAACATTAATAGCAGTAGCAATAGCACTTAGACTTATACACTGCCCCATAGTACTTTATAGCACCATCTAATCAGTTTACAGAGTCAGCAAATTGCCCCCAGAATCTGGGTCCTCATTTTACCAACCTTGGAAGGATGGAAGGTTGAGTCAAATTTGAGCCGGTCAGGATCGAACTCCAGGCTGTGGGCAGAGTTTGCCTGCAATACTCCATTCTAATCACTGAGCCACCACGGCTCTTTTACATTAAAAAACTGTTGCCAACATTTGTTAAAATCAACTAATTCAATTCAAACCAAAAATATCTCATTAAACAGCTAGTCTGGCCAATTGCTGGAAATTCTGGGAGTTCCAATCCAAATGTATTTGGGTGGTACCAGGTTGGGGTTGGCTGTGAGAGCAGATCAATCTCTTTGCAGGAAGGGAAAAGTGGAGGGAATGGTTGCAAGCCAGAAAATTGCTAAATTATACCAAGCAATGTCTAGTCTTTTCAGGATTCATTCTCCCTTCTTGCTGCCAATCTAAAATTATCCATCCATTCATCATATGCCCTTGGGCTGCAAAAGACAGCAGCAAATGTTATAAACATCAGCCACACTTACTTTATAAACTCCATGGATGCTAGTCAGTCGATCAAACTTGGAATACATTAAATTAAGCATGTTCACGATCTGAATAGGTTCACAGACAGAACAGATGTTTGTGAAAGTCACGACATCACTGAAAAGTATTGTGCAGCAGCCAAAATCTCCTGGGGAATAAACAAAAAAAGAATAGTCAATTTTCAGAAGCAACAGCTTCTCTGTTTTTGGTTTTTAATATGGCAAGAATAAAATACTCAATCAAAAAGTCCAACAATGGTTAATGGAAAATTATCTTTAACTATTGTTGCCACTTGCCTGAATCCTACTAAAAGCTGGAAAAAAATCGCAGCATATGTGACCTCTCAATCATTAATATATTATAAAGGTGTGCATATTGATGGATTGACCCCAGAGGTTTAGATGCTATGCTTTATTGAAATAAGTTGATTGACAAAGAAACAAATTCTTGTGTCATTTCAGAACACACACGAGTCTGAAAGCTTCTCCTTTACACCTTCTAAAATAAGGTGACCAACCGTCCTCCTTTAGGGAGGACAGTCCTCCTTTTGTAAGTTCTGTCCTCCCTCGAAAAGTGTCCTCCTACATGTCCTCCTTTTCGATATTTGAAGACTAATCTGCAGGGCTTTTTTTTTTTCATAGAACACTCAGAATGGTGTTCCGGCACCTTTTTTTGATGTTTTTTTTTCAACTTTTGCATGAGCTGTGCTACTCGCCCTATTGGCTTTCGAAAGCCAATAGGAATTACTGCTGAGCGCGGCTGGCAAACTTTGCACATGTAAGTTGTCTGCAGCGAAGGCGAATTGGCAGGAACTTTGCACCCCTCCCTGCTACCCAACTACACCATCTCCTAGTTAGTCCCGAAGATACCTGGAGGAGACTGGAGCGGTGACGCCACAGTAAGTTTCTCTTGATCTTCGGCCCTGCTAGGGCAATAATGGATGCGGGCGTAAGAGGCGGGGCTGCTGCGGGTGGGGGTGTGAGGGGTGGCGGCGGCTGGCTGCCCCGTGCTGTGGGAGCCGCGGGGCCCGCTCTACACGGGGCTGCACAGGGGCGGCGGTGGTGCTGGCGGGGCGGCTGCAGGCGGGGTATGTCGACGGCGGGTTGCCCCCCAGGGCCGGAGCCAGCGCAGCTGGTGCTTTCGGAGCCGCAGGGCCCACTCTGCATTTATCATATTATAGTGTATTCTGTATTATTGTTGCAATGAATAAAATGTTTCTTTTATGTACGATATTTTTTTTCTTCAATTTGTGTCCTCCTTTTCATTGTAAAAAAGTTGGTCACCTTATCTAAAATCTAGTTTACAACAAAGTTTAGAAACACACACAATTGATCTAACAATGTAAGTAATAGCATGTAAATCCCTAGACAACAGATGAATGATCTTGAAAAAAGTCATGTTTGCATGCCCACCCTTTTGAAGCAGCAAGGTGTATGTCAAACCAATGGCTATTATCATTTTTGTTAAAATTATGGAGACTGCCCATAGTGTAGTTTTGTACTTATCTGTAAAGTAAACATTGTGGAAAATACCTGTGTGCTAAATATATGTCCTGTTTTCACTTGGTTCCCAGGAAACCAGATCTCTATGCAAACCAAATCCAAACACACAGAATCTTAGCTTAGAAGGGAGTGTTTCCAGATATTCAGTTGAAATCCTTACCCTTCCAAGACATGCCATTTTCTATTTGATAATCAAAGATAATAAAATGGCCATACCTGCTTCGACTTTTTTGCCTTCCTTCAGCTGATTAGCCACGTGTTTTGGTAACATGGCATAGAGTAAAGTTTCCGATTTCTTCTTTTCTATCTCTAGGTTCTTAGAGAGAATCCTGAGCTCTTCCTTTTTTCTCTCTAGTTGGTTGGATAGTTCTATCTCTGCCAGCCGCTGCTGGTTGAAGAGGATGAGGTCTCTTGTTGGGTCATGCTGGGCAATGTCAGAAAGGTGCATTTCTTGTTCTTCTAACTCATCTAAACTGCGGAGCTTTGGTGAGCACAAGTAAATCATGCTGTGAATGCAGTCCATCCAGATCATTTGTCCTTTTCCAAATAAACACATTATACAATGCTTTCCATTAGGCGTAACCTATGAATTATCTGTATCTTATCTAGATAACTGTCAGTAAACTGAATGTGAAGATTATAAATTCGGTGGGCCTAGTGTCTAGATTTCACAGGTTTTGCAAATGCTTCAATACCCTTTTTTATTTGGGGTTTAGAATTTAGGATCTAGGATCTTTCATTCCTGTGTAAGATCTTGAAAGAGTTAAAGGCAACAGATCGATCAAGTTCACACAGTGCAATAACATAAAGATGGGCAACTTCTTACAGGTTATTGTAATCTTCAAGTCTTTCCCCCTTTGGTATCTCCAAAATTCCTCTAAAATTGTGCTATCAGAATTTGGTGGTAAACATCTGAATTAGGACAGCATTATTCTCTCTCAATTTAGATGGAAAATGAAAGAAACTCAGCTGAATTTCTTTTTTTTTTTGCAAGTTCTACAACAGGGATTAAGAACTTTATATGTAAAAAAAATGTATACGTGGGATCAAGAATAAGAAGATGCTAAATGAATGAGGAGTAGGTACAGAAGTGAATGCTCAGTATGAAAAAAGTACATTAAGGTGGGTTGGGCATATAAAACAATCAAACTGTAAAATAAATCTATGAGGAAAGGGTGAATGGATGAAGAGTAAAGGAAAATCTTAGAAAGGTCATGATAGGGTGGGATCCTCAAAAGCGAATTGTCTCAAGAACAAAAGACTATGTTGGTTATGGACGTGGTGGAAGCCAGCTTGCTTCGTAAATATAGAAAGATATTGAGGTTACAATGAATGTGACTAGTATAAATTACTTTCAGCCATGTTTCCTTTCCTTTTCTAATCCAATGGCTTTCACTTCTTATTCCTTACTTCTTTTCTGCACTCAGCATAATGTTGCTTGTCCCCAAAGGAAATATCATGATAGATAGGTAGGCCTTTGCCATCACTGAGCAGTTAATTTAATCTACTACTGTGCTACCTGACTCTACCAAAAAATGCATTACTGTATGCTAATTTTATTCCTCCTTCTATTTTTCTTAAATTTCAAAAGTTCACAGAAAATTTGTACCTCTGAGCTTCAGCGCAGGCCGTTTCTTCACTGACTTGGACATAATTTCTCTCCTTATCTTGAGAACAAACTGGCTGTTGATAAACTTTTTCATGCTGGAAATAGTGAATGTGACTTGTGGATGAATAATAGAAAAATACTCATCTAATCTGGTTCCACTTATTTGCAATCCGGGTACAAATTTCTGAATATTTACACCGGCCTGTTTGATTTTCAGCTGAGGACAGAACCAAAAGGTAATTTCAACAACTAAAAAAGACTTTTTAAACCTTCTTCAGAAACAATGGGTAACAAAACATTACTGGAAAATTAAAGTGGAGCCACTTGAAACATGTTTTTCATATTACTGTAAAACTGGGTTTAAGACTGGATTCTGTGAGGGGCCATACAACAGTCAGTAACTTCCCACTTGCACACAATCCCAGCTTCCTTTTTAATGGTTGTAGGCATCTTTTATAATGCTGGTATATGATTAGCATACCAGTGAAAATAACTATATGAGTTCTTAGTTTTTTGATGAAAGGAAATGGTAAATAAAGTAATGCATTAAACCTTTAATTCTTACGATATCTATTTCATCTATTTTTTTAAAAAAAACCTTGCTCCCAAACAGTGCCTCTAGTAACATCTCCATATCACTGTCTCACACCTTGCAAGCTATGATAGCCATTTTTTCCAAGCCTAATCCTCACCTGCATGACTGCCCTGCCTTGACTTTACATATTTTTACTAATTTTAATAATTTATGTACTGTTGCAGCAAGTGTTGGTTTAATAGAAACGACTAAGCATGCCCACACCAGCCCACCCTCTAGTTCAATGGTGGCGAATCTATGGCACGGGTGCCAGAGGCGGCATTCAGAGCCCTCTCTGTGGGCACGCGCACCATCGCCCCAGCCCCACCTCCTCCCATGGCCCCCTCCTCACCAGCAGCCCCCCCCAGAGAGTCACCCTCAAGCATGGCCCATGTGGACCAGTGCAGCCAAGGACATGGTAGCCGGGCAGCAGTGACATGACACCTCCCTTGCTCTCTATTGCGCGCAGTTGATGCTGTGGGGTGCAGGTGGAAGGCGTGGCTGCCATAGCACCGCTGGGCCGCCAGGGTGATCTGCGGCAGACCATAGACGTGGTGGATGGCCCTGTGGGTGGGGGCGGAGCTGGGGCAGAGTGGGCAGGGGTAGGGGGCGGAGCAAGGGTGGGCAGCGGTGGTGGGGAGGGGCCGGTTTTTGGGCACTCGGTCTCTAAAAGGTTCGCCATTACTGCTCTAGCTGAATGGTTAAGTCCAAAGAATCCATCCCAAAGTTTCCTTACTGTTTCATCAAACACGAGGTGGAAAGGAAATGCGTGGCAGAAGGTTCTCTTGTCAAGCCAAAGCCGCTCGGGGAACAATGGCTCAAAGGTATGTAGAAGGTTTCCTGTAGAAAAGAAACATTTTTTTTTCCTGGAGATTGCTGCCTTCTCCCACCTGAACCCCCAGCCAGCATGACTAACAGAAGACATCCGTTTGGGAAGGTCTTGCGGACAGTTTCTGGATTATTTTCCCCTTTATGTTCGCTTATCTTTCTCTTCGTTGATCAATTGAAATAATGCTATCATTTTGTCAAAGAACTGCACTGAGGTTGGTGTGGTGCAAGATCTCTGTTTTTACAAAATGGAGCACCAGTGGCTCTCCCTTTCGCATGTAAAGTTAATTCCCTGAATTAGTATTTTTCTCAACCATTCAAACAGAATTTCCTTAATTATCACTCCAAATTTGATAAATTTCACTTGAAATGGACTGGCATCCGTAGTTCCTATGATTCTATTGAGAGCAAAGGTAGCCTCCCTTTACTTCACAGGTGTCCAATTCCCGGGCCGCGGCCGACTACCAGGCCTCAGCCTGTTCGGAACCAGGCTGTGTGAATGGTGGGCGAGTGCGCTTGTGTATGCAGCTCCACTTGCACAACCGGCGAGTGCTCGCACTTGTACACGAAGCTCCATTTGTGAAAGCAGCGGGTGCACACACCTGTCACTCCTACAAAACCATCCCCTCTCCCCTCCTCCCCACCTGGCTACCAAGCCAAAAGCTTGGGGATGGCTGCTTTACTTGGATCGTTGTTATTTTGGTTACATGGAAGAAGACAAAAGCTAGCCTACATAAATTGGAGCTTGACCTTGAATCGGCTGAGTTTTCTGCAGAAATGAACTGCATGATTTTGGACAGCTTTAAAAATGGAATAACAGAGGGTTTTTTTTTTAAAGAAACATGACATTCCTGAGTATTCAGATTCCCAAGTATTTAAAATCACACGACAGACTTGACAAGTGTGCTAGATAGGCTAGCCCTTTGTATGACATAAAAACATCATCTTTTACTACTGTCAATTCTATGGAGACATTTATTTACTGATTTATTGAATTTATTTGCCACCCATCTCGTAGTCAGTGGTCAAGTCTGGGTGGCTTCCAGCATTAAAACCTTAAAACCTTAACACACAAATATCTTTTAAAGAATAAAAATAAAACTCCCAATCAAGATAAAATTATTGTCACAAGACAGAGAAGGAGGGATCCGGATGCCCAGGAGGCAGGGGTAGGGGGGATTACCCCTTAATTCATCACTCACCTCCACTGTGATGCTCCCCCATTGGGGACCCAAACCATCTGGCAGAGCCAGGTCTCCGGGCCCTTACAGAAGGTCAGAAGGGTGGAAGCCAAGATGTTCCAAAGGGCAGGAGCCAGGGCAGAGAAGGCCCTTCTCCTGGACCATCCCAGCCGTAATTTGTTGCTACATAGAGCAATTATAAACGGTACCATAAAACTGAGGATGCATTCTATCGAAAACTATGCAACTCTTGTCTTGTGAATCAGCCACATCCTCTCATCTGATCTTTTTCTGTAATACTGCACATATTCAGCAAACTCAAGACTTTTGCTTGTATTCTTGAGATCCAGATTTCATCCATCACTTATTTACTAACTTACCTGCCTTAGAATTAACCGCAGGTCTCAAAACATCACAGTAAACCTTCCGCTCAGCAGTTTTTTCCATTTCTTTTTGAAAAACTGCATCCTGTTGTTGAAAAGAAAATGATATATTAAATCATCTCCAAAAGAGTTTTCCTATGATTTGTGAACACAGCCCATAATTTAGAAATGTCCCTATTTCCTCTGCTCTGTATCATCTCCTCTGCTCTTTCTATAGAATGAAACATCATCACCTCTTTGTCCTTCTGAGACCCATCTTCACATGCAGAAATTGCTTGTTCCTCGATGTTGGGCTTCACTGTCCCATTTATCTGTAAAATAAAAAACACCACATGCTCCTTCTTCCCAGTGCGCTCCTCTTCTACATTTTGTTCAAGGATCTCCAGGGACACTTCACAATCAAAGAAATCTCTGGCTACTGCTTCAATAATTCCTATGTAAGAAAAAAAAAATTAACAACCTATTTTAGGGCAATATGTGAAACCCTTCCAAAGTGGCTCAGCTCTTAAGAAACTTCATGAAAGTTTCTTATCCCTTTCTCTCAATAACAGCCACATATAGCTTTTAAAAGCTTTTCAGGTTTAGAGCAATTTTCTCCCCCATCACTGTTCTTCCAAAGTTCTTCATTGCTCAAGAAAATTATTCAAACCTCTTAACAAGCTTCGCAGTTAAGTCCAAAAACACGAGAAAGAAATGGGAATCTTTCTTAGGATTCAGGGAGGATTTCTAGCAGGATGAGATAGAATTTAACAAACTGGAAACCCAGCATATAATAATAGTTTTAATTATAACACACACACACACAAACAAACTAAACATTCTAGGGCAGACATGTCAAACTCACGACGTCACGTGATGTGCAACGTATCGGGACTGTTTTGCCATTGCCAGCAATGGGGTGGGCGCGGCTTCCGTGTGACGCATCCGGCCCATGGGCCGGCAGTTTGACACCCCTGTTCTAGAGCTTTTTTCTTAGACCTAGTACCAAGGTTGCTGATCAAACAACTGGTTGCAGGTGACTTAATCTGATTTCAGCTTTGCTCTGTATCTGACTCCCACTCTCCATCTGACTCCCCCCCCAATTAGTATCATTGCAAATGAGAAGCTGGCAAACTATAAAGTAGAACACAGCCCTTAGCCTCATCCAAAGACCTTATTGGAAAATAAAAATAGTAGATGACTTGACTCAAGTGCTTTGTCAGGAAGCATGCATTCCTGTTTAATAAAAAGAAAAGATAAGATAAGAAGTGAAACTGAAGCTGAAGCTAGCTGAAATTCTCCCTACTTCTTCCAAATGTGTTCATTGGTCCAAAGATTTGGAGATTCCTGGCGCAGACTATTGTTTATCTTTCTCCAATTTGGTGTCATCCAGATGTGTTATATAATCTAACTTCCATTCCAATCTGTTCTGGTCTTTGATGATGGCCTTTGTGGTCCAACCCATTCCAAGACCTCTCCCTTCTTAAACATCTCAGTAGCTTTCTTCTCTGCAAGTCAAGGTCATCTCAAGCTTTCTAAAGTGCTCTTTCTCTCTTCTAAGCAACAGTTGGGCAGATACTTCGCCTTTGTTACTTCATTTTAATTGTGTGCCCTAAAACAAACAGATGTATCATCCTCTAAAAAGGAGTATCTATTAGAATGAATAATTATGAATGATCACATTTGCACCAAATTATATTCTAAAACATTTAAAAATTGATGGCACAAATAGGGGGCCCTTTATGCAAGGGATAAGACTTGGAATAGAGGGGAGGGGTGGAACAGCTATGTCAAGGTCACAGAGGTTATTGAGCTAAGTAAAGAAATCCCATCCAACCCACCCACCCTGGCCCAAGTAGTCAATTCCAATGCTCAGTATACCTATGGAAAGGTCGTATAATATACATTCCATTGTGGAAATGGTGCCTTGGTACCTGGAACAATGTGACACAAGCCTTTTCTGTCTGAATAATAGTGGAGGAGCATTATCCCATCTTTCCTTTCCACTCGAAATGATGGTGCATTCATTTTCTAGGGAAGGACAAAAATCTGTTTCATTTTCTTCCAAAACTCCCTAGAGTTTATTCTAATACCCACCCACATTAAAAATTCAATTTTATCTTTGCTGCACAATTTTCTTTCCATTCAATATATAATCCAAAGGCCAACGTAGAGGAATAGCAAAGGAAGGAATGCAAATTGCAGAATGACAAAGGCACGGGGGATGATTTTCTGTTGGTGAATAAGAACTTGACAATTTATATCTGAGATTTGTTCATAGTACTGGAAACATTGGAGAATGTCTCATGTTTCAGTAACAGAATCAAACTCTGATTCATAACTGTTTGGACCTGTTCGTGTTGTATGCAATTTTATTCCAATTTTCTTTTCACAATGAGTTGTACACAAAAAGCTCTCTCCTGTTCATTTTCTCATACTTTTTCTTAAATACGCCCACTGCTGAGGCATATTAGTGCCTGTAAAAATTATTTGTCACAGTTGAGAATGACTATGACATGAACTGAAAGGTAATTAATTTCTATTTTAAAATAATTCAGTGGCAGAAAGAAACATTTTTCATATAAATGACCCTTCTATCCCTTGGCTACAATTGCTTCATTTCAGTATAATGCAAGACGCTTACAATTATAATGAAAACAGTAGCTCAACCTTCCTCTGATTATAATTCCCCAAATTCCTGGAAAAATGCATGGCCCACTGGGAATTCTAAGTGTTTTAGTCTAGGCATCTATTATATTTCATGTCCTACAGGTAGCTCTATGAAGGCAGAGTAAGCTTATCGCAATAAGAAAGAGTATAGGTTACAAAATTTTGGAAAACAGAAATGTGTATCTTTTCAGTGAGTTTATTATAGCAGGACCAACCTATCACCTTTGAACTTTTAACTGAGTTTTGGTTTAATGGGGAAGATGCTACTCACTTGTTTGATATCACAAAACTGTTTTTCTGTTCTTGTTCTACAATAGTTTGAAACTGTCTATTCTGTCACACCAAAATACAAAAAACAGGTACCTGATAGGACAAAGCAAGGTAGCTGTGTAAGGAATCAAGATTCTCAATAAACTCCATCAAATTTCCTCCTAGTGTCCGTAACATTTTATCATATCCTGATGTTTTGCAGAAATTAAAAAAATATTGCCCAAAAAGCTTCAGCACTGCCTCCTCTGGCATTTCTGCATGGAAAAAAAAAAGCAGATTCTAGAATAATGGCATGTATATAATGGCACAGCAGAAAGTATGTGCCTTTTCTCATGAACCTGCTTTGCTTTCTCTTTCCATGATACCTTCCTTGGTGGTACCACAACTTCAAGACTTCATTCAGTTCCTCCATCCATGAATATAATCTGCAACACAAGTACCTGACCAGCCTAAGAAGAGATTCACATTTACAATTTGATTCAACGGCTCTTAAGAGTTGACTAAGGACTTCTTTTCTTTTTTGAAGCCTTATTCTAATCCAGGGGTAGGCAACCTTGGCTCTTTTATGACTTGTGGACTTCAATTCCCAGAATTCCTGAGCCAGCATCTAGTCTGATAATGGATCCAAACTGAGTTAAAATCTCCAGCAACTATTAACTTGATTCAAAGAGAGAAGTCACATAATGTAAAAAGTCTATCTGTTCAGCAAAATATATGTGCATACGTGCACAATGTCCACTGATTCTTGGAATGATTTCAGAGATTCAATTTGATAAAATCATCTTTGAATTTAATAGTGGCATTGAAACTTTACATAACCTGTTAGGCAGCTCTATTAAAACAATTGAGATGGCACAGCTGGGCACAAAACAAAAAGAAATAATCCAGGAACTTTTCATGTGTTAATCGACATAACAACCAAATATTGCAATCAGTAAACCAAGTGCAACCCATAGTTCCAAATTGCAAGATAGTACTTGAAAACAAATCATAGTTTATCTGCTAGTCCTTTTCCTATATGTTACTAATATGAAAAGGAAGAAACCACATTACAATTTAGTGTAATATGAGAGCAGCACAGACTGCAATCATTTAAGCTCCTTTAAATTAATTTGTTTAATAGTATTGAACTCAGACAATTAATTTTGTGGAAACAAAAGACTGAACGGCAGGACTCTTGAGGTTTAAAACGATGCCATGATGGAACAGAAATATACTGTAGGAAAAAAATCAACTCAAAATGAATCAAATTAAACAGAAGAGAAAATATTTTAAAATGTAGTTAAAATATAAAATGAAAAAGGATTTTTTAAAAAATGAAAATAATTACTAAAACCTGTAAGAAAGGAAATAAATATCTTTGTTATAATCAATGACCAGAACTATATGCAATTATATAAGGTAATTAGAATAAAACGAATTAAACTGTAGAAGTAAAATAAGGCATTACGTGAAATCTAAAAGACACAAAACTAATTTTCTAGGTTGTTAGAGCTGTTAGACAAATGATTACAAATGTGTTAAAATACAAAATAAAGCAGTGTTAAAATACTTTAATTCTAATTCAATCGTTATTACAGTTTTAAGAGATAATTGTAGGGAGATGTGCAAGAGTAGATAAGTATAAATTTATCTGGGATCACTGACTACAGCGTTGCTTAACATTATACAGCCTTAAAATGATGATAGCTTCAGAATTCTTCCTACCACATCCATAAGCGGGAATAACACTATTTCTTGGCAAACAGTAAATTAAAACTTGTAATTATCTCAGTACTTAGCATGTTGCAGGCTTCTTGGACCAACTTCACAGTCAAAGAATCATCATACACTGTATATGTCATAAAAGTGTCTTCAGTTCCAACCTGGGCTCTGTGACAATACCAAAGAAAAGATCTAATATAAAATGAATATGGAACACAATTTGCCACCTGGTTTGTCCTATTTGGCTAAAGTAAAACATTTTACAGATATTTAGAGTGCAAGATTTAATTGACTCCAAATAGTTTACTCAATTAACTGGGTAGAGATGTCTGAAAGCCATTCTTTTTTAAAGTTAAACCCCTTAGCCAAAAGCAATGTTATGGCTTGCTACGTTTTGGAATCTAGTGGGGCAATTACAAAGTCATCTTATACATTAACATCAAAGAGACTTGTAGCAATACATAATCAGGGCTTTTTTTCTCATAGAACGCCCAGAACGGAGTTCCGGCACCTTTTTTGGATGGAAACTTGTAGGGTAGACAAGGCGGGTTGTATGACGTGTGTGAGTTCTGGCACCTTTTTTTTAGAAAAAAAGCACTGTACATAATAAATGGGTTGTGGCAGAAATGAATGTGGATTGTATCCTGCTCTTAACCTGAAGCACAGACTCTTGTCCTGAATGCACCCAACCCATCCTCTGGAATACAGGTATCTCCTTGGTTCCATGTTCTTGCTTTACTAGTGATAAGGCTGTGGGGGTATAAATATTTACTTGAGCTTTTCCCATGTTTCTTCACCAAATTTCTCTACCAGGAGGGACTTCAGGCAGGAGTTAATAAACCCATACTAGAGAGAGAGAGAGAAGGGGGGGGGGGCAGAGAAATTCTCATGAATGTCCTGTATAAACATAACATTGCATATGCATACGTTCCACCAAGCTGTGTTATTTTATGTGGAGTACTAATATTATGTGAGAAGGAGCTTCTTTCTGGCCATTCCCCCCCCAATTACTTAATTTTATAAATTATCCTGCTATCCTTGCAGCCATGTGCCATTACCCAAAGAGAAGACTTGGAAAGAAGACTTACCATGACACGGTTATGTCACACTAGGCAGGACTGTTCTTCTTGGCGCAGGTGACTTATTCCTTATAAAAGCTACGGGTGAACGTAGATAGGAGGGTCCATAGGGAAGGCTGTGTTGACTTCTGCCTGTTAAATTTCAGTAGAGACTTTGAATGGCCATGGTTGGGGAAACTGAGCAAATCAAATTCTCACGAGTATTGAAGCATATTTTGAAATCAAAATATGTTTACTTGTTTAGCTTTGCTGTTCTTGTTACGATAATTCAGCACAGAAATCACAGAACATTTCTTAATAACCAGATTTCCAGAAAACATTGCAGACTACAGTTATTTAATTCGATTTTAGAACAGAAACTATTTATTTATTATCGTGGTTTTTAGTATCGCCTGTTCACCGCCCTGAGTCCCGTAAGGGAGATAGGGCGGCATATAAATTTAATAAATAAATAAATAAATAAATAAATAAATAAATAAATAAATAAATAAATAAATAAATAAATACAGGAACCATTTGTGCTTCAGTATGAGATGCAGACAACACAGAGTCATCCCCAACAGCCTGCACCTGTCTTCAACAGTGAAGGGTCACAGGGCAGAAAACATCCTGCAGCCTAGAACGCTCTACGCACATTTGTACTACTCAGGTGACTTTGAGGACACAGGTAAACCTCCAAATGACTTCAATGACTCTCTAAAAGAATGCAAATGACCAGCTATCTACAAGGAATATATATCCTTCCATTCCCCACCCATCCAGTCAGAGCTGAAGAAGCTTCTTGGATGAGAAGAGAAATGTCTTCAAAGAAAAACAAGGAAGTCCAGTTGCTTCCTGAAAAAGCACCTTTGGGACAACCATAACCCAAATGAGTGAGAACCTCCATAGACATTTGTTAATAACAGAGTGAAATTGTGCAAGAAATACTCAGGGCTTTTTTTGTCATAGAATGCCCAAAACGGAGTTCCGGAACCTTTTTTGGATGGAACCTTGTAGGGTAGGCAAGGCAGGTTGTATGACATGTGTGAGTTCTGGCACCTTTTTTTTTTAGAAAAAAAAAACCACTGGAAATACTAATGAATGAAATGTTGTGTCTGCTGTTGTAAAATCAGCACGCACATTTTAACCTTCTTCAAAATCAACTTAAGCTTTCCTTTCTGCTCATTCACCCTGGTGTCTTCCTCTCAGGCCCCCTATAGTTCAGTCCAGAGAGTGTGCTGCAGCAAAGAACAACATAGTTCTTCACACTGAAGCCATCTAGACTGGTATTTTAGTGGTGTGGCATTCTTCATCATAACTGGGGGACACAACTTGGGGACACAACACAGTCATAATTCTGACGTGCCAATGATGATCTAATGATCTGACCTGCCAATCCTATTTTTCCCCCCTCTGTCAATCTTTTTCCTTTGTCTTTTCCTACCTTTCCTTGCGTGTTCTCTTTCAGAAAATGGCAAGCTGAAAGAACCATTTTATTTACTGCCTCTTTTCCATATCAAAACAATGGATGGAAACTACTCAAGGAGAGAATCAACCTGGAATTAAGGAGAAACTTTCTAACAGTGAGGACAATTAACCAGTGGAACAGCTTGCCTTCAGAAGTTGTGGGTGCTTCATCATTGGGGGTTTTCAAGAAGAGACTGGACAGCCACTTGTCTGAAATGGTATACGGTCTCCTGATTGAGCAGGGGGCTGGACTAGAAGACCTCTAGGGTCCCTTCCAGCTCTATTCTGTTCTAGAGATCTCAGTAAATTCTAGGGCACGCCTTCAAAACTACCATCAGATTTCCTATCTTTTCAGCCATTCACTGCCCCAGGCTTTGAGAGAAGTAATAATAATAATAATAATAATAATAATAATAATAATAATAATAATAATAATAATAATAATAATAATAATAATAATAATAATAATAATAATAATAATAATAATAAAGTTGGAAGGGACCTTGGAGGTCATCTAGTCCAACCCCTTGCTCAGGCAGGAAACCCTATACCATTTCGGACAAATGGCTGTCCAGTTTCTTCTTAAAAACTTCCAGTGTTAGCACATTCACCACTTCTGGAGGCAGGTTGTTCCACTGGTTAATTGTTCTAACTGTCAGGAAGTTTCTCCTTAGTTCTAGGTTGCTTCTCTCTTTGGTTAGTTTCCACCCGTTGCTTCTTGTCCTGCCTTCAGGCGCTTTGGAAAATAGCTTGACTCCCTCTTCTTTGTGGCAGCCCCTGAGATATTGGAACACTGCTATCATGTCCCCCCTCGTCCTTCTCTTCATTAAACTAGACATACCCAATTCCAGCAACTGTTCCTTATATGTTTTAGCCTCCAGTCCCCAATCATCTTTGTTGCTCTTCTCTGTACTCTTTCTAGAGTCTCAACATCTTTTTTACATCGTGGTGACCAAAACTGGATGCAGTATTCCAAGTGTGGCATTGTAAAGTGGTATTAAGACTTCACGTGATCTTGATTCTATCCCTCTGTTAATGCAGCCTAAAACTGTGTTGGCTTTTTTGGCAGTTGCAGCACACTGCTGGCTCATATTTAAGTGATTGTCCACTAGTTACTACTATTGAGCAAGGTACCCCGTATACTATATCTGTACATTTGGTTTTTCTTGCCTAAATGTAGAACCTTACTTTTTTCACCGTTGAATTTAATTTTGAATAATAGAAGTTATGGTCCTCCTTACCACTTGCCAAACTATCCCCCCCCCCCAAAGGCTGGTATGCTATGCAAAGCAAAACATCCATCTCCAGTATAACTGTCATTTTCAATAGACAGTTTTAACCTTACATCTGGACCCTGCATGGAACAGATCAGCTGGATGGTTGCAGGCTGGTGTTTCAGAATGATACTCACCAGCTCAGAGAAAGGGAAAAATTAAGCAGGAGCAGCAGGGAACATCTTGCAGGAATGGGGAGCAGGCCAGAGAGGTGATAGGGAGCATTTTGATATCTCGGTGCCGATACTGATTCTGTCTGTCTTTGGAGAGATTATGTGGATGAAAAAGCCCCCCACCCCCAAACATTTTGTAAGAGCACTCACAATAGGTTTGGAAATTCCCAGGGCTGTTCAGCAGTTCAAAAAGCTTGGCATCTTGAACTTGATGACATAAAGCAAATTATTTGGGGGATTCATGAGGGTTAATTTGCACCATCCAGAAATTGAAGGAGATAAAATAAGTATGCTGTACTTAACTGTTTATTTCTAGTTTGTTTTCTTTCAAGGAGGTGAAAGCTATGGCACTTTAAATCCCTCTCAGGTCATATTTTTTTTCCTTGAAATCAAATTATCGATCATCTTTGGGGAAATCTATATAAGGCTTTGTTCCTACAGTAAATGGGACATCTGGGTATAGCTTCTACAAAACACTGGGGATTAGTGCTGATCTTAATATTAATAGTGTTGTTGGTGTGTGTGTATGTGTGTGTGTGTGTGTGTGTGTGTGTGTGAGAGAGAGAGAGAGAGAGAGAGAGAGAGAGAGATTGTATCACTCAACAACTGCAGTTTTCCCAACATGATCATTTGTAAGAGCATGAAATTTAAGCTTAGTACAAGTTTTACAAGATAAAAAACAAACTAACAAACCAACTACAATATTACTTGGCTATAGCCATAATCCACTTAGATTAGAGTCTTCTAACTACTGGGCATCAGTAGTTACATCATCAACTAGTTTTTAAATCTACCTCCATTTTAAAAACAGCAGCAGGTAGGCAAGAAAAAAAAAATTCTAGAGCCCTTTGATTGGATAATAGCTTGTTTAATGTTTTTTATATCTTAATGTAGTGGGGACATTAAGACTGGATTCTCAGGAACAAACGAAGGTCCCGTAGAGCACAGAAATATGGCCCCCCCCAAATCCAGCATATTGGTTATTTTTTTGGGGGGTGGTAGTAGAACCTTGAATGCAATACATTTAAGCTTTTTTAATAGTTAAAGAAAATGCTATAATAAAATGCCAGTGCCATTTTAATAGTAGGAGGAAAGAAAGCATATAAAAAAAGAGTAGAGAGCTAAAAGTTCAGAATGGTGGCAGGGATTGAGAACAAAGGTAGAGAAAGTCTCCCAATATCCCCTCAGCACCAATCCTGCTGGCTTTTAGGAACATGCTCAAGAACTAGTTCTTCTCACAGATTCTGGACTAGGAAGGGATATCACTGAAGTAATCATTGGCTATGTGTAGTGTTTAGGACTGATTTTCCTCCTCAGCCTGGTCAGATTTTTAATGCAATGTGTGTTTTTATTGTTTTTTACCCTGTAAATTAAGAGAATCATTTGGTAAGTGAGCAGATTTCAGAAATCTGCTAAATACTTTTTTTCCCTCCAGAACCTCAACAGTTTTGACAACAGCCCAGCTCACTGCGTGTTTTTCACTCCATATATTGCCTTCTGGCTTCTGGGGAAGATGAAAAAGTGACCTGTGAGTATTTTAAAAGTGGAGGTGGGTACAAAAATCATGTTTTTCTTTGGTTTCTGTTTCCTGCCCTCCACATATAACGAATGCTCTGGCTTTTAGGTATTCTCCTTGAGACAAGAGCAGGACATCCAGATTATAAATGAGGGCAGTTGTTTAAAATTGTATGTTAAAATATTCAGGCTTTATTTATTTAGAAGAATCACAATTTTTTTTCCCATTAGAAACACAAATTCTGGATGCACATTCCTACATTGCAATGTTAACTTGAATCCAGCCTAACAAACAAAGAACATTTTTAAAAATTAATGTAGAAATAACATTCACCAAAACTGCATAGCATAGGGGTGTTTTATAATCTAACCTTTCACAGAATAACAGAAAACGTCCCCAGGTGATCATGGCATTCATGCTACCATTTTCTATATGGTATGGATAATCAACATTAGATATGCTGTGGGGAGGGAGGAAGGACTGAATGAGGTAATTTTCAGTGTACACAATGTTGCAGCTTACCTAGTCACTGAATGAACATATTTTCTGGGTTCACACAATACACCAAATTATAAACTAATCAAACAGGTTGAACAACACGCTGTGCCATCAGCTTTAACCTAGCTAAGCTTACCAACTTGCTTAGATACATTGACAAGGCTTTAGTTAAGTGTGTTGTGTCCACATAACTACAAAGTGATCCTAATGTTAGGCAAAATGTAAAGTCAAGTCTGGTCAGCTGTATACATCAAATAGTTGCAATTGCTAACTTATTGCATAAAAATATCCCAACCACCTGCTTCTGAAGAAAGACTCTCGGTCTGCCTATGCAGACAGTAAGGATTTCCATGTCAGTGCTGTTCTTTGAGGCCCGTTTTGGGTTTAAATTTCATTGTGTTAAATGCTCCCTCCACAGCTTTAGGTAGATACATTGGATATCTTTGCAGTTTCTTTCTGGAACTGAATGTTCTTCCTTGGCTTTTTCCTTTGGATTGGCTTGTGATCGCTTCTACTTGGCTGGTGTCTTGGGAATATATCCGAGGGGCACGAAGGATCCAGTTGGAATGCAGGCTATGTTCTCTTGAACTAGAAACAACTGAAACATTGAACCAAACTTAGTATAAATATATCTTTACAACAAGGATGAGGGTACAGAATAGGTAGGTACTGCTTAGGTTCTGCACACAGAAGGCTCCAAGTTCAGTCTCCAGTATTTCTTGGAAAGAGATTTAAGAAACCTGCTGCTAATAAAACATGGCTAGAAGGATCAAAGGTCTGACTCAAGAGAAAACTGCTTTTCATTTTTCTGAACTAGGGATAGGCTAACTAGGTCAGGATCCAACTCCCTCACTATGCTCTAGGTCCCCCAAAGCACTCCAAGATTGGGTCACCAAAATTTAGTCTTAATATGACTGAATGACTGTTTGTTAAGATGTCAGATTAAGAGAAGTAATGAGTATGCCAAACCTCAGTGAGGAAAAAAAAACAATTTCCACCTTTAAACCATTTGCAGCTTCCAAATCCATAGTATTGTAGGTACTTTATGAAACTATTTTCTGGGGTGTTTATATAATCTAGTCACCCGATATAACTATTTTCACTATTAATTTCTAGTTCAAGTTCTATCTAAATTCACACAGATAATTTTTGATGCTAATAATGATTGCTGTCAAATATTTTAACTAATTATTTAAATTGGTACGTGACAAACATACAGTATACAGGACCAATACTGTATCTGATATTATGAATAGGAGGAAATTAGATGGGGGACAACTCATAAAGTGGATTTATGAGGGAGGAAGTGACAGAAGTCACAGATAAATAAATCTGAAGCCCTGTGGACTGAAAAAAAATAAAGGATCACACAGGCAGGCCTAGACCTTGGATAGACAATACTGGTTTTTTATGGGTTATTCCAAGTGGAATAGTCTGCCTTTGCTCAACATTAAAGTGCTGGGATGGGACAGCACCCATTTAATTATTCTCCTTTATGCGTCTAAATGGATACAGAAAGTTATCCTAAAATTCCTTATGCATTCAAAAACTAAGAATCTGGGTTGTAGGGAGGAGGAGGAGGAGGAGGAGGAGGAGGAGGAGGAGGAAAAGATGCAGTATTCCAAAAATAGCTAGCCAACTACTACAAAATCAACAGGTAACAGACATGTCATACTAATTGTTTATTAGGTCAATCAGTATATTAACCATCAACCTTCCAAGCAAAAATATGGGAAAACCATTCCTGAATGTCTTTGTTTGGAAGAACAGCGGAGATGGAATATTGCCCAGCAAAAATATAAATATACTACCTTTTGGGAAAACTTTGATGTATCTATTATTTGCTCTCACAATTATGTGTTGTGTTTTAAATGAATTTAGGATGATGTACCAGCTGAGGCCTTTTCTGGTCTGAATAACCCTGATAGCATTCTCATCACTACACATTTAAGCTACTTCAGGCTGCCCCTGAAGACAACCCCCAAACTGGTGCTAGTATAAAATGTAACAGGCAAGGGTATCAGTGGGTGAGAACTATTATGGTCATTTAACACTTTGAAAATTCAAATCTGATGGATGCTGTTTTGCACTTATGCAAATATTATCAATACTATTGACATATATATATGTACTTACTATCAAAATCTACATCAACATGTGGATGAACCCTCACAACTTTGTGATGTCTTTCTGCCTCCAGTTTTGCAATAATTGAGTCAAAATAAGCAATTGCTTCAGTTACATCTGAACTGAGTTGCGAGCCTTTTCTGTCCACTGAGATCTGTTGAATAAGATGTTGTGACAATGGTTTAATTAGAATAAACAAACCTTATAATTGCAACCTCCCCCCCTCCAACTTTCAAGGATAATGTAGACATTCAGAAAACAAACCAATAAGATGCTAAGAATCTTTTTTGCTAATTTATCTTGGGTTCCATTTAAATTAACTATTATGCTGCTTTTTAAAATATATGTGGATTATTTTTAGTGTTGTATGCCTCTGTGTATGTGTGTTCCAAATAATAATATAGAACTAATCTTGATGCAATCATTATTGGCCTTATGATTCTTTTGGATCAAGGCCGGTCTCAACTTATAACAAGCTGGAAAAAGCAAGCAAATGAGAAAAAACAGTTCACTAAAAACATTCAGAAGAAACTCCAGGAAGCCAAATTTGACCAAAATAATGTTGAATCTTAGCTTTCCTTTTACTGAAGTAGGCCTTCATATATTTTGAAATTCTACTCCATGAGCCACAGTTAACAAAACAAGAAATGAAGAAAGCTATTATTCAGAATATATGGGGGG
>BFFQ01005624.1:553511-568944 GCA_003402635.1 Protobothrops flavoviridis
TATTATTATTATTATTATTATTATTATTATTATTATTATTATTATTATTATTATTATTATTATTATTATTATTATTATTATTATTATTATTATTATTATTACTAGGTGATTTTGAGCCAGTCACTCACTCTCTCAGCCCAACCAAACTCACTGGGTTGTTGTTCCATGGAATGATGGGAGAGGGAGCATTGTGTTCACTGCTTCAAACTCCTGAAAGAATGCAAGTTATAAATCCAACAAAAAAATAGACGAGTAAACAAGGAACCTCAGAGAATATGCAGTAGTCAAAGAAATGACTCCAATGTCTGAATTCTCCGCGCTTGGAAAGGGGAGCCTAGCAACTATACTTGCAGCTAGTGAAATAGTCCTAAACTGTTAAAATGTCATGTAAGAAAAAGTGGAGAGTGGCATAGTGTTTTCTGTTTTCACAGAGGCGTACAGCCCACAGCCTTGCTCGTCAGCACTTTTTGTATAGCTTCCAGTCTTTTCTTGCCAGTTGCCCTTTAACACATTTTTAGTGAAAAGCTGATAATGGTTTCCCACATTCTGCCCATTAGAGAACTCAGGGTGACTAATGACATTGTAAAATACAATACAAAAATATTAAATAGATGGTAAATCCAGTTAACTGTTAAAACCTTGGTGAATCAAAATATATTTTTTACAGATTATCTAAACCAATGTTTCTCAACCACAACAACTTTAAGATGTGTGGATTTCAACTATCAGAATTCTGGCTGGGGAATTCCGGAAGTCGATGTCCACAGAGCTTAAAAGTTGCTGAGGTTGAGAGTGTGTTCCACAGACTTCAAACAGTGCAGGAGAAGACACAGTTGTGTGGTGGAAATTATAAGTTTGATGTGCGTTCTGATTTTCATCCTGCCCCTAAACCTTCTGTAGAAGTGAAAACATATCCAAAATCCTGCTTAGCTAAGATTTGCCTTTGAGTGGTCGTCTGAGGTATTTTATTTAATATATCCATATATGCAACATCTATGATTGGCACTACCTCAAACCTAAATTAGTGTAATATAGTGACTAAGAAATTGTGCTGTAAAGCAGAAAGTTCTTGATTCCAGCTTCATTTCTATTGTGAATTCAGTTGGCCACTTTTGATATATCTTTCAATTCATTCCATATTTGCAATAAGGGAAATATTTTTACTAAATTTATAGGACTCTAATCAGGATTTTTTACTGCTACAATACAGCAATATTTTACTGCTAGTGCAAAAAGTGCCATCCAATTAAATGTAGCTGATGCTTTTTTAAAGATTATCACCCAGCACATTTCTGTTTGGTATACTGTATGTCCATAAACATAAAATGCGAAATAAATATTTTTTTCAGACGGATCAAATATATGAAGTATTATTTTAAAACACTATAAAATATGCAAATAATGGTCAATGACAAGAAAGATTTGAGGGAAAGGCTTTCAGTCTGCTTGGTTATCTAGATGTAATTATTTATCAATGATCTGGCAAAAAAAAAGGCTTTTCCGAATGCTCAGAACTAAACAAGTAGAGCTCATTAGGTCCTTGCTGAATAGTGTTATGGAGCTGAAGTATCATCTCTCAGAAGGTCTTACTGCAAATACTGAAAATCCTGGTATGTTTGTTAATCGTATACCACTGGTTTTTTGACTTGCAGGTGAATTTCTACTGGGCTCTCTGGATAAGATCAGTGTGGTTGAAATACCTTATCTGGAGGAGAAAGTTAGCATGTTTGTGGTGCTTCCATCCAACAGGAGAACCTCTCTAGCCAGGACTGAGACTTACTTCTCTGCTCAAACCTTATCTCTATGGTCCAGCACCTTGAGAAGAACAGCAATGGATATCGTTCTCCCTAGGTAAAGAATCAATGTACATTCAGTTGCTTCAACATTTGGATCTCTGCTCGTGTTTGCTGCGTGTGTAAAAGGTACAAACTTGACTGTAGACAAAAGGCCAGGATTATGGATATGAAATATGGTTGGAAAGAGGAGAGGGCACAGCTATACATCTTGCACCTGTGCTGCCTAAAATCTTAAGTGTAGAAATCCAAGGATAAGACCTTGGAAATCTATACAGAAATTATTACAAGTGCATGCTTTAAGCCCTAGAAACAGAGAATGAGAACACACAACTTTTTCTTATAAATATGCAATATGCAGAATGGATTGTGTGCTTTCAAAATATTGCTGGATTGCAATTCCAGTCATATCTCATTCTTTGCCTTGCTAAGTAGGCTGTTGGGAGGTGAAGTTCACTAAGCCCTGGAGAGGCCATATGTCACCTTGCCCATAGAACAGACATGTCAAACACAAGGCCCGGGAGCCAGATGTGGCCCGCTAAGTGGTTTCATGTGGCCCGCGAAGCCATCCTGGAAACAGTGAGGGAATGGCCCCTGCTGCCTTGGCCCTGACCCAGGCCAGCCGGGAGCCAATGTACAATTTTGTGGTGGCCATCTATGCTGAAACACATTCAGTCTTAGCTCCACAAGGCTGTCTAGAAACAGTGAGGAACCAGCCCCTGCTGTGTCGGCCCCACCCTCTGGGTGCATGCTGGGGAGGTGTCACCCTTTGTGAGGAATGAAGAAATGGACCATGCCTTGGCGCTTGCCCCGGTCACACCCCCTTCTGCCAGAGACCCTCAGATCTGTCCCACTCCTGCCCAGGCCCCCACAGGCACCCTTGACCCGAACGATGTAGAGCTGGCCATGCCCACCCAGTAGGCCACACCCACTCCATCCATGCCCACCCAGTAGGTTGTACCCACCCTAGTCACACCAACTCGGCCCCCCAGGGCAACCGCAATGCTGATGTGGCCCTCAATGAAATTGAGTTTGACACCCCTGCCATAGAGGAATTACACTGAAAAACCAACATAGCATATTTATAGTGTTCATCTATCAACTTTCCAGGTTCAAAATTCAAAATCACTTGGATTTAAAGTGGATTTTACCCGCATTAGGAATTACAGACATGTTTGACCAAACTGAAGCTAATTTTAAAGGCATTTCAGGTAAGCTTGCCTGTACACCTTTTTCAGGACAAATGCCATATTCAACTTTGAGTGCTTAGGAGCCACAGTCTAAAAAGTAGACAGGATCGGAATAAAGAAAGGAAAAAGCACCTAAATTTAATTTAAAGTGAAATAATATAATACAACAATCTCTTATATATTTAAAGTTTTCCCTCTTCTGTGATATTGTAAATTACAATCCAATAGAAACTTTTGGAAGATCTTAGGAACCATATGTACATTATATTGAACTAAGGACTCAGATTATAAATTCTGCTCTGTGTCAGTGATTCATCACAAAAGATCTTCTAATTGGAGTTTTGGGTCTATAAAACAGTAAGCTTTCTAATCACGGGTGGACATTGATTATTTCAGGAGCAAGAATGTACCTTGTACTCTGTCCATTTCACACAATGCTTAATTTGAGCCTCTGTCACTTAATATGTTTCGCCATGAAGCTTACAAATCAGTTCATTTATCATGGCTAACTTATGCTAGAAGTGCATTCAAAAGCTACATTTTTTTTGTTTTTACAACCCTGCAATCCCTTTTTATCAGGGTAGATTTGGGGTGATTGAATGGAGCTGAGCATTTACTGGCCGGATGCTCTTCCTGATGCCTACTCAGAGTTTGCAGCAGATATGTTCTCATTGCGCCCTAATAGAGAAACATCTGCCGCTGCCTAGAATTGAACTCTTGAAAGTGCACGAGTGTGAGGCAAGTGTCTTCACCTCTAGGCCATCGTGCCGCTCATTCAAAAGCTACAATATTGCTGCTAAAATGAAAATCCTTCAGTTGAAAAGCCCTAGGTAGATCTTTAATATAAAGAGAAAGAATAAGTAAAATAGACAAAGGTATTTTGGATGAGGATCATTTTTTGGGGGGTAAAAATAACGTAAGGGTAAGGATGGACTTCTTAGTAAGGATAGTTTTGTACTGGGGGACGTCTTCAGTCATATTTGATGTTAGAAGAATTAGGGGTGAAAATGTTGACTTGGTTCTCATTGCAATTCATGTATTCATTAATGGATGGTCTCCACTCCATTGGGGATACTTATTAAATTAATTTTATAATTTCTGGAAGAAACTGTCTCTTTTCCACAGAGAGTCTCTTTTCTCTGTGACAGAAATATCTCCTGAGCAGTTTCTTCTTTGAGTAAGTTTTTTTGGCTTTACACTGGCAAATAATAACTGCTTTTGTTTGCTAGAACAAGGAGGTCTTTATATCTCAGAGGTCTTTCACAAAGCAAAGATTGAAGTGACAGAAGATGGTACAAGAGCCTCAGGCATTACAGGTAAACTAGAGAGAATTGGAAATGATGAATCTGGAAAACAAGCAAATGGTTTATTATTTAAACAGCACTTCTAACACAAATATCTTTTTTTATATAATTCAACAAATACAGCTCCTTGGGGCAATCTGTTTGCCCACAAGAAGTTTTAAAACAGCTTAACCCAATTGGAGCCCCATCAAATGCTATTATCAGCATTGCACCTATGATATTGAGAACAAATCCTGTTTTCCATGTCATATCATGGCTTGCAGTTTGCCGCCTGGTGGCAAACAGGAAGCAAGCTTTCAGCCCTTCAGAAGAGCTTCCCCTCTTACATCAAATTTCATCTCTGACAAGTTTGGGACCTCTTTAAAAAAAACATTACTTTTCATGTTGACTTTCCCCAGGCATTAACCTTTTTTGTTGTTTTATCTGCTATAATATTATAATGCTGTTTGAATAATTGCTACGATGTATACTTCAGAATTTCTACAGTGAGAAACAATATAGACATAATTATAACAATTCCAAGAATAACAAGAAAAGAATTCCCAGTCAGCATGGTCAAACTTGCGGATTTCAGGAAGTTGTACTCTGGAGGGAAGCAAAATGGGGGGAAAACCACGTTAGAGGCTGCACCTAATAATTTCAGTCATTCAGAAATGGGCTGCAGCAAATCCCAGTCCAATAGATTGGGAGATCCCAGGTGGCACTTATTCTGACCTCATTATATATATGATTGACATTTGAACCAAAAAGGACCAGCAATAGTATTTGTTGGCTAACAGTCATCTAATTTTTTGCAAAACCGTTCTTGGCTAGTTGTGCAATACACTTTTCTAGCATCTTCTCTTGGCTCCAGTTCAACTCCTTCATTTGTAGGATTGCTACAATGCTTTGGGGGCAAAAAAAAGCAGGGAAATCAGAAGGCTATAGGGAGAACAGGAAGATTGTAGAAGCCACTATTATTCCTTCCTACAGTATGACCTTCTAAAGATCACGGAGGGAGCAATTCAAATTGAGTGGTGTGACTTTGTATCTTTATGATTATAAAAAGGAGCAATGCATGTGGACAGGCATAAAACCAATTTAAAAAAATGGATATGGACAGACTTAACAAGATATAGTGTTATACGGTATCTTATAATTCTAAACACTATTTGTGTTTCAGCGTTATTCCTCGTAATATATTGCTAGGATATGGCCATTCATGCTCATGACAGTTTCTCAAACCCTATCGGCAGGATTTGGGAAAACAATGGTTGTGGGAAGACCAGATAAGACAAAATAGGTGTATGTATGGGAGGGGGGAATCCCTCAAATTAATCCAACCATGATTTAGCATGTGCTGTAAGAAGTCCTGGAGTGAAATTAGATGGGTGGAATGGGAGGCAGGGTGATGTAGGGTCTGGCTTGGAAAGATTAATAAGGATGTCTTGGGTTGCAACATTCCATTACTGAGATATTCCAATTCTGTAGTAAAGGTAGTCCTCGACTTACAACAGGTCATTTAATGACTGTTCAAAGTTACAATGGCACTGAAAAAAGGGACTTATGACCATTTTTCACACTTATGACTCTTGCAGCATCTCCCTGGTCACATGATCAAAACTGAGGTGCTTAGCAACTGGTTCATATTTATGATGAATATGCAGTGTCCTGGGATCATGTGATCATCTTTTGCAACCTTCTGACAAGCAAAGTTAATGGGTAAACCAGATTCACTTAAGAACCGTGTTACTGACTTAACAATTGCAATGATTCACTTAACAACTGTGGCAAGAAAGGTCGTAAAATGGGGCAAAACTCACTTAACAAGTGTCTCATTTAGCAACATAAATTTTGTGCTCAATGGTGACTGTAAGTTGAGGACTACCTGCATTTAGTTTTACTTTCTGTGAGATATTTGAAATTGAACAAATGTAAATAATGCCAGATATTCACCAACTGTTTTACATCACAGCTATGTTGTTGTTAAAAAGATCCAGAGCCCCTGTCTTCAAAGCTGACAGACCTTTTAATTTCATTCTAAGGCAAGCCAGAACAGGTAAGCATAGGTTATTTTAACCATAAAAACATTATTATGATAGCAAAATATTGCTGCTTTTTTGATAGGTTAGTAGTTTGACATTTCATAAAGCAAAGATCTCCTTTTTTTAATGTATTTGTTAAATTTATATGGGCTCATCTTAAATATTTGGCTCTGGGCAACTAACAATTAAAAACAAAATAAAAACAGTCAGCAAAATTATAAATAAAAGAGCAGTTGAGCATCAACACTAATTAGTCACCTCCAATCAATATAACCATGAAATGGGTTTACCTGTACTTCCTCAGGATTTATGGTGAAAAAAGGTTGTGATGGCCTTGCAAAAAGCTAGCAGGGTCAGGGTGAGTTTGATTTGCAGGGAGATGATGTTCCAGAGAACAGCTGCCATGACAGAAACAGCTCTGTCTCACAAATTTGCCTTCATTTGTGAGAAACAGCTCTCTTCCTGGGTCCCACTGGATGGCACTCTCTCGCTGATGGGTCCCAAAACCTTAGAAAAACAGCATCCTCAGTGTTTCTCAACCTTGACAATTTTAAGGTATGTGGACTTCAACTCCCAGAATTCCACAGCCAGCAATGCTGGCTGTGGAATTCTGGGAGTTGAAGTCCACATGCCTTAAAATTGTCAAGGTTGAGAAACACTGATTCTAAACCATGGGTGTCCAACATTAGCAACTTTAAGACCTGTGGACTTCAATTCCCAGAATTCCCCACCAGCATGGGACTTGAAGTCCATAGGTCTTAAAGCTGTCAAGATTGGACACCCCTGATTTAGGCTAATACAATTTTAATACATTAAGTTTATCAATCTGGATGGCAAAACTGCAAATGACCACTAGGGGATGACAACAATACAGTTTTCTGTTGTTTTCTTTACAGCTATCTAGTGGTCATTCCTATTTTTAAGCATGCTTATCTGAATTCCATTATTCTACTTTTAATCTACAGGCATCCAAGCACTTTCACCTTATTCATTCTGTTGAGGTGCACCAATTCATAGACATTGAGGTGTTATTTTCTTAAAATGGCACTGACATGATTCAGTTAAGAAAGGAAACAGATATCAAGGGGGCTACACTTTCTATTGCAATATTCACTCGTGCATTGCCTTCTAATTAAGTAAAGTGCTTGAGATTTGCTTCATACCATCAGAAAGATACTTGCCACTGTCTTCTCAGTGAACCTTTACTACAAGGGGATGAATGGAAGGAACAGTTCTGTTGAAAATCCCAGTACGCCAAAGACCAAAGGCCAAACCAAATCAGAATTTGCCTTTGTTATTATGATGTCTAGCTCATCCATACGGCACACATTTTTCTGACATTTCTTCCTCTGCATTGTGTTTTTCCCCCTCAGGATATTTTTATGACCTTTTTTTTTTTTTTTAGTAATTGTGAGTTCTGACTGTTCCATTCGAACCCTTGTAAGCAGCGGTTCTCAACCTATGGGTCGCGACCACATTTGGGGTCGATCGACCATTTCACGGGGGTCGCCAAGCAAGGCTGTCCGCCATTTTTTCCCCTTTTCCGGCAGGTGCCTCACCTCCCTTGGGCTGGGCCAGCTGGTGGTCGGCCTGCTCCGTCTCTGCCGCTTGCCAGCTACGCCTCGGCTGGCGCAGGGGGCGGAACCACGCATGTGTGGCGCTCCCGGGCAGGGAAAGTCCTCGACTTACGACCAGTTGGGTAGTCCTCGACTTACGATGGGTTTAGTCCTCGACTTACGACCGGTTTAGTCCTCAATTTACGACCGGTTTAGTCCTCGACTTACGACCGGTTGGGGGTCGCGGCATTAAAAAGGTTGAGAACCACTGCTTGTAAGTGTTTCAAATTTCAGAACTTGCTTTGCAACATGACTCCCATTTTCCCCCATTGACCTCAAGCAGAGGGAAGGGATCCGCAAGAAGGAAAAATACTATCGATTTTCACACACTCTGTAACTGTGCAGTTTTGAACAAACTTTCATCTCTGCACAGCTTAAGACTTAAGACTTAAGCCTTAAGCAGAAGTGTGTGGGGCAGAAAGAGACAATTGGCCATGGCCACCTGGCCCCGCCCCTTCACCCTGCCCCCCATCCCAGCCAATCCACTGTGGGCATCCCTTCCCCGCCATTCCTCCCCTTCCGCTCCTCCCCCACTGTCTCACCCAGGTGATTTGACATGGGACAAATTGCTATGACTGATTCACCATGTAGGACAACTAGCTATGCATTTTGGCAGCGGCAGCCAATTCATGCACCGAGAGATGGGCCTCTGCCTTTCTATGGATGTGACATACAGAGAGGGTGCCAGATGGGGCAGACAATGGCCTCAGGTGCCGGGAAGCGGGGGAATGTGGCAGTTGCTGTGTGGGGCAACCAGGCCGCTCCTTCCTGCTTGCACTTGGCTTTTTGAGCTATTTTGATTGTCAGCAAAATGGTTTTAGAAGTTATTTAGGTCCTCGCAAATACATCTTTGCAACCGCCTGCTCTAAAAACAAAGCCCAAACAGCCCTCAAGCAAAAGTAACTTTTTCATATGGCCATATCCTCTTTCTGTTCTTCCACAGTTGAAATGGCATGCTAATTGCATATGCTATATACATGTGATAAAATCCACACCTTTGCTCTGTGACATTATGTTATAAATATAGAAGGTATTACACGGCTAAGCATGAATGTTTATCGGCAGAATGTTAAACTGAGTCTTTTAAAATCAATACAGTGGTATGTCAGAAATAGAATCTGCAGATTGCTTTCTCTTACATAACAGGTTTCTCATACAAAATGTTCACATTCAGAATGTTGCTTTTAGCCACAATTATCCAAAACTGCGTATCTTATGCTCCAGAACAAATGGTTCACCCTATTCAAGGACAGATAAAGTATCTTAGTGCCTGGGATAACAAATCTGAGATATTTTAAAATTTCCTTTCATTTTTGAAGTGTCTTGTTCTAACCTTTTCTTCTCTCTCTCTCTCTCTCTCTCTCTCTCTCTCTCTCTCTCTCTCTCTCTCTTTCTCCTACCTTGCTTGGTGGTTCTTTTATGTTAGCTGAGTTAGAATAGCATTCATTTATCAAAGTTGTAGACATCTTATTTTTCAACTTCCAATATTATTAATTTCCAAGAGCTTGTGGTGTATGTGGCTCCCTAATTTGCTGTTTCTCAACCATGGGAACTTTTAAGATGCATGGTTCTCAACTCCCGGAATTCTCCAGGCAGTTGCTAAGGTTGCCTAATTGCTTAGACAAGATCATTCTTTTTTATCCAAAGGCCTTTCTCAGCTTGCTGTCTTCCACAGATGTTGGGGCTATATTGCTTAACCAAGCCAGCAAGTTAGCGAAGACTATAGAACAGTGGTGGCGAACCTATGGCACGGGTGCCAGAGGCGGCACTCAGAGCCCTCTCTATGGGCACGCGCACCGTGCCCTGGAGATGGCAACCGTCCTTCTTCAACCAGCTGCCCGCTAACTCGCCAAGGTCCCACGTGGCCTGATGCATCCCAGCATGGCTGGTTTCCCTCCCCCTGTCCCATCCCTCCTGGCCTCGTATGCTCTCTTTTTCCTGGGCACGACCCACTGCATCGCCTCCTCAACTGCTGGCCATCCGTCCAGCTCAGAGGCAGCTTCTCTGAACTGCTGGCAGCGGACTGTGGAGTCCCAGAGTGCAGCAGTCAAGGGGCCTGCAGGCTGTGGCTGCTGATGGACACTGTCAGCCCCCATGCACTCAATGGCCTCTGTGTGTGTGGGCCGATGGTGTCAGGCAGCAGCAGCCCCTGCCTCACCTTGCCTTGCAACAATGGCACCTCCGCCCTGCCTCACCTTGCCTCGCCTCACCCCGCAGGATGAGCCTCCTGCCCACCGCCCCACCTGCCAGAGACCCCCTGGATCTCCCCCAACCCTGCCCGGCCCCCACAGGCATCCCTCCCCATGAGCAACATTGAAGTGACCACGCTCACCTTGGCCACACCCACCCAGTCTGCCTTGACCACCACAGCCTCACCCACCCAATGGGTCATGCCCACCTGACACCCGGCGATAAACAAGTGGGTTTTGGGTTGCAGTTTGGGCACTCGGTTTCTAAAAGGTTCGCCATCACTGCTATAGAAGAACCATTAAAGTTCTTACTTTGCTATAAGCCAGGGGTCCCAATCCCCAGTCCATGGCCCAATGGGAACTGGGCAGTGAAGCTCCATTTGCAGAAGTAGCAGGCTTCTGCATGAACCCTCCCCCTTCCCCGCAGCTGCCAGTCCACAGAGCCAGAAAGGTTGAGGACTTCTGCTATAAGCAATATGTCTAAACCGAGGCTGAACTGAATCTTTTTTTTTTTTTACAGGTTCAATTCTGTTCATAGGAAGACTTACAAATCCTACACAGTAAGCTTAAAATTAATCCATCTACTTGTCTATTTTTCCAAAGCACTGAGGCACTACTATACATATCTAAATAGCACATTTGATCTTGGATCATTTTTCTCTTTTAATGACTCTGTAATCCATCAGAGTGGAATCAGGGTGATTGAACAGAGCTTGAGCATATTCTGGCCAGATGCCCTTCCTGACGCCTATGCAGAGTTCACAGCAGACAATTACTCATTGGGCCCAGAGAGAAATATCTGCAGCTACCTAGGATCGAACGCACAGTCTCCTGATTTTGAGACAAGGGCTCCACCTCTAGGCCACCACCGCTCACATTTCATCTTGGAATATCCAGAGGAAATTATGGGAACTATAAATCATACTGGTAGTAGATTTTTTGGGGGGGGGGGGGAGTGGAAGGNNNGGGGGTAGCTAGCTTCAGTGTCCAAGAAAATAAGGAAAAGATGACCTGTGATGCTACCAACTTTAATTCAAACGTATTAAATGAATGGTGACAGTGGGGAAAAACTGAAGTACAGGTACTAGATATAGTAATGGCTGGGCCTTTCCTTCTTTCACTAAGCCACTACTTCTCAGCCAAGTGACTTCTTGATATCACACACACACAAACACACACACAAACACACACACATTTCAGCCACTCTGCATTTGGTGGTACAATGCTGAGGAAGAACCACTGGGGGGGGGGGGGGAGACAGCTTTTACTGTCTTGAGATTGTATCTCAGTCAAACAGCAGGAACAATTCAACAGATCCAGAAGGCATAGAGTTGAAGAAACGTATGCTAGGTATATGATATCTCTAAAGTCTACATCTCCAAAACTTGGATATAAAATACAGAATTTTCCCCAAAGTTTCTACCACATTGTAAATGTATTAAATTAGGACAAAGCATTTGAAGTAATAATTGCATTTGATTATTTTTAACTAAATATGTATATTCAGGACAATTTTGGTTTGGTCTGAATCTATCCATTTTCATAGCCAAAAATGAATGCTAAGAATAGTCACAGAGATTTTTCTAAGAAAAAGGATGCTGACAGTTTTTCCTTTGGAGTTATTTGTTAGCTCCAGTAAAACACATGGGAAACTCCCATTGCCAATGAAAATGAATCTAGGGTTAGGTCTATTGGAGTCATGGCTGAAAACTATTTTTAGAGGTAGATTTGTAGAGGTTTTTTAAGGAAAGAGTTGGTTTTCATTCAGAGTTTTTTTGGACCTTTGTGGCCCTGTGTGGTCCTTATGGAGTGAGGCTGCCAGTATTTGTTGAAGAGGAAATGTTGTTGTCTATTTGGAAAAAAAAGTTTCATATTCCTAACTAAAGGTTTACTCTCAAATGTTTGTATCATATGGATTGTTACTGCTGGTATTTGTAGATAAAGTCTACTATTTGAACAGATTTTGATGATAGTGCATTATAGACTTATTTTTGAGTTACCCTGATTGGGCCAATGTGAGTTTGTAATAATTCTGATGCTGATATCTTATTGCTGTTTATTTGGGGGGGGGGGAATCCATTGAACTCAACAGAACTACTTCTGAATAAAATATTTAAGAGTTGGATTGACCTCAGCATTCTGTCGGTGATTTCTTTGTAACTCAAAGTTGGCATGCTTGCTTGCTAAATTGCGATGGTTTTTTAAAAAAATAACTACGGTATGTGCCCTCTTTGCTGATTGTTGAAGGAATCCAGCCAAGCAATCAGCCGGAAGGGGTTTCTGACTTTTCTTTCGTATAGCCAGTAGGGGTTTTTTCGAACCGTAAAACACAACTGAGCAAAGAAGCCCAGATCATATCCTCACAAGTGGCATTTTCAGTAGCTTATCCATAAGCCTCTACTTCTGGTTCTGATTAGACAGCTCCAAAGGTGGGAAGAATATAAGACCAACATTAAAATTAACATTATTAATTCTGCAAACTATGGTAGATTCATATTAACAAGAATTGTGATGAATCTCAATTTACTTTATGAGATAAAATATCTGTCCAGTGTGGAATATTGTGATATTGTAATAGGACTATAAGGTTATAATAGCATTATATATTGCAAAGTTACCTGATATTGTAATGGTACTTGCTGAAATAAGATTTCACATGGCAGATAAAAAATAGCTTTTTGCGAAACACCAATGTCTGTGATATTCCCAGTCAAACTCCGAATACTGAATTGGATGGAGATAATGCTGTACTCCAAGGAGACTGATCCAAGCTATTAGTTAACAGTCTTTACTATTGTTATTAACAGAAGACCACTCTTCCTTCCTTCCTTCCTTCCTTCCTTCCTTCCCTCCTTCCTTCCTTCCTTCCTTCCTTCCTTCCTTCCTATATCAAAATAACCGCCTTGTAATCTATATGATGATCATGCATGCATGTAACTGGGCCAGCAGGAAGCATTATTTTGGGTACAGATGCCATCTTTTAGACTGCTTTGTTCACAGTAAATTTCAGCTCCATGCACTCTAGTGGATTTGAGATAGCTGGGCAAAGCCCATTGTGGGATAAAATAGCAAAGCTTCTCACATGTATGCACATTTAAATCTATGTGGGATTGGTGGGGTTTTGCCAAAAAAATGTTCACAGGATGAGAAAAACTTGGGAGCACATTCACTCCTGGAAACCAGATAAAACACCAATACATGGTGTTTTTCTTCTGCTAATGATGGCAGTTTGGCAATATTATCTGCTGAGATAATCAGCTTTGGTAGGGAAAATGTTTCTCACCAGTCCCTTTTTGGCTCATTTCTCTGCAAGAGAAAAAAAAAAAGCAATGTAAATAGAGCCCGTGTGAGTGGGCTGCTAATGGAAGAGTAGCCAAGTCTATATGCAAGTTTCTATGTACAATTGCAATTATGGACATTTCTCCCCAGCTTTTGAATCGTTAGAGGCTTACAGACTTTTTAAATTAAAATGTTGTCAAAAATATACAGCAGGCTATTCCTACCCTTATTGCCAAAGGAGCTTCTAACACAATAAACATAATTAATATAAGAATCCCATGGCAGCTTTTTGTAGATATGTATCGAATATCCATCCCCTAATATTAAGTGGTGATTTGCTTCATCGTATGTGTGTAACTTTGCCATCTGTCCATTACTTTAAGACTAAAGTATTTACCATTTCAACAATATAACAAAAATTTAGTACGGCTTTTATATCTGTTGGGTGAGCTGGAAAGGGAGGCCATGGACAAATTCACAAAAGTATGATAATATGATACTTTTTTATTTAATAACTATTTATTACTTAATTTAACATTTTATTTATCAAATTTAAACATTGCCCATCTAAGTGACTCTGGGCAGTTAACAGATAAAAAGTCATAAAATCATACAGTATAAAAGATAAGAATCGAAATAGAATGAAAACTGAATGAGGAGGAGGGACTTTCTCTCAGGCTCACACCAGGCCCTCCCAAAGTGGAACGCTGCTCTTTGGTCCCCACATGAATTGGCAGAGCCAGGTCTTCATGCTCTTTGGAAGGCCGGGAGAGTGAGGGCCAACCTCACCTCTGGAGGCCAGATGATCCAGGGGGTGGGGGGCAATGGCAGAGAATGCTCTCTTCTTAGATCCCACCAGTAGAAATTCTTTAACTAACAGCGTCCGTAACATACCCTTTCCGCCTAACTGGGTGGGACGGGCTGGGACAAGGCTCTTCCTTATGTAAACTGATCCCGTGCCATGAAGGATTTTAAAGATGATAACCAACACATTAAATTGGACCAGTAAACAAACTGCCACCCAATGCAGTTCACATTTTACTGCAATCTGTTAAATAAATCACAACTGCTGAATTCACTCTTGCAAAGTATTAATAGCATAGTATTAAAACTTAAAAATTACCCCATGCAACAAGAGATATTAAAAACAGTTACAAAAATAATTTTAAAAAACCGAGAAATATATTACACAATCTTAACCCAAATTTTATTCTGAATAATTTATTTTTAAACCAAGTTACAAAATGCTCATAAAGATAATTCTTTATCAGAAACACCAATAGGAGCATGCTTCATCCAGCCTGGGGAGAAATTAAAAAGGTGGCCCCAGGGAAGAGTATGGGTTGAACTTCTGGAGCAGGTGATAAAACATTGGTTGATGCAGGTTCATTGGTCTAACGGGCCATCATTCTCCCACCACAAGATTTATATGCATAAGATAATAAAAAATGGCAGCTGCTGATCAACGCAAAACACAAGAGCAAAACACAGGAGCTTAGGATAACATGGCTGCCAGGGAAGTGTCCAGCTGGTGGGGGGAAGAAGGTATGTCCCAGGCACTGTAGCTAATCAGAAGGACGTGCAGCAGGCTATCCCCTCAGAAAGGTTAGTTGTTGTTGTTGTTGTTGTTATCATATGGCATTGCTACAGTAGCCAGGAGACCACAATGCTATTACAGAGTAGTAGTTTCGCTTGCCAATGCTTGTGCGCTTCCCAAGGTGCATTGCAGGAGGGCAAGTTGGCTTTGCACCACAGAGGAAGATGAGCGGCTCTTTCTGCAGCGTCACCCAAGGCCCCCGATCACAATGACATCATATTTCGAAGTGCCAAACTCCATATCTGCCACGGTCCCACTTTTCCACACATGCTGAAAACCCCCATCCCTCCCAAAGACTGCCGATACCACGAAGCAGCACCAGCCATGACCGAAGGGCCACATCCGAGTGTAGGTAAAGGATAGGTAAATCACTGAGGCTCCTGGTAAAACATGGCAGAAACGTGGGGTGAAGTTGAGAGCCCAGGAATGCCAGCAGCGTCT
>BFFQ01005625.1:0-10348 GCA_003402635.1 Protobothrops flavoviridis
GCCGTGTGGCCCGCCAGCCCCTTGTCCAGCCTGGCTGCTCCCCCCAGGCACCCCTCTTGCCCGGCGCCCGCCCGAGCCGCCTGGGAAGCAGCAGGAGGAAGAAGGGGAGGAGGAAGAGAAGGGCAAGGAAGCCGCCACCAACACTGGGCCCCAGGAGGCGGCTCTCCTCTCCTACCTTTGCTGAATCTCCTTCTTCCTTCCCGGCAGCCTGGACTCCGGCGCGCCTTCCTGGCCAGCGGGTCCAATGGTTGGGCTGGCTAGGGATTGCAGTGGCTGGTCTCCCTTGGGCCGTGGCCTGCGGGAGGGCTGGCCCGCTCAGCAGAGCCTCCCGTGGGCCGCTCTCAACAGGGATCCTGGGGCTTCCCCGGGCGGCTCCAAGGCCACAAGGCCCTGGCCACACTTCTCCCAGGGGGTGGGGCACCCGGGCGCAGGGCCAATCAGGAGCCCTGCAGGAGGTAAGTCCGCCTGAGAGAGAGAGAGAAGGGAAGCGAAAGTGCCTCTCTGTCTCTCTCTCGGCAAATGGCAGAGGAGGCCGTGCGGAGACGGATGCAGAGCGGTGTCTCGGTTCCTAAGACCATCGGAAATATGTGTTTTCTGATAGTCTTAGGCGACCCCTGTGAAATGGTCGTTCGACCCCCAAAAGGGTCGCGACCCACAGGTTGAGAACCGCTGGGTTAGGGAGAAGAAATTCAGAGAGAAACAGTGCAGGAAAGCAAAGTGTTACATTGTAGCAATAGAGAAAGAATGCAGGAAAGCAAAGTGTTACATTGTAGCGATAAAGGAAGCTAAGGCAATAAACCCACGATCCATCCCCCCTCTCCTCTAGGAGTATGGCAGAACCCAGGGAGAGAAGAGAATGGAATCTGGGAGAGAGAAGGAGAGCAAGGAAAGTATGAAATATGATAGATATGGGTTCTGACATCCTGCCCCCCTTAAAATATGAGAGATCAACCTGTTGAGAGATAAAACAAAACAAAAATGGTGAGAGGTTAGTCTGGTTTGTTCGGGTAGTCCATGTGAAACTTTGTTGATAGTTTGGGGGCTCTAACATGACATTTGTGCACCCATTCATTTTGGGAAGAGGGAAGGTGCTTCCACGCTACTAGGTATTGAGTTGCTCCGTGGTATTTTCGGGAGTCAAGGATTTCTTTTATTTCAAAATGCTGCTCCCCCTCAACCATAATGGGAGGAGGCGGTGGGGCGATGGCTGGTCATAATGGTGATCACTGCTCCCGTTTTAGCAGGCTGCAGTGGAAGATAGGGTGAATCTGCCTGAGGGTTTTTGGTAATTCTAACTCTACTGTTACTGGGTTTATGATCCTTTTGATGGGGAACGGTCCCACATATTTCGGCCCTAGTTTCTTGGATGGTTGCAGGGATTTTAGGTATTTTGTGGATAAGTAAACGACGAATGGTTTTGGTTCGATTCTTTTCTTATCTGCTTGTGCTTTATAGGCCTGTCTAGCTTCATCTAGTGCTTTTCTAACTACTGGCCAGGTGTTTTTTTAATTGTGCGATCCACTCCTTCAAGGAGGGAATGGCAGGCTTGGTGGCACTTAGTTCTGGCATGGGGTTGAAACTTTGGCCCATAGTTATTTGGAATGGAGTATAGCCTATGTTGGAATGGACCGTGTTGTTGTATGCCACTTCTGCGAAAGGGAGCAGGTTGATCCAGTTCGTCTGTTGGAAATTAATAAAGCATCTTAAATATTGTTCAAGTACTGAGTTCGAACGTTTGGTCCCCCCATTCATCTGAGGATGATGACTAGATGACAGCCCCTGGGTGGTCTCCAGAAGGGATAAGAACTCTTTCCAAAAGTCCGATGTGAATTGCGCACCCCTGTTTGATATTGCGTGTTGGGGTGCCCCATGCAGTCTACATATGTGCTGGACAAACAGTTTTGTTAAGGTTTTAGCGATGGGGATTTTTTAACAAGGGATGAAGTGTACTTGTTTTGAGAATAAGTCTGTGATCACCCAGATCATTGTGTTTCCATTACTTTCTGGTAGTTCTACTATAAAGTCCGTGGAGATTTCTCTCTAGGAGGCTGAGGGGCTTGCCACTGGCTGTAGCAGTCTGGGGGCTTTCCCTTGCAGTCTCTTAGCAGCTGCACAGGTTGGACAGCTGGCCATATAGCTCTCAATGTCCTTTTTCATAGATGGCCACCAGAACTGTCTTTTTACTAGATGCAGCGTTTTCACGAATCCAGAGAGACCTGCTGGTTTCGTGTCATGGCAGAGTTGCATAAACGTGATTCTCTGGGTTTTTGGGATGTACAGCTTCTCCCCCACCCATGGCAAGCCATCAGTGATAGTGCATAAGTTTTTGTTGCTCTGGAACCAGTGTTACATTGTCGCAATAGAGAAAGAATGCAGGAAAGCAAAGTGTTACATTGTAGCGATAAAGGAAGCTAAGGCAATAAACCCGTGACCCATCCCCCCTCCCCTCTAGGAGTATGGCAGAACCCAGGGAGAGAAGAGAATGGAATCTGGGAGAGAGCAGGAGAGCAAGGGAAGTATGAAATATGATAGATATGGGTTCTGACAGTATCTATCCCAGGTTTCTTTTGATCTTCCACTGTACCTGCCATGTCTCAAATCAATAAAGAAGCTGGCAAGCTATAGCATCAGCATGGTATCAAATCAGATAACACAACTTTCATTATCAAATTGCTAATATTGCAGAAAAATAGAGAGCCATTGGGAGGAAAGAAGATGAATGCTCTTCAAGAAAGCAATTTAACATGAAGCAGATCAGAATTTGATTGATGATTATGTGCCATTAAATTGTTGTCAACTTTAATAACCACATAGATTTTCACTATGCGCTAACCTGGTCCTTCAGCTCTTCCATCTAAGTCAGAACTTAGTTATTTGCAAATTATGGTATTTCCCAACTGGAGAAAAAAAAATCAGCATATATTTGAAAGAAATATTTCAAGAAAAAAAACTGGAGAACTTTGGAAGAAGTACATTATTAAATTTATAGCTAAATGAAAACTTTGTTGTAGATTTGGTTTAAATCTACAGATCAATGAAGTACATGTGCAAATACATCATTGTCTAATAAAGGACTGATTCCTTAGCTATATATTTATTAGACATTCTGCTTTACTAATAGTCAAAGAATGACTGTTGGACAGTAAATATCTTACTGCACAGAGAAAGATCACAGACAATTCTGGGAAACAATGAGCAAGTGACAAGCTCAATTTAAGCATCTTGATATTATTATAACTCAGTCATCTTTAGTTTTTTTCTTTTTGAGGTATTTCTGCTTGTCTGGCTATTTAACAATCTATTCCGGGAAAAACAGCCAGAAGTTTGACAGATAATTGGAAAGTATTGGTTTTAAAGAAAAGTGCACCAATTTAACACTCATACATTCAGTAGCCCTGCTAAAGGGACTTCACATGGGAGAACTAAGTTACATGCATGTTTGGCCCACAATTTTATTTGATTAAAACCAGCTGTTGGATTTGTGTCAGAATATTCCTAGCATGGGGAAGTTCATTTGGCCTTACAGTAAGATTAAGTAATAAAATTCCAGTGTAATGGAAATGAAACAATAGGCTCAAGACTATTGTTAATAACACTTCTGCAATAAGTTTGATGTTGTGGGTTGCAAGTAATAATTTAACACACACACATGAACACACTTTTGAAAAAAGTCTAAATTTGGCTTTTGATTCAAGACAACTTACTCTGATCTAAATGTGTAGATGCTTATTTGTTACAACAGATCTATGATATTAATATAAAACTACACTATGGATGCAAACATATATCAATCAGCTGTGTAATCCTATGCTACAGCTTACCAAATGGGAATTCAAATTATTAAAATAAAATGCCACATAACATTTTTGGCTACAAGAATACTTAAGGAATGTTTACTGCTTTAGCAAATGGAACATCCAAAATAGAGACAAATGAAACATCATATATATTTGGACTGTGTGCATTTCCGGTTTGATGTTGCAGTAAGTTAGGCACAGGAAGACGGGGCTCTATCTTTCACATTCGATTTCGCCCCACTGGGGACCCTGGAAAGGGTCAAAAGTCACCCCGTAGAGGCAACAAGTAAGGAGGGAACCATCATTGATCATAGGAGGGTGGTGGCCCTTCCGTTTGATCTGAGAAAGCCTTCCAAAATGGCAGGGGAAAGACTGGCTACATTTGTGTAGCCAGTCAGAAGCTTCTGACAATGGAAGACAATAAGCACTAACAAGCAACTTTTCAGCAACATGGATGAAACTGGGTGAGACTCTATCTTCTCTTTATGACTAAGACTTCTTCCTGGAAAAAATTGCCCAAAGCACCCTCCCTGATGAGAGAGGGAAGGGGAATTTCCATCCCATTCCCTCAGGAAAAGAAAAGCGGTGAACTAATTATTAGGGGGAAACAGGGAAAATTACACGATTAATTTGGAATTAATACACATTAATTTGAAATTTGGGGACTAAAAGTGCTTTTGAGACCTTCTTTTTTAAAGAGATTTGAAAAGCTTGTAATATGTTTGGATTTAAAAAGCTGGAAAAAGGCACTAATGACATCTAGTGGTGAATTATGGCACTACAATTTGTTATGCCTAAAGGAAACTTGGCTTGAAGCCCAGATTTAGATAAGACTCTTGCTGACCTTAGGAACTTTCACTTTTGAAGACTGCAGTTGGGAAAAGGGAAAAAAACTTATATTGTATTTGCCTAGTGTGGGAAAACAGGTACTACCGGAAGAAGAGAAAACATTTGATGGGGTAATATTGGGCCTAGATGGAAGACATTAATATGTACCACTGAATTACTAATGGACCCAGACAACACATTGTCTATTAAGTATTTGACTGTAACATTTGAAAATTAATAAAATATTTATAAAAAAAGAATTGGAATATGATCACTATAAACATATCTGACCCAGTCTCCTTTTGTTCTAGAGTTAGCAAAATGTCAAAGCAGGAAACTGAAAGTCTCAGTTTAGTAAGCTGGAAATTTTGTAGATTTTTTTCCCACTTGAAGTTAATTTGTTGCCAAGAAATTTCAAAGGGCAGTCTTTAATCAGATATCTAAGCAGCTTTAGAAGACTAAAGTTGTAGTCACAAAGTTTGCAGTACTTAGTTATTTCTTGTAGGCAAACATTTCTAAATAGCTTTAGAAATTTGAAAGGGTTTATAAACCATATAAATAAAATAAAAATGTTAACTTCCAATACACAAAACAGATCAAAAAAAGAGCAGCCACATTTACATGTCAGGCCTCCTGATGTTGTTTTTATCACCCAGAAGAAAATTATACAAAAATTTGAATTCCCCAGCCAACAAAAAAGTAGTCTGTCGCTTGTGCAAATGGCTTGTAGTACTTGATCAAAATACTCAAATTCTATAGATCAAAACTATAAGGATATAGTCACAAAACTTTTACTGAAACCATTAAAAAGGTATCAGAGATATAAAAATATAGCAAATAATGGAAACAGAGTTAAATATAATAATGAGAAATGCTGCTGTTCCAAATACCATTGTGTAACCATAGAAGAAAAGGGAGCAAAAATGAAGTTAACATTGGTTTCATATTTTAGATTTTCTAATATATGAAAAGTAAAAATGAAGTGGGTTTATTGTATCCTTAAAAATTCATAAAACAGGACTTCTGGTTCCGTCACACAGCGAGGTGGGCAGAGGGAATCAGGACTCTGATTCAGGACTCTGATTCTCACGCTCAGTTTCGGCCTGCTGTGGGTCCAAAAAGGACCGAAAGTCACGCCGTAGAGGTGACAGACCAAAAGAGGATCTTTGCAGATTGTGGGAAGGCAGTAGCTGACCCATTTGATCCAAGGAGCCCTCCAGAATGGCAGGAGAAAGACTGGCTCCATCTATGCAGCCAGTTAGAAGCTGCTGACAGCCGGGAGGAAAAGTGAGTTAAAACAAGTGTGAGCAATATTTTGGACTGGGGTAAGACTATTTTCCTTTTTTCTCTACAATGGGAAAGCCTGTTCTGGGAAAAAAAATCCAAAAGCAATTTCCCAGAGTTAAGGGGGGGGGTTTATCCCTCCCTCCAGAAAAAGGTGGTGGTTTAAGCGATTTGGAGGAAACCGAGAAGTCTACAACGTCATTGTAGATATAACAGAAAGAAACAGAAAAAAGAAAAGTTTGGGGAGTTTTAAATTTTTTCTTATATTATTCTGTATTATTACTGGAGAATGTTGGATTAAACTTCGTCTAAACTAACTGGAAAATTACAAAATGGGCATCTGAAGACGTCTAATGGCAAGAGCAAAGAACTACCCTAAACATTTACTGAACGTATCTATATTTTGTCTAGAAACCTAGAATTTGGCTAGATGCCCAGATATAGTTTGCAGTTTAAACTCTTTGATGTTTGATGTGCCTGACCTTCATAGTTCTGTGGATTATAGCTGAAAAGACAAGGCTCTTTCTGGGCTGTTTTTTTTTCCTGCAGGATGGATTATAACTAAAAGATATAAACTACTTTGAAACCATCTGGTTTTTTCTTTGGTTTGAACTGCAATCTTACAAGCAGCCTAAAGACAGAGTGAGCATGGATTATAAATTCTTAATGCTGGATTGGAGAACTATTTATGGACAGTGGAAACTGAAATAGTGGAAAAACCTCTTGGCCTATTGACTATTAATCCGAACGGTAGGTCTTGGATTATAAATTTTGACTGAGGGGCAACATTGGATGCTGAATAATTGTTTTTTGAAGTGAGTCCCCTCCCTTTGGATTATAAATATTGTTTGAATCCTCTGCCTCAGCAATCCCGGTGTATTAGAGATCAATTGAAATAATGCTCCAACAAGAAAAAGCTAGCAATTTTCAGAAGGAAATGCAAGCGACATTACAAGCGATTCAAGAAGCAATTTCCTCCCATAAGGAAGATACAAGGAAAAACCATGAGGAGACAAAAGACAACCTTGATAAAATGATAAAATGAACCAAAAAATTAACAACATAGACTCTCAACTAGAAAACTTTAAACAGATGGTAAAAAACAACAACAAAGAATTCAAAAAGTAGAAGACAAATCACTAGAGATTGATCAAAAGTTGGCAGAATTGAAAGACAAGAACCAAAAGCTGATGCAGATTAATAGAGAAATGGAAGATTCAATTGCAGTTATGGAAATGGAAAAGGCATCTTATTTCCTAAGATTTCAAAACGTAATAGAGGACAAAGAAGAGGATCTTGTGGATCTGATAATCGAGCTATTGGCTGAAGCACTGGAAATAGGGAAACAAGAAATGGAATGAGAGTTAGATCAAATATTTTGAGTCAATTCAAGCTATGCAAGAAGAAATAAAGTCCACAGAGAGATACATGTTAGATTTGTCAAAAGATCCATAAGAGATGAGATTTTGAGAAGAGTGAGAGATGATCCTTTGCAATATAAAGAAAAAGAGATTGTAGTCCTGAAACAGATTTCAAGGAGAATAAGAGAGGTACGAAGAGAATATCAATTTCTGACTAGAAAATTAACTGAAAAAGGATGGCTGATTCCAGAAGGGATTCTAATTAATTGGATGGGAAAGGATATAGATTGGATACACCACATAAGGCAATGGAGTTTTATGATAATCACAGAAATTTTATGGAAGGGAAAAGTTCAGAACCCCGTCCAGAGTGAGAAACAAAGAGACAGGAAGAAATGGCAATAGAAGGAGCAGCCAAGCCAAGGGAAGAAGAAGAAACTGAAAATACAAAGACAGAAGAAGTGGTAAGAGCAAGAGAACAGAGACAGATAAGAACAACTAGAAGGTTAAGACCTAAATATAACTGAAGGAGATGGAGAAGGAAAATGGGATTCTTACAATGAATGTAAATGGATTGAACTCCCCTATAAAAAGAGAAAAAAAATACATGTCTATAAAGATTAAAAATGAATATAATTTGTCTCCAAGAAACACATATTAAGAAACAACATTATAAACTGTTGGAGCAACCAAAAATTAGGAAACTCCACTGCACATTAGCTCAACAAAAGAAAAGAGGAATAGCTCTATGTATTAAAGAAATAATGAATCCCAAACAAATCTATGCAGATGAAGAGGGAAGAATATTGATGGTGGAAATAATGATAAACCAAAAACAGATATTGATAGTAGCAATATATGCACCTAATAACAAACAAGAAGAGTTCTATCAAAAATTGCATAAAAATAGTGGAATTGGAATACCAAAATATTTGTTTAATGGGAGATTTTAATGCAATAGCAGATGGAACACCGGATTATAAAAGTAGTAAAATAGGGGAAAAAGGGAAAATGGCAGAAGAAATTTGTATTCAGGATATATGGAGAGAGAAGAATTTTTTGCCTCAATAATAGCAGAAAAACTAAATAAATTTTTTACTGAATTTATACACACAGATCAAAATGGATTCCTGCTCAAAAGGCAAATAAAAAATAACCTAAGAATGATTTTAGACATTTTGGAATACTATGAACTTCAGCCGGGAAAACAGATTGCATTAATATTTCTAGACACACAGAAGACTTTTGATAACATAAATTGGAAAATACTTAAAAAACAAATGGAACTAATAAAACATAAAATAAATTTGGCACAACAAATTAAAAGAGCTAAACAGAATTTTTTTGACAATGCTAATAAACCGTGGAGGTGGCTAGCATACAAACTGAAAAAAGAAAGAGAGGAAAAAAGTGATAAATAAACTACAAGACTCAAAAGGAGATTTACAGTTTCAAAATGACACAATTAATAATAATAGTAAGACTTTTACGAGATACTTTACAATACAGAGGAAACTCCACAAGAAAAAATAAAGCATTTTATTAAAAAAGCAGATTTACCAAAAATTCCAGAGAATATACAAAATATTTTAAATGAAAAAATATCAATGAGGAAGATGACAGAGGCTATCAAAAGACAAAAAATGGTAAGACTCCAGGACCAGATGGACTAACTGCAGAGTTTATAAATCTTTACAAGATGCTTTAAGTCCTATAATAAAAGAACTATGTAATGAAGTACTTTTAGAGGCTAAAATACCAAATACATGGACAGAAGCTAATATCACTTTAATACCTAAAGAAGACTCAGAACTTATGCAAATAAAGAATTATAGACCAATATATTTATTAAACGTGGACTACAAAATTTTTGTCTCAATAATAGCAGAAAGACTAAAGACATTTTTGACTGAATTTATATACACAGATCAAAATGGATTCCTGCCTAAAAGACAAATAAAAAATAACCTAAGAATGATTTTAGACATTTTTGAACACTATGAACTTCATCCAGGAAAACAGATTGCATTAATATTTCTAGATGCACAGAAGGCTTTTGATAACATAAATTGGCAATTTATATTCCAACAACTAGATGAAATGGACTTTGGAAAAAACTTTATGAATATAATCAAAACAATTTATTACAGACAAATAGCAAAAGTAATTGTAAATGGAGATTTTACAGAAAACTTCAATATTAAAAAAGGTATAAGACAAGGATGTCCACTATCTCCATTGCTATTTATACTAACATTGGAGGTATTAAATAAAAACACTAGACAAGATATGGAAATTAAAGGACTGGAAATAAAAAATGAAAAATACAAATTACAAGCATTTGCAAATGATTCAGTTTTTATACTAAGCTTTAAGCTTATGAAAAAGATAGTAGAATTTGGAGAAGTGGCAGGTCTGAAAATAGAGAAAAGATTAAAGTGTTAACTAAAAACCTTACAGAAAAACAAAAAAATCAACTATCAGAAAAAACAGGTCCTGCCTTGCATATGGCTTGCATATCAGTGGCTTGCATATCAGTTGAGAAAAAAACAGAAAGCTAGGATTGTAGAAAAAGTAAATATTAATGGTAAGGAAATTTATCAGCAGAATTTAATTAGGAAAGCTTTTTTAGATTTTTATTCGAAATTGTATACCTCTGAAAATATTCAACTTATACAAATAGAAGATTACTTAAAACAGGCACACCTCCCGAAACTTTCTGAGGATCAGAAACAAAATATGAATAGCTTAATTACATTTGAAGAGATTACTACAGCCATAAAACAGTTAAAGAGTGGGAAATCTCCTGGAATAGACGGCCTAACAGCTATTTATTACAAATTGTTAAGTGAAGAAATGTTAGAGCCTTTGAAGCAGTTGTTTAATAGTATTCTGTTAGGTGAAGAAATACCTGGATCGTGGAGAAGAGCTTTCATATCATTGATTCCAAAAGAAGGACAGGATTTAGCACAACCAAAGAATTATAGACCTATTTCACTCTTAAATACAGATTATAAGATTTTCGCTAAAATTTTGGCCAATAGATTGATGCATGTTTTACAGAAGTTAATTCATGGT
>BFFQ01005625.1:19704-47783 GCA_003402635.1 Protobothrops flavoviridis
AACTCTTCCTGCTTTCTCCTCTGTCTCGCTTTTTCTCTCCAGCTGTCACAGAGCCTCACACGTTGCCGTCCGCCGACAGTTCCAGGCTGCATCTCTTTATCTGGTGTGAATGCTGCGTTCCTCTCTCCAGCCCTAGCACATGGTGGAGAGGGTGACACTTGGCTTGTGCCTCCGTGCTCTCCCATCTCCCTGCCTTTCATCCCACAGGCCAGGCAGTGGGCGGGCTGGGCCCCTTCTTTTGGTCCCCCTCCAGGGTGGCCTGAGGATCTAAAACTGACCACATTCTGGATGACCAACATGAAGTTTAGATCAGTACTGCCCCTGCCACCAGCACCTCCATGGCCCACTGCCTTGCATCACAGCCTGTGAGCACTTTTCTTTCCCCGCCTCTGCCAGGCAGTTTGCATAAGGTCAGCGAGAAGGTGAGACCGTTTGGTGGGTCGGGTTAGTCGCATTGCGATTCTCAGAAAAGTGAGATGCCTGAAAAAATATATGGAATTATCTGCAAAGGACTTTTGGGGAGATGGCTTGGAGCCCTGTGCTGCATCAGGAAGGTGGTGTGCAGGCAGGTGAGAGAGTAAACTTGCAGATTGGCTTTGTGGTCTATTCTTGCTGCCTCCCCTCCCTAAAATCCAGCCAATAATAGAACTCTTTGGACTGAATGGGAAGTTAAGAGGTATTGGCGTGAGTTGAAATTAAAAGGCCAAGTCAACTCCCCCTCCCCCATTATTTTATTGAAGACGTGCAGTGTTTCTCGCTTCTACTTCCCCTCATCTGCTTTTTTATAATTTAATCCAGATTTACCCAAACTAATATCTTTTGGGTGTCATGGACCACAGTTCCCATCATCCTGTGGCTATGCTGGCTAGAAATGCAATGCCTTATTTTCTCTGCAGTATGTGCCTAGGAGGGAGTAGGTCTGTGGGATTTAGATGTATTTAAACATTTGTTTCTTCTGCCTAATTTATTAAATCAACATCTAATTTGAAATTAAATGTTTCGGAGAAATCCAGGATGGTTTACAAGAAAACTGTCAAGACAGCTATTGCAAAGCATCACCAGCACTGCTTAAAAACAATATTAAAAGTTTGTATTTTAAGAAAGAAAAATATTAGTAGTAATTTACTTAGTACTGTTTGACCATAAAACGTGGTGTTGTTCTACATATGCCTGGCTGAACAGTGTTGGAGTTGCCTCTAAATGGGTGAGGGATGCACTATTCATATTTTCCTTGGGAGAAAGTTCTATAATTGGGGTGCTGTCTCTGAGAAGGCTCTGTTCATGGCCACTGTTCTATAAACCAAACCAGGGAGACCATTTGGTCTTAATGGATGGTAAACAAAGATGATTAGGGGGCTGGAGGCTAAAACATATGATAAATGTTTGTGGGAATTGGGTATGTCTAACTTAGTGAAAAGGACTAGGGGTGGTGACATGATAGCAGTGTTCCAATACTTTATGGGCTGCTGCAGAGAAGAAGGGGTCAACCTATTTTCCAAAGCATCAGAAGGCAATAATAGATGGAAACTAATCAAGAATAAAAGCAGCCTAGAACTAAGGATTGTGAAAACAACTAACCAGTGAAAAGGCTTGTCTTCAGAAGTTGTGGATGCTCCATCACTGGAGGCTTTTAAGAAGAGATTGGATATTCCATTGTCTGGAATGGTATAAAGGTCCCCTGCTTGAGCAGGGGCTTGGACTAAAGACCTCAAAGGTCTCTTCCAACTCTCTTATTCTTTGAGAGAAGCACTGCCAACCTCTCCCCCTCCCCTCGTCCCTTCCTGGGCACACTTTCTCCATTACCTGGTGGGCTCCCATCCTATTGCTGAAGATGCTTTGGTTACAAAGCCAGGTCTCCTCGCATGGAGAGGGAGTGGGCCTCCCTCTGACCCATGCACTTTGCCCTCCTGCACCCACCATGAGTAACCTGGCCAAGGAAAGTGAGCACAGCAACAGCAGCCTCAAGGAGGAGGTAAGCACAGCTGGGCTCCCCCTCGAGGAAGTGTGGCTGGGCTAGGCAGGGCTGTGGGGTCCGGGTGATGTGGGAGCTCAAGGGCCAGGCTGGGCGCTTGTACTTCACTGCCCAGAGCTCCGGAACTGTCCGTGCCACCATCCAGGCTCCCCCTGCATGGCCTGAAAGGGACAGCGAGGCTCCTCCAGTGGAGCATGCTCTGTTGCTCACCCCGGTCCCACCCACCCCCCTCTGCCAGAGACCCTTGGATCTGCCCCAGTCCTGTCCAGGCCTGCCTAGGTGCCCCTGACGCAAGTGACCTTGAGCTGGCCACGCCCACCCAGTAGGTCACGCCCACCCCAGCTACGCCCACCCAGTAGGCCTCACCTACTCTCTCTTATTATTATTATTATTATTTATTAAATTTATATACCGCCCTATCTCCCTTACGGGACTCAGGGCGGTGAACAGGCGATAATAAAAACATAATAATTTGTTCTAAAATCAAATTAAATAACAGGCCTGCTCTAAAAACACCCCATACAAAACCCCCACTAAAACATAATCAAACTACGCCAGGCCGGCCGCATGGAATAGATTGGCCTTCAGGGCTCGGCGAAAAAGGCGCAGGTCCGCAACTGTACGTAGGTCGGGGGGTAGGTCATTCCAGAGGGCAGGAGCTGCCACAGAGAAGGCTCTCCCCCTGGGGGTCGCCAGCCGGCATTGTCTGGCCGTCGGCACTCTAAGGAGGCCCTCTCTGTGGGAGCGGACTGGTCGAAGGGAGGTGTTTGGTAGGAGGCGGTCTTGCAAATACCTAGGTCCATTGCCATGGAGTGCTTTAAAGGTTGTTACTAACACCTTGAAGCGCACCCGGAAGGCCACAGGCAGCCAGTGCAGCTCGCGCAGGAGAGGTGTTACATGGGAGTATCTAGAGGCCCCCAGGATCCCCCGTGCGGCCGCATTCTGAACTAGCTGGAGCCTCCAGGTGCACCTCAAAGGGAGCCCCATGTAGAGAGCGTTGCAATAGTCCAGGCAGGAGACAACGAGGGCGTGAGTGACCGTGCGTAGAGCGTCACGATCCAGAAAGGGGCGCAACTGGCGTATCAGGTGAACCTGATGAAAAGCCCCCCTGGCCACGGCTGTCATATGGTCGTCTAAAGACAGCCGAGTATCCAGGAGGATATCTCTCTCTCTCTCTCTCTCTCACACACACACACACACACACACACACAAACCCTTCCTGCTTTCTCCTCCTTCTCGCCCTTTCCAGTCACCATGTGGTGGAGATGGCAACTGGAAGCCAGCCAATGCTTGGCTTGTGTCAATGCATACTCCCATCTCTGTGCCTTTCTTCCCACAGGCCAGGCATGCCCTGGGGTGCTACGCTTATAGAACTCCACAGCCCCAGCAAGAAAAGGCTAAACCCTGCAAAGTGGGACTGGGCGTGGTGAGGCATGGCCCGGCAAAGCGGAGGAGAGGCCTGGCAAAGTGGGGCATGACCAGGCATGATGGAGTGAGGCCAGGCGGGACAGGATGGGGTGAGACAAATAAGCTGCAGCTACTGCAGTCGCCATTTCCTTTGCGTGTGCTGGGAGGGTGCCAGCCAGGTTGTGGTGGGCCAGAGCTGGGGTAATGGGGGCCAGTCCCTTGCCATTTCTGGAACAGCCCTGGGGGCCAAATCTGGGCCCCTCCCAAGCCGGATCCAGCCTGTGGGCCTTGTGATTGACATGTCTGAAATAAATAAAGAACTAGAAGACTCGATAACTGGGATGGAGATGGAAAGAGCCTCATACTTTTTAAGATTTCAAAATATAATGGAAGATAAGGAAGAGGATCTCCTAGGCTTGATAACAGAATTATTGACAGATGCATTAGGAACTGGGAAACAGTAAATGGAAGGCGAATTAGACCAGATCTATCGAGTCAACTCAAACTGTGCTAGAGGAAATAAAGTCCCCAGGGAAGTACATGTTAGATTTCTTAAAAGATCTACAAGAGATGAGATTTTGAGAAGAGTAAGAGACGAACTTTTGAAATACAAAGAAAAAGAAATTGTAGTCCTCAAACAAATTCCTAGGAGAATAAGAGCATCCTGAAGAGAATACCAGTTTCTAACTAGAAAATTAATTGAAAAAGGAGTGAATTTCAGATGGCTGATTCCAGAAGGGATTTTAATTTACTGGGATATTGAAAGATATAGACTGGATACGCCACTTAAAGCAATGGAATTCTTCGACAACCATAGAGCATTTTTGGAAAGAGGTGACTCTGAATCTGGTACAAAGAGAGAAACAAAGAAACAGGAAGAAATGGCAGTAGAAGGAGCAGTCAAACCAAGAGAGGAGAAAGAAATTAAAAATACATATACAGAAGAAGGAACAAGACCAAGAGATCAGAGACAGATAAGATCAACTAGAAGATTAAGACCTAAATATAATTGAAAGAGATGGAGGAGAGTGGGATTTTGTCAATGAATATAAATGGACTAAATTCTCCTTCCAAAAGGAGAAAAATCTTTACACGATTACAAAAATTAAAAATGGATATAATTTGCTTTCAAGAAACACACACATTAAGAGACAACATTATAAGTTGTTAGAACAACTGAAAATTGGTAAACTTCACTTTGCATTACCACTTCAAAAGAAAAGAGGAATAGCTCTATACATTAAAGAAACGATGAACCCCAAACAAATCTATGCGATGAAGAGGGGAGAATATTAATGGTGGAAATAATGATTGATCAAAAACAGATACTGATGGTAGCAATATGTGCATCAAATGATAAACAAAAACAATTTTACCAAAAACTATATAAAAATATTAGATTTAAACTATAAAAATCTTTCTATAATGGGAGACTTTAATGCAATAACAGGTGGAACTTTGGACCACAAAAGCACCAAACAAAGGAGAAAAGGAGGAAATATATTATCTAAAGCATTTTTAAAAATGACAGAACTCTGTATCCAAGATATATGGAGAGAAAAAAATCCAAAAAAATTACAATATACATTTTACTCAAATACATAAATCATGGTCTAGAATTGATATGATATGGACATCTTTGGAACTTAATACAATGATACAAGAAATTGAGATAGAAACTAATGTTTGAGCAGATCATAACCCAATAAAGATGACTTGGAGAAGAACTAAGAAAAAATTAAGATGGTCCTTGAATAAATCTATACTGAAAGAAAAAGAATTTTTACAACTAGCGACAAACGAAATGAATTTTTTCTTCAAAATAAACAAGAAAGAAGAAACATCGCTTCAAAATGTGTGGGATATGGCTAAAGCATATTTCAGAGGTTGGCTATAACTTATATCGCTAAAAAGAATAAAGAAAAGAAACAACAACAGTTAAAGTTGAAGGAAGAATTCAGAAAGTTAGAATCAGAATTACAAATAGATCCACAAAAGAAAATACTTAAGAAACAAATGGAGATAATAAAACATAAATTAAATTTAGCCAAGATGGAAATAATGGCTCAACAGTTTAAAAGGGCTAAACAGAACTTATTTGAAAATGCCAGCAAGCCGGCGAGATGGTTAGCATATAGACTGAAAAAAGAAAAAGAGAAAAAATTGATAAACAAGCTGCAAGATCCAAAAGGTGAATTACAGTTTCAAAATGATACAATTAAAAAAATTATTAAAGATTATTATGAGATACTTTATAAGGCAGAGGAAATTCCAAAAGAAAAAATACAGCAGTACTTAAAAAAAGCAGACTTACCAAAAATTCCAGAGAATATTCAAAACATATTAAATGGAAAAATATCAATGATGGAGATTATATAGGCTATAAAAAGGCAAAAAAAGGATAAGACTCCTGGCCCAGATAGATTACCTGGAGAGTTTTATAAATCACTACAAGATGTACTAAGTCTGATCCTGAAGGAACTGTGTAATGAAATTCTCCTGGAGGCTAAAATACCAAATACATGGACTGAAGCCAACATTACTTTAATACCCAAAGATTTAACGCAAATAAAAAATTATAGACCAATATCACTATTAAATGTAGATTATAAAATCTTTGCCTCAATAATGGCAGAAAGACTAAAGAATTTTTTGATCGAATTTATACATACAGACCAAAATGGTTTCCTACCTAAAAGACAGATAAAAAATAATTTAAGAATGATTCTTGATGTGTTAGAGTACTATGAAATTCATTCAGGGAAACAGATGGCTTTAATATTCCTTGATGCACAGAACGCATTTGACAATGTAAACTGGCAATTTATGTTCCAGCAATTTGCAGAAATGGACTTTGGAAAAACCTTTATAAATGTAATCAAAACAATTTATTGTAAACAAACAGCCAAAATAATTGTAAATGGAGATCTTACAGAAAACTTCAATATTAAAAAGGGCACAAGACAGGGATGCCCACTATCTCCATTACTATTTATACTAACATTGGAAGTACTGAATAGAAACATTAGGCAAGATATAGAAATTAAAGGACTGGAGATAAAAGATGAAAAATATAAACTGCAAGCATTTGCAGATGACTTGGTTTTTATATTGGAAGATCCATTGGAAATAAGCACTAAACGTCTGGAGAAAATAGAAAAATTTGGAGAAGTGGCAGGGTTGAAAATAAACAGAGAAAAGACTAAAGTGCTAACAAATAATCTAACAGAAAAACAAAAAAAAATCAACTAACAAAAAAACAAATCTTCAAATAGTTAAAAAAGTTAAATATTTGAGAATTTATCTAACAGCAAGATGTGTAATAATAAAAGAAGATAACTATGTAAAAGTGCTAAAACAAATAAAATTGGATTTGGAAAAGTGGAAAAACTTCCAATGTTGGGGAGAATAGCAACAGTGAAAATGAGTATCTTACCAAAAATACTCTTTTTATTTCAAATGATTCCTGTAAGGCTAGGAAGAGCCTTTTTTAATAAACTGAATACAAAAATATTGAAATTTATCTGGCAAGGAAAAAAAGCTAGAATTAGACTGAAAATGCTACAAGAAGCAAAAGAAAGTTGAGGATTTGGACTGCCGGACTGGAGGTTATACTACCAAGCAACTATTTTAACATGGCTTAAAGAATGGATAATGCTTAGAGACAAAAGAGTATTGTACCTAGAGGGGCATGACCTACAAATTGGTTGGCATGCCTTTCTGTGGTATGAGAAGAATAAAATACATAGATACTTTCAAAACCATTTTATAAGGAATGCACTTCTTTCAGAATGGGAAAAAATAAAAGAAAAAATTTATATTAAGATACCTGAATGGCTTTCAACAATGGAAGCTTTTGCTTACTCAAATTTAATTAACTACGATAAAGTTGTGACTTATAAAGATATTTTGGACAATGAAGGAAAATTGAAAGACAGACAAGATTTACAAGAACAAGGTATTGATCTAGCATGGTGGCTATATCTGCAAATTCAAACGAGTTATGAAAAAGATGTTAAAACAATGGGATTTTATAAAGAACAGACAGAATTTGATCAGATACTGCTAAAAACAGATGAAAAGCTGATTAAGAAACTCTATAGAATTCTGTTAGACTTAAAGATGGAAGAAGAACAAGTAAAAGAAACAATGATAATATGGGCAAAGAACTTTGGATATAATATAGAATTAGAAGATTGGCAAAAATTATGGGAAAGAAATATTAAATTAACTAAAGCAGTGGCATATAAAAAACTTATATAAAATGTTTTTCAGATGGCATATGACACCAGTGAGATTAGCAAAAATGTTTAAAAATACTTCAAACAACTGTTGGAAATGCAAACAAAGGTACTTATTATCATATCTGGTGGACATGCTCTAAAGCAAAAAGATTTTGGGTTAAAATACATTTATGGTTGGAGAAAATGACTAAAAAACAAATAGACTTTAAACCAGAATTATTTTTGTTAGGAATAATAGGAGCAAATTATGAGAAAGATTTCAGATATTTAATACTACACATACTAATGGCAGCAAGAATTGTATTTGCCCAACATTGGAAAAATGAAAAATTACCAGTTGAAGTACTAATTAAGAAAAATTTAGAGTGTGCAGAAATGGATAGATCGACTTTAAAGATAAAAGAGAAAGAAAACTCAGTATACTTTAGAACAGACATGTCAAACTCGTGACGTCACATGACGTCGCGCAACGTATCGGGCCGATTTTGCCATTGCCGGCAATGGGGTGGGCACAGCTTCCACGTGACATGTCCGGCCCGCGGGTCGGCAGTTTGACACCCCTGCTTTAGAACATGGGATAATGTCTATCAATGGCTAGAAAAATGAGTTAGAGAGAAAGGAATGTGATATGCAATGTTGAATATATATATTAGCAAGAAGAAGGCTATTGAGTGATTAATTAACATACTGTTTATGATAATTATCTATTATCTATTATTGTTTGTTAAACACATGAACCCAGACATTATGCTGTTTGCTAAATATTGAGAATGTTATTTGGAAAAACCCCAATCCCAACCTCAACCCTAATCCTAACCCTAACCCAAATCCCAACCCCACCTTACTCCTAACCCTATAAAAATTAATAAAATCTATACAAAAAAGAGGATATAAAAGAAGGGAAGAGAAGAGAGGATATAAAAGAAGGGAAGAGAGGAGAGGATATAAAAGAGGGAGAGAAGAGAGGATATAAAAGGGGGAGAAAAGAGAGGATATAAAAGAAGGGGGGAGAAGAGAGGATATAAAAGAAGGGGGAGAGAAGAGAGGATATAAAAGGAGGGGGAGAGAAGAGAAGATATAAAAGGAGGAGTGAAACTGGTTTCTCCATTGACTTTTTCAGAAGGTTGCGAAAGGGGATCACATGATTCTGGGATTCTGTGACCATCATAAATATGAATCAGTTGCCAAGCATCCAAATGTAGATTGACCCTGGGGATGCTGCAATGGTCATAAGTGTGAAAAATGGTCATAAATAACTTTTTTCAGTGCTGTTGTAACTTTGAACAGTCACTAAGTGAACTGTTGTAAGTTGAGGACTACCTGTACTTTATCACTTTTTTCCCTTTTTTGGTTATCAAGTTTTTGTCACCTTGCTAGATGACTGGTGGTACTCAAATATTGCCATATCCTAAAAGTGGTACAATCTGTGAAAAGGTTGAAAAGCCCTAGAATGCCACAATACAAGAGCCATCGAGAGGAAGTGGTAAACACTATCATCCCTTCTCCTCAAAAAGCCTCTCAAGTCACCATCAGACATCAAGCCTGAAAACAATCCATCGACCCTGACAGCATCTTGACCCAGAAACTCAGAACCGAACTGAAGTCTGACCCCTGGTTCAAAGACAACAGACAACTCTTGACCTATAGAGATGAATTAGCATTGAAAGGTTCCAAATTGTACCTCCCCAGCACCCTCAGGGTCCAAGCCCTGCAATGAAGCTGTGATACCAAGCAAACTGGTCATTTTGGATTCTTAAAGACTTTACAGTTAGTGAGACGGCAGAATGAAAAAAGACATTGAAAGCTATGTTAAGAGCTGTGCCATCTGTGCCACCATGTAAAAGAGATCAGGAAAACTCCCTGGACTGTTACAGCAGGTAGCACAACCATCTCAGCCCTGGGAGAAAATCACAATGGACTTCATTGTAGAACTCCCTGAAAATTGCGGAGATAACCGTATTTTGGACTATCATTGACCTTTTCTCAAAACAGTCTCACTTTATAGCCTGCCCTGGTCTTTCCTCTACTTAGAAACTGGCAAAGCTATTTTTAAAATATATCTACCAACTCCACGGACCACTGAAAAGAATCTTATCAGACTGAGGAGTCCAGTTCACTGCAAAATTCTGGAGGTAGTTCATGAAGCTGATCAGCTTTTCATCCGAGTATGAATGGAGCTGCTGATTGAGCAAACGCAATGATGGAATAATACCTGAGATGCTATGTTAACTATCAGCAAAGTAACTGGACAGATCTGCCTTTTGCTGAAGTGGCATTCAACAATACGGTGCACAGCAGTACTGGACTTACTGCCTTTAAAGTAGCTACTGGCAGGGAATTAGTTCCCATGCCTGAATACCTCAAGAACCCCCTCTCCTAACAAACACTAACCAAGTGGGTAAATACACTGCAAGGCAAACATCAATTGTGCCTTAGGCAAAGCCACAAAAATTCAAAAAGAGCAAGCAGATAAGAGGCACTCCCCCCAGAAACCATTTCATATAGGAGAGAAAGTCTATCTTTCAACTAAATACTTAAGGTTAAAACTATCTTGCAAAACACTAGGACCTAAATTTATTGGTCCTTTCCCCATCGTAAAGTTTATTAACCCTGTCACAGTTGAACTAAAGCTCCCATGACTATTGGGAAAAATACATCCAGTTTTTCATTGCAGTTTGTTGAAGCCAGTTGTAGAGTCGACATTGAGACCAATACCTCGAACCACCCCAGATCTCATAATAGTAGAGGATAACACCCATTATGAAATAAAGTGAATTCTTGACTCTAGATTATACAAAAGGAAATTATAGTATCTAATTCAGTGGAAGGGTTACCCTTTGTCAGAAGCTACATGTAGAGATGTAAAGGCAGAGAGATTAATATAGAAGTTTCATGATAATCATCCCCAAAAGCCTAGGGAACCCTCAGGCATTGGAATAGAAGATCAGCAACCCACTAATATGTATTTATGCTTGTTATCTTTCAGGAACCACTTTCTCTTTAGGGGAGTCTGACTGTCAATTTCTGAAATGAGCCTGGTTGAAGCTGTCTTTGTCATTCTGAGATGCCACAGTTTGTGGGGGAAGGGGGAAAGTAAAAGGACAGCTTTGCTAGACTAAACACAGAGCAGTCCCATGGAAAACAAGTGTTTTGAGGAAACTTCAATCCTCGGAGTTCTGCTTTATTTGGCTTCATTAGTTGGAACCTTGACATACACTCAGGTTGAAGACTTAGCATAGCTTCTATGGATTCCAAACCATGTTCCCATTCTTGAAAGATCAACATTGGAGATAATTTTCTTTAGGTTCTTTGGTATAAATTAAAATAGCCTTGTGGCACTTGTCCCAAAGGTGCCTTTCAAAAGGCAACTGGATTTTGTTGTTTTTTGTTGTGGTACTTATTATAAAGTATTTTTTTATGGTTTGCTAGAGTGTAGATGATTTGATGAAGGCCACTGAATCAATCATAAGTCTCCTAAGGATAACTTTAGAAGATGATTTGGACTATTGAAGCTTTCCAATAATGGGACTCAATATTTGGTTAAACACACAAACAGAATAAATTTCAGTTCTTTGCACTCAGTATACAAATATCTAGGAAGCAACTGGGCTTGGAGAAAATCATCTGTATCTGACCACATTCCCTCTCACATTATCTTCATGCATGTAAAGGTAAACAATTGCAAGGACTTTCCTTGCAAAAATCCAAAGGAATGATGAATGGATAACATATGAGTTAAGAATGTTATTTGCATAACAGTTACCGAATTGTAATATCAGAATACCTAGCATACAGTGATCAGTGATCAGAGAGTTGCATTGATCTGTGCCACTGAATTTATATAAAGAGCAGAACAAATTTGTTGGGCCAAGGGATTATTTTGAATCATACACTTGGTGACAAAAGCCACAGTTCAGCCAAAGTTAAACATTAACTTCCATCTGCAATGCAATCTTATTTGAAACATTCATATATGGAATATAAAAGTACAGGTAATTTTAGCATTATGCTTTCATGGTATGTCAAATCTGGTCAATTCTCAGAAATAACAGAAAATTCAGTTCCTAAAATTATAGCCAGTTCTTGCTCGGAATATGTGTTATTTCCATATAAACTAATGAGCAACTTTGGAACTTTGCCTTCATATAATTAATACCTTTGGTGTATTTTTTTAAAGGGGGAACCTATGAACAATGTGTATAAACATTAACATATGTATACATGTTTTTATAAGCAATTTAATTTATTTTTCAAGTTTTTAAAATTCATACTGCTTTTAATGAAATTCAAAATGCACCTGTTCCTCATTAAGTATTAACAAAAATTAGTAAATTTATTTATGGATTAAGCATTTTACAATTATAAGAAAAGTGGAAAAGAATAGATAATGAATTGTGGAGGTAGGGAAACCTTGAAAGATACAGTAGTTTAATTTCTTATAGCAATACAGATCTTAGGGGAGAAATGTGTCTTAAAATGGTGTATAGTGACCTCTAGTGGTTTATTTATATGTAGAAAGAGACTGCAGAATGAAAATTGATACATGAAAGTGTCAGAAGATAAATTTATCCACATTTAATTGGAAGCAATTATGAATTTCTTTGAGATCAACTCCCAAGTAATTGTAAGGAACAGATGAAATAACTCCTATGCTTTACTGGAACTAAGAACAAAGAGAATTTAAAAAATCCTCAAAGTGTTTCTCTGTCTATGTTTGATGAAACGATCCCTGAATATAGTTTGACTCCTAGTGACAGCATAAATATTTCTTTGGTTTTTTTAATTGTCAACAACATGGCAACATTTTTCCATTGCCTACTTCCCAGTTTAGCTTATGGCTATGATGTATCCTGATAGCTACCCATCCAAATTAATCCAGGTTTGATCCTATTTAGTTTCGAAGCCCAAACAAGACCACCAATTGCAGAAAGTAGTGATATATTTACAACTTTCTTTTCAGATTGTCACTATAAGCCACAGTGTTTTGTTCATCTCCCATAAATGACTAGTCCTATCATTAAAGATGGTAAGTGATTGCCTTAAGAGTGGTATGGTATTTCATATGGTATGCTATGAAAATAGGAAAAAGAAAGACAGGTGATTGCCACATTCCTTTTGTCAAGTTGTAAAATAATAAGATAGGATTTGACTCATGCAAAATCAGAAAGAGCACAATGTTTGACTCTTAATGAAAAATACAGAAACCTAAACCAGCACACTCCTTCATGGATTACTGCCTTGTCGTGGCGAAGGGGCTTGTGTAACTCAATTAAGCTATGAGCTATGCTGTGCAGCACCACCCAAGATGGACAGGTCATAGGAGAGAGTTCTGACAAAATGTGATCCACTGGAGAAGGAAATGACAAACCACTCCAGTATCTTTGCCATGAAAACCCCATGGACAGTACCAAAAGGCAAAAATATATTATGCTGGTAGATGAGCCCCTCAGGTCAGAAGGTGTCCAATATGCTACTGGGGAAGAGCAGAGGGTTAGTACTAGTAGCACCAGAAAGAGTGAAGCGACTGGGCCAAAGCCGAAAGGACGCTCAGCTGTGGATGCATCTGGTGGTGAAAGGAAAGTCCGATGCTATAAAGATCTTTTCTCCATAGGAACCTGGAATGTAAGATCCATGAATCAAGGCAAACTGGACATGGTTAAACAAGATTGAACATCGACATCTTAGGAATCAGCGAACTAAAATGGACAGGAATGGGTGAATATCATTCAGATAAGATAATAAGCTAAGATAAGCTAAGATGAGCTAAGATAAGATAAGATAAGATAAGATAAGATAAGATAAGATAAGATGAGATGAGATGAGATGAGATGAGATGAGATGAGATGAGATGAGATGAGATGAGATAAGATAAGATAAGATAAGATAAGATAAGATAAGATAAGATAAGATAAGATAAGATAAGATAAGATAAGATAAGATAAGATAAGATAAGATAAGAATGCCTTGCCTTTTTACTGTGGGCACAATGGCACACAACAAAAATGAAAGTTGCCCGCTCTCAAAGTGAAACACATACATGACACATACCTAATATATACTATATACAATATATGTATAGACCCATACCTCTACATATACATCACAAATAAATATTAAATACTGTCCATCTTGAATCTATAACAGAAGGAGGAGGCTTGAGAGTTCACAAGGTTAATGCTGTATGGAATGAAACTATGGCTGAATCTGGATGTTCTGCTGTGGATACCACGAAGCCTCCTCCCAGAAGGTAACAAGGAAAACAGGTCATGAAGAGGATGTGTAGTGTCCCAGATAATCTTACGGACCCTGCTCAAGCAGCTCTTCTGTGCTATGTCCTGGATGGGAAGGAGGGGACTGCCAATGATCTTTTTGGCCATTCTCACCATTCTCTGAACCACCTTCCTGTCTGAAGCAGTGATGCTTCCAAACCAGACTGTGATGCTGTATGACAGGATGCTCTCGATCGTCCCCCTGTAGAAAGTGGTGAGGACAGGGGAAGGAAGGTGTGCTTTTCTCATGCGACGCATAGAATGCAGGTGCTGCTGTGCCCCTTTACCAGTTTCTCACTGTTGAGCAACCAAGCCAGCCTACTTGTTAGCTGCACACCCAGGAATTTGATGCTGATAACCATCTCCACAGGTGAATCATTGATGCACAGAGATGTGTGGCTGTGCCTGCCTTTTCTGAAATCAACAATGATCTCTTTGGTTTTTCCAGTATTTAAAACTAGGCTGTTTTCCTTACACCAGTTCACCAACCCCTCAACCTCCTTGCGGTAAGCTTCCACCTTGTCATCATGAATAAGGCCCATTACTGTTGTATCATCTGCGAACTTCACAATATGGTTGGTGGAAAACCTAGTACAACAGTCATGGGTCAACAGGGTGAACAGCAGTGGACTTAAGACGCAGCCCTGAGGAGAACCTGTGCTCAAGGAAATGGTATTAGAAGTATTTGTTCCAACTCACACATATTGGGGCCTGTTGGTAAGAAAATTAAGAATCCAGTTGCACAAAGGAGTGTTTAAGGCCCAGTTTGTCTACTAGATGCTGGGAAATGATTGTGTTAAATGCCAAACTGAAATCGACAAACAACAAACGCATGTGAGCATTTCTTTCCTCTAAGTGCTTCAAGCTCAGATGGAGAACAGAAGAAATAGCATCCTCCATAGAGCGATTTGGTTGGTAGGCAAACTGAAGCGGGTCAAATGCTGGTGGGAGGCTAGATACAATAATGTCCTTTATCAGCTTCTCAAAGCATTTCATAATGGTGGATGTCAGTGCAAACGGACAGTAATCATTGAGGCCTGTAATAGTGGACTTTTTTGGCACTGGCAAGATGATGGCCATCTTAAAACATGATGGGACCACTGCCTGCTGCAATGAGAGATTGAAAATATCTGTGAGAACACAAGCCAGCTCATCTGCTCATTCCCTGAGGACACGTCCAGGGATGTTATCTGGGTCTGCTGCTTTCCGAATGTTAACTTTCTGCAGTGTTTTCCGGACAGAGGTGACATCAAAGCTTACCACTTGCTCGCCAGGATGGGGCACAGCTTTCCTAGCAGGAGTACTATTTGATGCCTCAAATCTACCAAAAAATGTATTCAGTTTGTTTAGGAAGTCTGTGTCGTCCGGGCAAGAATCCCTCAGAAGAAATGACAATAAAAGAGTAGGAAAAGCAATACTGGGATACAATCCCCAAAATGACAGAATGATCTCAGTGCGAATCCAAGGCAAACCATTCAATATCACAGTAGTCTAAGTCTATGCCCCAACCACTGGTGCTGAAGAGGATGAAATTGACCGGTTCTATGAAGCCCTACAGCACCTTATAGAATCAGCACCAAAAAATGATGTCCTTATAATCATGGGGGATTGGAATGCTAAAGTAGGAAGCTAAAAGATAACTGGAATAACAGGCAAGTTTGGCCTTGGAGTACAAAATGAAGCAAGGCACAGGCTGATAGAATTTTGTCAAGAGAATACAATGGTCGGGGGCGGGGCCAGCTGTCAAAAAAATGGGTGTGTCGGACAATTCTCCGGAACGTCTACACTCGCTTTCGACCGTTTGACGGACCTTTCGAGGTTCCGGATTTCTTGGAGGGGGATCCGAAATCAAGAGGCGCCCTGAGGAGCGATCTCTGGTGGTGGCCGAGATTAGCAAACCCAGGAAGAGCCTTGGAAAGCCGAGCAGAGGAAGGAGATGGCCTTTAATGGCCGCGAAGAAATGACAGCCAACAGCTGACCAATGATAGCGGTGATCTAGCGGGATAGAGATGTGACAGATCCAGTCAAAGTAATCCTGACATCTCAGTAGGAGTGATCCGGTGAAAGAATCTGCCGGAGGTTTTCTGGAAAGGACGAACTAAGGAGCCCAGAAGAATAAGAGGAGAGAAGCTTCCCTCCTCGCTCTTTTACTAGCGGCGAAAACAAAGTTTGGGCACAGAAGGGTTGCCTGCATTGGTGCAATCACACCAGTTGGAGAACTTCAAATTGACGAGGAGTTTTCTTTGCCTTCCTCCTTCTTTTTTCTCATTTCTTTCTCTCCTCTCTCCCTTTCTATAAGGGAAGTCTAACTTCGAGAGGCAAAGTCATTGTAAAACCACAGCGTGAAAGTGCGGAAGAAGCTAAGGAAGCAGACATTTTGTCCTGAGACTGTAGGCTGATCATTAGAAATAACAGCAAGAGAGACACTTGCTGGTTGAATTGAGAACAACTCAGGAGGGAGAGTGAGAGGAAGGAAGGGAAAAAAGATAAGAGGAAACAGCAAACTTGTGACTTAAAACACACATAGTTTTGGTTGTAAGTATAAATCAGAAAGTATTGTAAAATCTCTCTTCTTGACCCCAAAACCTAAAAGATACTATAAGGAAAATATATAACCATTGAACTTTTTGAAATGATGGATTTTAGCTTTTAATCAAAAATTGACTTTGGACTACATTTACTGATAAGCTTATTGTGGATATTGTCTTTTGTTACATATATACATATATAGGGTTGTATATGAATACCTGTATCCAATATATTTAATTAATAAGTTACTATTATATATAAAGCATAACATATTTAGCTTTAATATTGATAATCTAGATACTCTGGAGAGAAACGGAGTAACTGTAAATAAGTGGGGTGGCTGGTTTGGAGAGTTGAGAAAGATGACAAGCATTCCTAATCTCATGAGAGTTAGAATAGGGAAGAAGCAGACAACACATACATCACCAATGGAACCAAGCCCAGCTAGGCAAAGATCCCTGGAAGAGGTGACACAAAGAGACAGAGCAAACTCATTTAAAGATTTGCAACTAATGTTGCAATCAATGCAAGAGGTGATGTGTAAAACTCATGAAGACTTAAAAAAAGAGATAGGGGAAGTGAGAAACGATACAGGGGAACTTAAGGAAAAGATGAGGTCTATGGATGGGAAATTTGAGTGCTTTCAGCAACAGATCATGAAAAATGAACAAAAATTACAGGAAATGGAAGAAAGAATGGGAAAAGAAGAACTGAGAGTAGACGAAATGAATGAGAGATTAGTTCAGGCTAACAGGGAATTAGAATTGACAGTTATTTTCCTGGAAGTAGAGAAGGCTGCCTATTACCTACGGATCCAAAATATTAGAGAGACGAAAGATCTACCAGTAATGGTGACAGATATTTTGGAGAGGGCCCTAGGGACTAGTAAAGAGGAAATGGCGAATGAGATCGATGAGATTTATAGAATCCACACGAACTATGCAAGACGGCACAACCTCCCCAGAGAGGTCCATATCAGATTCGTTAAGAAATCTGTCTGAGATGAAATATTATTTAGGACCAGAGACGATCCATTGGAATACCAAGGCAGACAGCTAATTGTGCTTAAGCAAGTACCAAGAAGGGTGAGAGATATGAGAAGATCTTACCAACAAATAACCTCTAAATTGATAAGAAAAAATATTAATTTTAGATGGTTGGTACCAGAAGGGATTATGGTCATGTGGCAGGAAAAGAGGTTTTGGCTGGATACAATAGACAAAGTAGAGGAATTCTAAATTTTGGAAGTGAGGAGGAATTAGTTGAAAGACAGGCAAGAGAAGAAGGTGAGATCCCACCACAGGCCACAGAAGGAAAGGAATTACAAATTAAAGAGAAGGGAACTGGGAGAGGTGATGATATAGAGACTGAAAAAGACAATGGGAAATATGAAGAGGATAGACTTAAAGCAATTAAAGAGGTTAGATCGACAAGGATGCCAGTGGAAAGAGAAGTACAAGCTAAAGAGTCTAGACTGACAATAGTAACAAGATCTAAATATAGATAAAGAGGCAAAAGAAGGAATTGAGATTATATCCCTGAATGTTAATGGTTTTAACTCCCCATTAAAAAGGAATATTTTTTTTAAATAAACTGGGCAAGATGAATTTGGATATAATAATTCTACAAGAAGTGCATATTAAAAAAACAGCATCAACATTTATTAAATTGCCCCAAGCTGGGAAAAATGTTTGCAGCACTCTCACAACAAAAAAAGCAGGAGTAGTAGCATATATTAATGAGGAAATTCCAACAAAACATATTTATAATGATGAAGATGGTAGAATCTTAATAATAGAAGTAATTTTGAATAAAATAAAAATAACTCTTGTGGGAATCTATGCTCCCAATGAAGGTCAGAAACAATTTTATAAAAAATTACATAGCATTATTAGTGAGTTTGATTATGATAACATTTGTATAATGGGAGATTTCAATGCGATTAAGGATAGACAATTGGATTATAAAAGTGATAAGACCAGAAAAGGAATTAGACCAACATTACCTAGTACTTTCTTAGAAATGGCAGAGGAGTTCAACATTCAGGATATTTGGAGGGAGAGGAATACAGGGAAAAATCAGTATACGTATTTTTCGGGGCGACATCTCTCATGGTCTAGGATTGATATGACGTGGTTGTCAACAGACCTAAATTCGGAAGTGGAAGATGTCATAATTGATACAAATTCATGGGCTGGCCACAATCCAATTAGAATTAAATGGAGAGGGCAAAAGAAAACAAGGAGGTGGACTCTGAAAAGAGCAATTTTAAACCACAAAGAATTTAAATTGAAATTGGAAGATCAAATGGGCCTATTCTTCCAGATGAATAAAAAGGAAGACACAAATTCCCAAAACTTATGGGACACAGCCAAAGCCTACATGAGAGGTGTCGCAATTGCTTATATGGCTAGGGAAAATAAAATTAAAATACAGCAACAAAGAAATCTTGAAGAAGAACTTAGCAGGGTAGAGGAAAATTTACAAAACGAACCACAAAGGCGTGACCTGAAACAACAAATAGATTTAATTAAACATAAGATAAATATCATTGAAAAGGAAGAACTGGGGCAACAAATAAAACATACCAAACAAAAAAAAATTGAAAACGCCAATAAACCAGGTAGATGGTTGGCTTACAGGATAAAGAAACATAACGATAAAAAGAGGATTAGCAAACTATACAATGAAAAAGGAGAGATGGTATATCAGAATGAAAGGAAGAAAATGGTGGCCTATGAGTTTTATAAGAAATTATACAAAGATGTAGAACGGAAAAACAAGGATGATATACTAAAATATTTGCAATTAGCTGATCTACCGAAAGTTCCAGAGGAGATTAAAAATATGTTAAACAAAGAGATAACACCTTTAGAACTATCTGAAGCAATTAAGAAACAAAAAAACAATAAAGCCCCAGGTCCGGATGGTTTACCAATAGAAATATACAAAATTATGCAAGAATCTCTAAGTCCAATATTAATAGATTTATTCAACGAGGTTCTGAAGAATGCAAAAATTCCGATCTCATGGGAAGAAGCAACTATCACTTTGATCCCCAAGGACAATTCAGATTTGGCATTCATTAAAAACTATAGGCCCATTTCATTATTAAATTCGGATTATAAAATTTTCATGGCAATAATGGCTAAACGTCTTGAAAGATTCTTAGTAAAATTTATACACACGGATCAAAATGGTTTTCTACCCAAAAGATATATAAGAAACAATGTTAGGACTATATTGGATGCATTGGAATATTACAAAGTCCACAATGAAAAACAAATGGGACTAATCTTTCTTGATGCACAAAAGGCATTTGATAATGTGAAATGGGTTTTTATGTTTAACCAATTGGGATACATGGATTTTGGGGAGAATGTCATAAATATGTTCAAAGCGATTTATTCCAAACAGATAGCTAAAGTGATAATCAACGGAGAAACTATTAAAAGCTTTCAAATCCAAAAAGGTACAAGGCAAGGTTGCCCGTTATCTCCACTATTGTTTATATTATCCCTGGAGGTACTAAATAGAATGATTCGGAAAGATGAGTATATTAAAGGTTTAGAGATTAAGAGAGAAATCTTCAAATTGCAAGCCTTTGCTGACGATCTTGTTTTCATACTCGAAGAGCCTTTACAATCAGGGACAAGGCTAATGGAAGTATTGGGTGAATATGGTGAAATGACAGGCCTAAAGATAAATAAGGAAAAAAACCAAAATGCTCGTGAAGAATATTATTAGAACACAGAAAAACGAATTAGCTGATAGATTAGGCATTCAGATCACAAAGAAAATAAGATACTTAGGGATACACTTAACAGCTAGGTGTGTAACAATTAAAAGAGACAATTATGATAAATTAATGGAACAGATTAAAACTGACTTGGACACCTGGACAAATCTCCAGCTCTCTTTCATGGGTAGAATTGCCGTAATTAAAATGAATGTACTATCTAAAATATTATTTCTATTTCAATGTATACCAATTAGATTAGAAAAGGAATTCTTTCAAAATTTCAACCAATCCATACTTAAATTCATCTGGCAAGGAAAAAAATCAAGGATTAAATTAAAATTATTACAGGATGCTAAGGAAAGGGGGGGGTCTTGGCCTCCCCGACCTGGAAAAATACTATCAATCTAAAATTCTACTATGGGTGCGGGATTGGATCCGACTGGAAAATCGGAGATTATTAAAATTGGAAGGCCATGACATGCAGACTGGATGGCATGCCATGTTATGGGATGAGAAACATAAAGTTCACCAGTACTTCCGGAGGCACTACATCAGACGGGCGTTAATAGATGTATAGACCAAAATCCGGCAACAGAATTATAGGCAAGTTCCCAATTGGATTTCAATACTAGAAATGTACATACACCCAAGGTTCATTCAGTTGGGGAAAGTAATAACCTATAAAAACATACTAGATGAAAGAGGAGAATTAAAATTGAGGAAAAATCTCCAAGATGCAGGGATAGAATTAGAATGGTGGGCATACCTCCAACTACAAGCAAGATATAGGAAAGACAAAAAAGAGTGGGGTATAAAAATAGAACCGACAGAACTAGATAAAATTTTATTAGGTCCCGAGGATAAAATGATTAAAAAAATATATCACTTTCTTTTAGACCAGGTGTAAGGACCCACCCCACTTTGCATCTTAAGAAGACAGAACTCTTGGAATAGTTCTTCCAACAGGCATCATTTATTAAGAGAAAATGGTTGCAGGTGTTCTAGACAGGACTTGGGGTCCAAGCTCTAACATTCAAGGTTTTAAGGGGTCCCCCAGTAGCCCCACCCCATCACCCCCTTCTTCCAGCGACAGTCCCAGGCATTACATTCCCACCCCCTTTTCCTGACTGCCGGGAAAGGAGACTTCAGAGAGGACTAAAGGTAATAGCCCCATTGTTATGGTTAGTCCTTTTGGTGATTTCCACATTCAGTCCCTTTGAAGTTGAAATGGAGGAAGTGAGAGCCATAAAACCCCTCTGCTCATCTCACTCCCCCTTCATCGTATGACAGAATCCAGAGAGGGCAGAAATGGGGTTTTCCATAGTCGATAACTAGAGATGAATTATAATTGGATTCTGACATCCTGCCCCCTTAAAAATAAGATAGATCCACCTGAAAGAAAACAAAACAGGTATAAAAGTTAGTCAGGCTTGTTAAGATACTCTGTGTGAAACTTTTTTAATAGCTTCGGGGCTCTGAAATGATGTTTATCGACCCACTCATTTTGTGAGGCAGGGAGGTGTTTCCATGCAACTAGGTACTGAGTCGTTCCATGATATCTCCTAGAGTCAAGGATTTCCTTTATTTCGAAGTGTTGTTCGCCCTCCACCATGATTGGAGGTGGTGGTGGGGGGATTTTTGACCGTAACGATGACTGATGCTCTCTTTTCAGCAAGCTGCAATGAAAAATTGGGTGTATTTGCCTGAGATTTTTTGGTAATTCTAATTCTACTGTTACTGGGTTTATGATTCTTTTAATTGGAAAAGACCCTATATATTTTGGTCAAAGTTTTTTACAGGGTTGTAGGGACTTTAGGTATTTTGTAGATAAGTACAACATTTCTCCTATAATGAATGGTGTAGGATCAACCCTTTTTTTATCGGCTTGTGCTTTGTATGCCTGCCTAGCTTCATCTAGTGCTTTTCTAACTATTGGCCAGATGTTTTGTAGTTGTTCCATCCATTCTTTCAGTGATGGGATCGTCGGTTCGTTTGGGGTTAATTCTTGCATGGGGTTGAAACTTTGACCGGTGCCTATTTGAAAAGGAGTGTAACCTGTGCTGGAGTGGACTGCATTATTGTAGGCAACTTCTGCGAAAGGGAGTAGGTCCGTCCAATCGGACTGTTGGAAATTAATACAACATCTTAAATATTGCTCAAGTACTGAGTTCATTTTTTCAGACTGCCCATTTCCTTGTGGATGATGACTAGATGTCAGTCCCTGAGTGGTCCCTAAGAGGGATAAAAATTCCTTCCAAAATGCAGACGTAAATTGCACTTCCCTATCAGAGATGATGCGTTGGGGTGCCCTATGCAATCTGTAAATGTGCTGGACGAAAAGTTTTGCTAAGGCTTTTGCGGTGGGAATCTTTTGGCAAGGGATAAAGTGCACCTGTTTGGAAAACAAGTCCATGACCGGCCAGACAACAGTATTCCCATTGCTTTCTGGCAATTCCACTATAAAATCCATGGCTATTTCCCTCCAGGGGGCTGAGGGATTTGCCACTGTTTGTAATAGTCTGGGCGATTTCCCTTGCAACCTCTTTGCAGTTGCACACTTTGGGCAGCTGGCCACGTAGCTTTCTATGTCCTTTTTTTATGGATGGCCACCAAAATTGCCGTTTAATTAAGTGTAATGTTTTTACAAATCCAAAATGCCCTGCTGATTTTGTGTTGTGGCAAAGCTGCATGAATGTGACTCTTTGGGTTGTTGGTATATATAACTTTTCCCCCACCCAAGGCAACCCGTCTCTCATTGTGCACACATTTTTGTTTTTCTGGAACCATTAATCTGTTTCCAAACTTTTCCAGAATTCAATTCCAGTTTGGCTGCCCAGCTATGGTTTTAATTTAGCTTGGGCTCTGGTGGTTACTGGCGCTGCCAGTTGTGATTCTACCATCATCGGTTTAGAGTCAGTGGCTCGCATGCTGTTATATTGGTGCATGCGAGATAGTGCATCTGCCAGGAAGTTCTTTCTCCCCGGCAAATGTTTGAGCTTAAATTGGAACTGGTGAAAATGCTGGGACCAGTGGGCTTGTTTGGGGTTGAGCTTCCTGGGTGTTTTCAGGGCTTCCAAATTTTTGTGGTCAGTCCACACCTGGAAGGGGATTTTGTTGCCTTCAAGGAACTGGCGCCACGTGAGTAATGACCAACGTATCCCGTATGCCTCTTTCTCCCATACGGGCCAGCGCTGTTCTGTTTCCATGAGTTTCTTGGCACAGGGTTGCAATACCCCTTCATCGTTTTCTTGTAATAGTACAGCCCCCACTGCCACATCACTTGCATCCACCTGTATTACGAAGGGCTTATCCATGTCTGGGTGCCTCAGTACGGGTTTGGCAGAAAAAACTCCGCTTGGCATTCCATTGTCCATTTTAGTGGCTGGCTAGGTTTTACTGAGGATGCTCCCTTCGTTTTTAGTAAGTTAGTGAGGGGCAGGGCTATCTGGGCAAATGAGGGGATGAATTGGCGGTAAAAGTTTGCGAAGCCCAGGAAACTTTGTAGTTGCTTTCTTATGTGGGGTGGTGCCCAATCTAATACTGCTCTGACCTTCTCTGGGTCCATTTCAATGCCCTGTGGGGATATGCGATACCCTAGGTAGTCTATCCTTTCCTGGTGGAATTCGCATTTCGAGAGTTTGGCATATAGGTGGGTGGCTCACAGTTTCTTTAAAACCGCTCTGACTTGGTTGACATGTTCCTCTTTTGATTCGGTGAAGATAAGAATGTCGTCTAAGTAAACAAGGACCCCCTTAAATAGGTGCTTCCTTAGAACGTCATTGATTAATTGCATGAATACTGCGGGGCCCCCTTGTAATCTAAATGGCAAGACTTTGAATTGGTAGCACCCCATGGGGCAGTTAAATGCGGTCTTCCATTCATCCCCTTCCTTAATTCTCACGCGATAGTAAGCTTCCCTTAGGTCTAGTTTAGAAAAAAATTTCCCTTTCGAGAAGTGTGACAGCATGTCTTTCAAGAGGGGCAGAGGGTATAGGTTGCTTTCACTGATTGTATTCAGGGCCCTATAATCCACACATAAGCGTAAAGAGCCGTCCTTCTTCTCTCTAAAGAGGACCGGGGCAGCCACTTTAGGCTTGGCTGGCTCAATGAACCCCCTTTCTAGGTTTTTCTTTATGAATCTTTCCATTTCCTCCTTCTCCTTTGGGCTCATTGAGTATAATCTGGGCTTCGGGAGTTTTGCCCCAGGCTTGAATTCAATGGCACAGTCCGTGGGTCAGTGGGGGGGAGCTCATCCGCCCTCTCCTCACTGAAAACTTCAGCAAGGTCTTTGTATTCCTCTGGTATTTCTGGTAGTCCCTTTTCCTCTCCCATGGATGTTTTTTCTGTCCTTAATTCTGCTATCCCCCTTGAGATTTTAAGTCCATAGGGTCCCCCTTCAGGAATTTGATTTCTGCCGTCCTCCATTTCACCCAGGGGTTCCATTTTTTAAACCATTCCATCCCTAGGATCATTGGGCATTCCATGCCTGGGGTCACCACAAACGTTATGTCCTCCTCATGTTTGCCCAGGGAGAGGTGTATTGGTAAAGTGGCTAGGGTAGCTGGCACCCCCCCTGCTATAGACCCATCTAACTGGCCAAATGAGATTGGTTGTTCCAGTCTCCTCGACGGAATGCCCAGATTCCCCACTAGCGTCGGGCTAATGAGGCAGCAGGTGCAGCCAGAATCTATTAAGGCTTTCACCTTCACGGCTTCGGGCATGGGGGGAATTAATATAGTCACTGTCTTGAGGATGGGTGCGATGCGTCCACTTACCAGGGGTTCGCCCTCTGAGCTGTCGTCTGAGGCGTCCACCAGCCCTGCGGTGTAGGCTGGAGTTCTTTCCCCCTGATGAGTAGAGGTGGGGGATTCCACAGCCTCCATCATTCTCATGGCAGGTTCTTTTGGGTTAGCTGGAGACTTTCCGGATTTGCTGGCCGGTGATCTATCTGGGTTGTGTTGGGAGGCTTTTGAGCGGCATTCTACAGCTCGATGCCCTTCTTTCCCACACTTGAAACACCCCATTTGCTTCTTGGCCATATCCGATGGTTTCACTGGTTCGCGTGTCAACTCAGGCGGTGAGCGGCTCCATTGTTTTCCTCGGCGGTGCCTCTTCAATATGTCGATCTCTGCTTCCTCTGCCAAGACGTACCATTCCTCAAGTTGGTGTGGGTCCCCTCGGGGCAGGCAAGCGTCATAATTTAGTCCATCTTTGAAATGGCTAAGGCGGATGTCTTCCGGCCAGTTCAGTTTGCTGGCAATGGCCCGGAATTCTTGCGTATATTTGGCTACCGGGCGTTTGCCTTACCTCATCGTTTTTATCCTTTCGTGGGCTTTGTGATCAGCCAGGGGGTCCTCAAATCGCCTTCTCAGAGAGGACATGAAACGGTTGAAGTCGTTGAGCTCTGGGGCATTGGAGTTGTGCAAGTTCACCACCCATTCTGCGGCCGGCCCATCCAGGGCAGATTGCACGATCCGGATATGGGCTTTGTCGCTGGGGATGTCCCGTCCGTATTCCTCCATGTAGCTGAGGACTTGGGTTAGGAAAAATCCAAAGCGTGTTGGCTCCCCTTTGAATTTCACGTCCAGCGGCGGACGTCTTAGAATGGATTGGTGCCTTCATTGTCGGTGGTAGTGTCTTCCATCCAGATCGCCGTCTGTGGGTTGGTGGGGGGTGGGGAGTACTGGATCAGCAGATGTCCCCGGGGCTGCAGGTTCCACTTCCCCCTCGGTGTCTCTCCCTTTGCGGCTCCAGGAGCTGGGGTGGCTGTAGGGCTCAGAATTCTCCTCTCCTAGGGAGCTTAGAGTTCTCTTCATCAGGTCGATAGCTTTCTCTAGGATCCAGCCCGAGTACGGTGCCCAGCTCCCTTCCTCTTCACTTGCGTGCAAGGATTTCTCCATCTCCAGCTTCCATTCTGGTTGGTTGGCCCCCCCATCTCAGGGTCACCTTTCTTCACTTCTTTTCCCACTCGCCTTTCTTTCCGACGCCCATTGACCACCGAGGTTTGTGGTCCCGTGTCTCCACCACCTCTTCTCCTGAGGAATCTGACCTCTCATATCCCGACATCTGGCAGGGTTTCAGTCGGGGCAGCGGCTCCCTTTCCGGGGAGTTTTCTCCTTTCCCTGCTCCGCCGTCTGACATGGTAATTTTTGCAAAGTCCCCCGGTAAGGGTCTTCCTCCCAGGTGGACTAATTCTGCAAGTCCTGTCTAATGTAAGGACCCACCACACTTTGCATCTTAAGAAGACAGAACTCTTGGAATAGTTCTTCCAACAGGCATCATTTATTAAGAGAAAATGGTTGCAGGTGTTCTAGACAGGACTTGGGGTCCAAGCTCTCCCATTCAAGGTTTTAAGGGGTCCCCCAGTAACCCCACCCCATCACCCCCTTCTTCCAGCAACAGTCCCAGGCATTACATTCCCACCCCCTTTTCCTCACTGCCGGGAAAGGAGACTTCAGAGAGGACTAAAGGTAATAGCCTCATTGTTATGGTTAGTCCTTTTGGTGATATCCACATTCAGTCCCTTTGAAGTTGAAATGGAGGAAGTGAGAGCCATAAAACCCCTCTGCTCATCTCACTCCCCCTTCATCGTATGACAGAATCCAGAGAGGGCAGAAATGGGGTTTTCCATAGTCGACAACTAGAGATGAATTATAATTGGATTCTGACACCAGGCAATGTATGAAGAACAGGTCAAGGAGACTATGTTAATTTGGAGTAGGGATTTTGGTTTCAGTATCGACCTGCATATTTGGCAAGAACTGTGGGAAAGAAATAGGAAACTCACTCTAGCTACCTCGTACAAGGAAAATCTTTACAAGATGTTCTATAGATGGCACTTCCCACCCATAAGGTTAGCCAAAATGGGTTCAAATATCTCACCTTTATGCTGGAAATGTAAATCAGCAATAAGATCATATTACCATATGTGGTGGGAATGCCCAAAGGCTCGTGAGTATTGGAATAGGACACGAAGTTGGTTGAAAGATATATTAATATTGGACTTAGAGCTAAAACCTGAACTCTTCTTGTTGGGAATAACTACAGAGAAATACAATAAGGGAACAATTTATTTGCTGTTACACATCTTGACTGCAGCTAGGCTTGCGTTTGCGCAAAAATGGAAGAGCAAAGAAATTCCCACAGAGGAAGAGTCACTATATAAAATATTAGCATGTGCAGAAATGGACAGGCTCACAATGGTATTGAAAGACAAATGTGGTGAACTTCCGGTGGCTCGGCGACGGCCGAAGGAGGCTTTTTGACAGCCTCCCGTCCGGGGCTGCGTTAAAGCTGCCAAAACAGCATCTATCAGCTGTTTGGCGGCTTGAGCTTTCTCTCCGGGAGAAGGAGAGAAGGTGAGCTTTACTCTGAGTAGGAGTAGAGTTCCCTAGTCTCCCTAGGAGCTTCCAGGGAGACGTAGGTGAGAACTCCTCCAGAGCTCAGAGCTTTCACCGCAGATCGAGACGTCTTCGTTCTTGCAGCGAAGCCAGACGTCGTCTCCACTTCTGAAACTTTAAAAATTTTTTAACTGTGAGTAAATCATCAGACAGAGCTGAGCAGGAACTTGGACTTGTTTGGAAGAGAAAATTATAACTTTAACTCAGAAAGAACAAGGCTTCTTCTCAATTGTTGCAATTTAAAGTTAACTTTGGGAGGAAAAAAAAATGGCTGCGGGCGAGCCGCTTCTTTGTTTCAAGGGAAAACTTTCACTTCTCTTCCGGTTGTGGATTGCTACATTGTAATGACTTTAAAGACTTTGGAAAAAATAAGAAAAAATAAGAAAAAAATTCAAGAAAAATCTGTTTAAATATTTATTGTTCTGGACTGACTATTAAGACTTTTTAAAAATTAAGAATGGCTTCTAAACGTATTGGAACTTCTGCTGTACCTAAAGCAGCTACTCCCTCACCAGC
>BFFQ01005625.1:53938-80531 GCA_003402635.1 Protobothrops flavoviridis
TTGTTTCAGATGATACCTATTTTAAAAAAGGATTTAAATTTGGAAGAGTGGCAAAGAGGTCTTAATAGGTTCATCTGGCAGGGGAAAAAACCGAGGGTTAAATTTAAAATTCTGCAAGATGCACGGGAAAGGGGGGGACTTAAAGCCCCAAATTTAAAATTGTATTATGAAGCGGTGGTTTTAACTTGGATTAGTGATTGGATTAATTTAACTAATAGAGATATATTGATTCTTGAAGGTTGGGATTTATTTTTTGGTTGGCATGCTTATTTATTTTTTGATAAGAAAGTTGATCATGTTTTTAGGTCTCATATTTTAAGAATTGCACTTTTGAGAGTTTGGAAAAAGTATCATGATAAGTTAAGTTTTAAAATCCCAATGTGGGCTATTCTGGAACATGCAATACAAGGAACTACAAGGGGAGTTAAATTAAAGGGAATTGTATATAAAGATCTACTTATTTTAAGGGGACAGGACTGGCAAATTAAATTATTGGATGAATTGAGGCAAGATAATATTCTCCAGTCCTGGTTCCTATATAGTCAGTTGGTGGAGAGATGGCGTATAGATCAAAAGTTAGGTTTGGCATTAGAAGATGTGGACTTGATAAGACAGATTAAAAATCAAAGCAGAGCTCATATTAGGAGAATATATAGTATTTTGATAGAGCTTGATTCGGAAACAGAATTAGTTAAAGATTGTATGATTAAATGGGCTCAAAATATTCAAAAGTCAATTATGTTAGAAACATGGGAAATAATTTGGGTAAGAAATGTCAAATTCACTCAAGCACAGAATTTAAGGGAAAATTTTTATAAAATGTTTTACAGATGGCATTTGGACCCTCAAAAATTGTCTTGCATGTATCCGAATTTGCAACCAAAATGTTGGAGATGTGGCAATTTGGATGCAACTTATTATCATATCTGGTGGACATGTAGGGATGTAAAGGCTTTTTGGATTAAGATCTGGTGGAATATTCAACAGATTTTCAAGAAGAAGATAAAATTTACACCGCAATTATTTTTACTGGGCATTATGGACAATCTGGATCCAAAAGAAGGGAATTTGATGTTGTATTGTATAACAGCAGCAAGGACATTGATTGCTCAAAATTGGAAAAAGGAGACGCTACCGAGTATGGATGATTGGAGACAGAAAGTTTCATACTTTGCAGAAATGGCAAAAATATCCGCATACCTGAAGGATCAATATCAAGAGAAATTTATCTTGGTATGGAGAAGATGGATAGATTATATTCAGAGAAAATATGAAATGAACAATTACCATATAGCTTTTGAATAATTATTGTTACTTATAAATATTTTTATATATAATTTACATAGATAGTTCATAATTAAGGTGAATTGTATGTTAGAGTTAAAGTAAGTTTATAATTGTTTATATTATGATTGGGTTGTTTGGGTTAAAGTTGGATTATTATACGTTTAATCCTGTCTTCAGCTCTGGGAAGTAGGGGGGGAGGGGGGAAAGGGTATTAGGGGTTGAAATTATAAAAATTGATGTATTTATATGTTATAGTTAAATAATAATTGTATGGAAAAGAGGAGATGCTCGGCTGGTACCCCAAACTGCTCTCGAAGAGGCGGTTAAGAAGGGAGAGGGGACGTAGATAGGTTGAAAGGAGGAAGGTGGAGAGGTTGTGGGTTTAGGGGGAGGAAGGATAGGAAAGTGATGAGGGTGGAGGCAAGGCGGGGACCGCCGAGCGTCTCCGAAAAAGGTATTAATTTGGATTATTGTTTGTGTATGTAAATGCATCATAGTGGTATTTGTTGTTTAATTATAAAAATCAATAAACTTTTATTTAAAAAAAAAAAAAAGAAAGACAAATGTGGATCAGTTTATTTCGAAACCTGGGATAAATTTTATCGCTGGAGGGATTCGAGGAGGACGGTTGGGATTAAAGACTAGCGTTAAGATAGAAATATATGTTATTTTAGAATAAGTATTGTATATAAAACTTAGATGTATATCTAGAGATGAAGAATTGATTGTAAAATGTGGAATAATTTGATAAGAATGTATATACTGGAATGTCACGTTATATCCAATGTTTTTTAATTGTATTATAAATAAAATTTTCTAAAAAAAAAAAAGAGAGAGAGAATACAATGGTCATAGCAAACACTCTTTTCCAACAACCCAAGAGACGGTTCTACACATGGACATCACCAGACAGTCAACACAGAAATCAGATTGACTATGTGCTCTGCAGCCAAAGATGGAGAAGCTCTATACAGTCAGTAAAAACAAGACCAGGAGCTGACTGTGGCTCAGATCACGAGCTTCTCGTTGCAAAATTTAGGCTTAAATTGAAAAAAGTAGGGAAAAGCACTAGGCCACTCAGGTATGAACTAAATCATATCCCTGATGAATATAAAGTAGAGGTGACAAATAGATTTAACGAATTAGATCTGATAGACAGAGTGCCTGAAGAACTATGGACGGAGGTTCGCAACATTGTACAAGAGGTAGCAACTAAAACCATCCCAAAGAAAAAGAAATGCAAGAAAGCAAAATGGCTGTCTGAGGAAGCTTTGCAAATAGCTGAGGAAAGAAGGGAAGCGAAAGGCAAGGGAGAAAGAGAAAGATACACCCAATTGAATGCAGAATTCCAAAGAATAGCTAGAAGAGATAAGAATGCCCACTTAAATGAACAGTGTAAAGAAATAGAAGAAAACAATAGAATAGGGAAAACCAGAGATCTCTTCAAGAAAATTGGAGATATGAAGGGAACGTTTCATGCAAAGATGGGCATGATAAAGGACCAAAATGGCAGGGACCTAACAGAGGCAGAAGAGATTAAGAAGAGGTGGCAAAATTACACAGAAGAACTATACAAGAATGAGCTTAATGTCCCTGATAACCACGATGGGGTGGTCACTGACTCGATCCAGACATCCTAGAATGTGAAGTGAAATGGGCCTTAGGAAAGCTGAGCAACAACAAAACTAGTGGAGGTGACAGTATTCCAGCTGAGCTATTCAAAATCTTAAAGGACGATGCAGTAAAAGTGCTACACTCAATTTGCCAGCAAATTTGGAAAACTCAACAGTGGCCACAGGATTGGAAAAGGTCAGTTTACATTCCAATTCCAAAGAAAGGCAATGCCAAAGAATGTTCAAACTATCGCACCATTGCACTCATTTCACATGCAAGTAAAGTTATGCTTAAAATCCTACAAGCTAGACTCCAGCAGTATGTGGATCGAGAACTTCCAGAAGTACAGGCAGGATTTCGAAGAGGCAGAGGAACTAGAGATCAAATTGCCAACATACGCTGGATCATGGAGAAAGCTAGGAAGTTCCAGAAAAACATCTATTTCTGCTTCATTGACTATGCTAAAGCCTTTGATTGTGTGGATCACAACAAATTGTGGCAAGTTCTTAAGAGATGGGAGTACCAGACCATCTTATTTGTCTCTTGAGAAACTTATATGCGGGTCAAGAAGCAACAGTGAAAACTGGACACGGAACCACTGATTGGTTCAAAATTGGGAAAGGAGTCCAGCAAGGCTGTATTCTGTCACCCTGCCTATTTAACTTATATGCAGAGGACATCATGAGAAAGGCTAGATGAATCAAAAGTTGGAATTAAGATTGCCAGGAGAAATATCAACAACCTAAGATATGCAGATGATACCACTCTAATGGCAGAAAGTGAAGAGGAACTAAAGAACCTCTTGATGTGGGTGAAGAAGGAGAGTGCAAAAGTTGGCTTGAAACTCAACATTAAGAAAACCAAAATCATGGCATCCGGCCCTCTCAATTCCTGGCAAATAGTTGGGGACGAAATGGAGGTAGTGACAGATTTTATTATCCTGGGCTCCAAGATAACCTCAGATGGGGACTGCAGCCAAGAAATTAAAAGACGCTTGCTCCTGGGGAGGAAAGCTATGGCAAACCTAGACAGCATACTAAAAAGCAGAGACATCACCCTGCCAACAAAAGTGCGTATAGTCAAGGCCATGGTTTTCCCACTTGCAATGTATGGATGTGAAAGTTGGACCATAAGAAAGGCTGAGTGACAAAGAATTGAGGCCTTTGAACTATGGTGCTGGAGAAGACTCCTGCGAGTCCCTTGGACTACAAGGCATTCAAACCGGTCAGTCCTAGAAGAGATCAACCCCGACTGCTCTTTAGAAGGCCAGATCCTGAAGTTGAAACTCAAATACTTTGGCCACCTAATGAGAAGGAAGGACTCACTGGAGAAGAGCCTAATGCTGGGAAAGATTGAGGGCAGTAGAAGGGGACAGCAGAGAATGAGGTGGCTGGATGGAGTCACTGAAGCAGTGGGCGTGAGCTTAAATGGACTACAGAAGATGGTAGAGGACAGGAAGGCCTGGAGGAACATTGTCCATGGGTCAGACACAACTTCGCAACTAACAACAACAACAAACCAGCACAAGAATACTGATTGGTTTGAATTATACTGTACATAAGAATATGATGGAAACGCCAATTAGATGATATGAATAAAATATATTTTATCAGAAATTACATATACAGATGCAATATAAAAACAAAACCAATGCACATAATACAAACTCTCAAAGTTTATATAGTATATATTATTTTACATTGTATAAAATATAGTATTTTTACATGTACATAAATGGTCCCTGTTTAACCATCATTCATTCAGTGACTATTCAAAGTTGTGATGGCATTGAACAAGTGGTACTTACAACTGGTCCTCAAATATCTGGGTGCCTCAGTGCCCCTGCAGTTGCATGATTGTGATTAGGTGCTCAGCAACTGGATTTCTGATTGTCGCAGCATTCTGTAGTCATGTAAAGTTACAGTCATGTGATGTACTTCATTTAATGATTTGTGGTGATTAATTTAATGATGGTAACTAGGAATTGCCAGAACTGCTAGCATTAAGCGGTATGGTCACATGATGTCATGCTTTACAATTACATTGCTTAGTTACAGAAATTCTGGTCCCCATTACCTTTGTTAAGTGAGGACTATCTGTACAGAATAACACACATAAAGACACACAGATGTGAAACAGATGTTGAAAGAAAAATCTTCATCGGGATCCAGTCCAAGCTGGAATAAACAAAATGGAGACTGCTTTAGAAGGAAGATTATAGTTTATTGAAGAGCAGAGACAGACAGAAATGTGGCTCACAGAAAGCAGGGAACAGGGAGTGGTGGGTTTTTATACCTTCTTGTGCTTTTGTGTTTGGAGTTGTTCCTATGGCATGAACTTTGACCTGAAGTTCAGTGTGCCATTCTGGTATTATAATGGTGGTGGGTTAATCCTGTTTTATGTCCCAAAGGTCATATCCTGCTTCCCTGGGGTTGTGGCTGATGACTATGTCCTGTGTTGGATTTTTTGGGTGGGGGGTTGTTGATTCTAGGGATCTTTGTCTTTCTAATCCCATCTTTGTCTTTCTAATCCCATCAGATCTAAGCTTCCTGGCTCCAGTATTTCTGAAAGGATTATCATATCTGTATTTTTACAGACCTGGCCTCTGCTTGGGGCAGAGAGTCTTGGGCTTCCTTTCCTTTGGGGAAATATAATATTCTGCCTTTTTAATATTCCCCAAAATATTTCTTTCTCTGGAGGGGGGTTGCTGTCCTCCCACAATGTCCCTTTGTGCCATATAAGTGTGGGTGTCACACTTTTATTGGCACAAGGTTAAAATTGATCTGGTCAGGGAGACTTGATAAACAAGCTTTTAAACTGTTAATGCAGAAAGGGGAAGACACTAATAGAGGCAGCAGAAAATGATCCCTGCAGTGGCTCTCAAAAGGGGAACCTTTCAACCATGAAGGTCTAAGGTCAGGGCAAAAGTTATGTTAGGTGGAAAAGAAATTTATAGTGTCCAATATTCTGTGCCAATTCTTTTCAGATGTTTGATGTCATTTTGAGTTTCCAGTCAGGTTTGCACATGCCTCCAAAATTCTTCACAGCCATGGTTTGCCTCAGTACATAAACACTGGCTGCCCATTTTCAAGGATTACTTACTGAACCTGCCTTAGCTCTTAGTTTAGTGCATCCAGAGTTTGTGATGTCCAGTTGAGGTTAGCCAGTGTGCAAGCCAGGCTATTAAATTGCACACAGTGAGCCCTAGGATTTCCAATCTGAGTCCACAAGTGCAACATATTCAGGGCTTGGGTTTGGAGATTTTTTTCCTGCTACCTCCTCAGTGAGGGCATATGAATTGCAAATTGCCTGAGGGGGCCTCCCCCTTGAAATTTGCAGGAAGGTATGCACAGAGCCAGAACCAGCCTGGAGAACTTTACATGGAGGTAGGTGAAGGGGATAGTGTCAGTGTGATTCTGAATGTGTTTGTGTATGTATGTGTGTGCATGCAGCTACTAATACAAAACATGTAATACAAACATCCTTGACAAATTTGCCTCCCACCATACAGAAGTCCAAGGTGTTCAGTACTTGCTGTGCCAACCATTCCCAAATGCCATCCCTCCATGAATCCATTTGACTGGTGATTACAATACAAATGAGGCAAGAACGAAAACCTTACAATGAGTTTCTGCCCTCCCCCCATAGTTTTCCTAGTTGTCTTCTGAGTCTTCATGTGGGGGTCCAATGGCTCTAGGACTCCTTCCTCTCTCTGCAGCTTTCACAGGCATCTGGGTGATGTAGGACCTGGGGGAATGGTAGGACTTTGGAAGATCTGTTCCACTCTGGTTGCATGGTGACTTTCTAGCGGATGGCTGGATTCAAACCCAATTCCATGGCTCAAATGAATGGAGGCAGCATCGGGGTCAGTGTGCTCTGTTTCCAAAGGTTGCTGAATCATCTGTGCAGGGCTGAAACACATGAGAACAAGGTCCCCTTCCCCCTTTGTGGGTGACTCTCCCAGGAGAGGCATTGCTGGTCAGACTTCGGCATGGAGAACAGAGGATAAGAAATGGAGATGTGGAATGGGGGGGTAGCTTGCAGGCAGAGTTTGAAAAGACATTAATACTGGGGACATCACAGATGAGGACAAAAGAGAAGCTGAGCAGCTTGAGAATTCTGGAAGCTCCAAATAATTTTAAAAGCCTAATATTTTAAGGTGTACAATTTGCCAGGGGCAGGAAAGTCTGCCTTTTATATTTGTTTTCAAAATATTTATGTATCATGACAGCATTTTGCCCAGGATTACCAATGCACAATTTACGGTAGATAAAAAGACCACATTAGAGATTGAAAATAAATGCTTATGTGTTCCAGGATTAGTTCCATAGTAGTTTCACTGATTAGTGATAGGATAAGAAAAGTAACTTAAGAAGAAGAAGATTATTTCCCTACACAAGCAAATTTGAGCTTCATGTTTCAGGAGAAGGAGAGAAAGATAAAACCCATTTACAACACATATAGAAAATGAACAAATAAAACAAGCAAACAAACAAAATTTTCCTTCTAAATGAACTTAAAATATTCGCTCCTAACAAGGGAAGGAAAAAGGGAACTCAATTGTCTTCATCCTGTTTTGCTGGCCAGGCAAACAGGGTTAAGGTTTTGTTTTGTTTTGTTTTTTGCTTTGCTTATTTTAACACAATTTTTTTCTAGCAAAATTTACATTCTTTTCTATAGGGATTAGAGGCATTTAACAGTCACATTTACTTAATACTACACAAAGACTTTGACACAGACACACACAAAGACAAGGAAAGAGAAAAGAAAAGGGAAACAGAACTCTTGGTTTTCACACCCTGGTCATTCCCACAATAAATTTCAGTTAACTTAAATTAGGGAAGGCACAAATCTTAAGCATATTAACTGGTTGCATAGACGAGAGAGAGAAGAAAAAAAATCAATGTTCCTATATGTTTATTTTTTTTTCTTTTTAAGTACCTTTATTTAGCTAAATTGGTTTTTCAGCTTTGTCCCTGAGCAAAGACCACTCTTTACATAATTTATGTGCACACTTCTTTTTCATTCCCACCTGGACGGGTAACTTCTTTTGATCCCAGACTTTTAACAGTCTCCCTAAATGAGACATCGGCAGGACCTTGGAATCAGAGCTTCCCGTATTTTCAGACAAGACTCTGGCCCTTGTTCTCTCCTTGACTCTCCTGTGTCTGCAGAATGACTGTCTCTTGGAGTCCTCTGCCCTTGGTAAGGCAAATCTTATGGCCTTTGCCGCTGGTAAAGTGACTCTTTTTTATACAATATTTTATTAAGTTTTATAAGATTAGGGAAGGAATAGGGTCAATATAGGTATTGGGTTCAGGGTGGGGTTCAGGGATGGGATTGGGATAGGGGTAGGTACAACAATGGGGTTGCCCCCAATAACATTTCCAAGCTTTAGCAAGCAGACTATTGTCCGGGTACATATGTTCAATGACAGTAATTAATGTAATAGTAAATAGGTATAGTCAATAAGAATAACAATAATCATAAAGAGTATCAGTTAATCAGTAGATATCATTCATCTTATTAAATATCACAATCATTTCTCGCTAGTTCGTTTTGCTAACCATTGGTAAAACTTTCCCATGTTTTAAAATAGACTGAGTCTTCTTTCTCTTTAATCTCTAAGGTTAGTCTGTCCATTTCTGCACATTCTAAAATTTTCCTGATTATAATCTCATCAGATGGTATATTTTCATTTTTCCAATATTGGGCAAATGCTATTCTCGCAGCTGTCAATATGTGTAATATTAAATACTCATTCTCTTTCCCATATTTGGGTCCTAATACTCCTAACAAAAACAGTTCTGGCTTAAATTCTATCTGCATTTTAGTCATCTTTTCCAACCATGTATGAATCTTAAACCAAATTTTTTCGCACTAGGACATACCCACCAGATATGATAGTAGGTACCTGGCTTTTGTTTACATTTCCAACAATTATTCGAAACATTTTTAAACATTTTTGCTAGTCTTACTGGTGTCATGTGCCATCTATAAAACATTTTATACAAGTTTTCTTTATATGAAGCTGCTTTAGTCAGTTTAATGTTTCTATCCCATAACTTTTGCCAATCTTCTAAATCTATAGAACAGGGGTGTAAAACTCAATTTCACTGAGGGCCGCATCAGCATTGCAGTTGCCCTTGGGGGGGCTGGGTGGGTGTGGCCAGAGTGGGTGCAGCCTACTGGGTGGGTGTGGATGGAGTGGGTGTGGCCTACTGGGTGGGTGTGGCCAGTTCTACATCATTTGCATCAAGGGTGCCTGTGGGGGCCTGGGCAGGAGTGGGACAGATCTGAGGGTCTATGGCAGAAGGGGGTGGGACCGGGGCAAGTGCCAAGGCATGGTCCACCAGGGCAAGTGCCAAGTTGGCCACCACAAAATTGTACATTGGCTCCCGGCTGGCCTGGGCCAGGGCCAAGGCAGCGGGGGCCGTTCCCTCACTGTTTCCAGGATGGCTTCGCGGGCCACATGAAACCACTTCACGGGCCGTATCCGGCCCCCGGGCCTTGTGTTTGACATGTCTGCTATAGAATATCCAAAGTTTTTTGCCCATACTATCACTGTTTCTTTTACTTGTTCTTCTTCCATCTTCAAATTTAGAAGAAATTGTAAAGTTTCTTAATCAAGTTTTCATCTGTTTTCAAAAGTATTTGGTCAAATTCTATCTGTTCTTTATAAAATCCCATTGTCTTTACATCTTTCTCATATCTTGTTTGAATTTGCAAGTAAGGCCACCATGCTAAGTCAATACCTTGTTGTTGTAGGTCTTGCCTGTCTTTAAGTTTTCCATCCTTATGCAAAATGTCTTTGTAAGTAACACGTTTGTCATAGTTGATTAAATCTGAGTAAGCAAAGGCTTCCATTGTTGAAAGCCACTCTGGTATTTTAATATATTTTTTTTTGTTTTATTCTCTCCCATTCTAGAAACAGTACATTCCTTATAGCATGATTTTGGAAACATCTGTGTATTTTATTTTTCCCATACCACAGAAAGTCATGCCAGCCCAATTGTAGGTCATGCCCCTCTAGGTAGAGTAGTCTTTTTTTTCTCAGCGTTATCCATTCTTTGAGCCATGGTAAAATGGCTGCTTGATAATATAGTCTCCAATCCAAGAGTCCAAATCCTCCACTGTCTTTAGCTTCTTGTAGCATTTTCACTTTAATTCATGCTTTTTACCCTTGCCATATAAATCTCAATATTGTTGCATTTAAATCATCAAAAAATATCTTACCCAATTTTACAGGAATTGTTTGGAATAAAAAGAGTAGTTTCGGCAGGACACTCATTTTCATTGTCGCTATTCTTCATAGCAGTGACAGTTGGAGGTTTTCCCACTTTTCCAAGTCTAGTTTTATTTGTTTCAACAGACTTTCATAATTATCTTCTTTTAGTGTTGTACATCTTGATGTTAAGTAAATTCCTAAATGTTATGTCCTGGACTATGATTGACAGAGCAGGTGCAGGAAGCTGCAGTGAGACCCGGGCAGACCATGTGGCCTGCCCAGGCCAGACAGGCTGTCTCCAGCCTATTGAGCATGCGCAGAGTGGGAAAATACATTGCATTTATTGGCTGACGCTGTTCCCTGCATAAGGTATAAAAGGGAGTGGAGCCATTTTGTGTTGTTCTGTTAAAGCTGAAATAAAGAAGCATCTGTTGTTACTCCTGTCTCGTTTCAATGCCTTATCAATGCAAAGAAGAGAACATTGGCAATGAAGGTGGGATCGTGCTGCAAGAGAAAAAAGAATAATAGGCTGACTCAGCATGGAAGGCCCGAAGTGCTTGGAAGTTCGGCGTTCCAACTTGTGCGACTCTGCCTGCCACTACGAAGACGCTGGAGGAGAGCTCGTCGAGATTTGTCCTGGAACCCCTTTGCAAGCCTGAGCATCACGAGGCATTGGAAGAGGCCACCAAGAATCAATCATGGCAAAGATTGGACGTCTGTCTGAATTTGACATAACGCATCCTGAAGATTGGAGCTCCTACATTGCCAGGGTGGATAACTACATTAGAGTCAACCAAGTTCGGGAGGATGGGCTCAAAGCCACAACGCTGATGTGCATTTGTGGGCAAGAGACTTTTGACATCGCTGAAAACTTGGTTTTTCCAGCACCTTTGGAATCTATCGCTTACGCAGAGCTGAAGAAAATGTTAAAGGAACATTTTGAACCGAAGCTATCGGTGATAGCATGGCATCATGCATTTGAACAGCGGGACCAACATCCAGGAGAGTCTGCTGCAGACTTTGTTGCTGCTCTGCGTCATGCTGCAAAGCCCTGAGAGTTTAAAGACTTGGAAGAACAGCTATGAGATTGGCTAGTTTGTGGTCTGAGGAGCCGAGAACTGCAGCAAAAGATTTTTGCAAAAGAAGCCGTATCCTTCCAAGACGCGCTAAGGGAGATCATGGCCGAAGAAGCAGTGGGAGGAGCTGTTAAGGCCTTGCGGCTTTCCAAGAACTCTTCATGTTCGGGCTCAGTCCATCAAGAGGTTGCTCGAGAGGTATCCAAACTAGAATCCGAAAATGAGGTCGATCGTCTGCAGCAGCCATCGGAAAGAAGGCCCCAAGAGCAAGCTGATAAAGGGTCTGACAAGGCAGTTCCATTCCCTCAGTGTTTTGGATGTGGAGGCTGCCACAAATGTACCGACTGCCGTTTTCGCTCTGCTACTTGCCGGGCATGTGGCCGGCAAGGCCACATAGCCACCGTCTGTTTGGGTCACAAGAAAAACCGTCCATCGGATGAATTGCCTCAGAAAGGTATCAGGGTCCCCAGCCAGAATAGGGTGGGTTTTTGCGCATCCAGAAGAAGCGTATTGAGAACAGGGACCCACCGGCCATTGAAGAAGAAGTTGCGTATTGATGTCAAATTGCAGGGGGTCCCCTTAACGATGGAGCTGGACACAGGCTTAGCTCTGTCAATCATTTCCCAGAACACCCTCAAGCAGATCTGCTGTAGAAGCGGCCAGAGAGTTAAACTCAGGCCGTTGAATCTTATTTTGACGGACTTTCAGAATTCCCGAGTCAGTGTAAAAGGGGAGGCCATGCTCAGAGTGCAGCATAGGAACTTTGAAGGGTTTTTTGACATTGTCATGGTTGAGGGTGACCGCACAAGTCTAATTGGACTCGATTGGTTCGAGGCGCTTGGAATTCAGGTGACTGGGCTACACAGTTTGCAAACGGCAGGTCTTTCAGAAGTTTGCAAGGAGTTTGCTGACATGTTCAGCCCAGAACTAGGGTCATACAAAGGGCCTCCAATTGTCTTACAGTTAGTCCCCTCCATTGCACCAATTAGGATTAAGCCTCGTCGGGTGCCTTTTGCGCTTAAGCAAAAGATTAATGCTGAGCTGGATAAACTGCTACAGCAAGGCATTTTGGAACCTGTGGATAGCAGTCCATGGGAAACACCCATAGTCACGCCACTCAAGGCCAACGGGGAAGTCCGCATTTGTGCTAACTATAAATGCACGCTAAACAAAGCGTTACAGCAGCACTCTTATCCGGTGCCTGTGGTGAGCCACATTTTGGCCATACTTAAAGAAGGCCGAGTTTTCGCCAAACTAGATTTGGCCCAGGCCTATCAACAGCTACCGGTTGATGATGCAATGGCAGATGCCCAAACGATCATAACGCACCGGGGAGCTTTCAAAGTCAGAAGACTGCAGTTCGGAGTTAATGTAGCTCCTGGCATTTTCCAAAGTGTGATGGAGCGAATGCTCCGTAACATTCCAGGAGTTTGCCCATATTTCAACGATGTCCTCATTGCAGGGGAATCAATTGAAAACCTGTCTGAAAGGCTCCGGTCCATTTTGCTGCGTTTCTGCGAAGTGGGGCTGAAGCTCAAACAGGAAAAATGCAAAATTGGAGTAACTTCCATTGAATTCCTGGGGTTTCGCATAGATGCCGAAGGCATCCATCCTGCTGAGTCCAAGCTCAAAGCGATTCAGCAGGCCCCAAATCCCAAGTCGAAGAGCGAGCTTCAAGCCTTTGGACTTCTAAACTTTTACCATTCCTTCCTTCCCCACAAGGCTGCAGTGGCAGAGCCGTTACACTGGCTCTTGGATAAACAGGCTCCCTGGAAGTGGACAGAAGTCCACAAAAGGAGTTTTGCTGAGGTCAAAGCATTGTTGTCTTCAAATGCTGTTCTAGCTCATTTCAATGAGCAGTTGCCAGTTTGTATAGCTTGCGATACATCCCCTTATGGAATTGGGGCTGTCTTAAGCCACCTCAAGGCTGATGGGACACAAGTTTCTGTAGCCTATTATTCAAGGACTCTGTCTTCTGCTGAGCATAATTACGCACAGATAGACAGAGAAGCCTTGGCCATTGTGGCTGGCATAAAAAAGTTTCATGACTTTTTGTATGGTCACCATTTCATAGTCTTTACAGACCACAAGCCACTTATGGAGTTGTTCACAATGAACAAACAAACCCCACAAATAATTTCTCCTAGAATGTTGAGGTGGTCAATCTTCCTTTCTGCTTATGACTACTCCCTGGTTCACAAACCAGGTAAAGAAATGGGCCATGCAGATGGCCTTAGTAGGTTGCCTCTACAGCTCTTAGAATCAGATCCTGCTCCGGCCAACCACATCCTGGCTATCTAGGATTTGCCTGAGTCTCCCCTCAATGCAGGGGATGTGACTGCAGAAACAGCCACTGATAACACGCTAACACGCGTGTTGAACTGGGTGTTGTCAGGATGGCCTGACACGTGTCCTGGCACCAATTTCCAGAGTTTCTGGAAAAGGAAGCATGAGCTATCCACCTTTAAGGGTTGCGTCCTGTGGGGTAGCAGGATAGTGATCCCAACCTCATTGAGGACTAGAGTCTTGCAGTCTCTGTATGAGGGACATCCGGGAATAGTCCAGATGAAGGCGCTTGGGCACAGCTATCTCTGGTGGCCTGGGCTTGATAAAGAGATTGAGACCCAGGTCCATGGGTGCCACATTTGCCAACAGTCCAGGCCTGAAATGCCACAGGCTCCTGTGCATATATGGGAGGCCACACATGCTCCTTGGTTGAGGGTTCATATCGACTACGCTGGCCCCTTTCAGTAGCAATTCTCCCTCATTCTTGTGGACAGTCACTCCAAATGGCTAGAGGTCATTCCAGTGTCCACCACAATGACTGCCAGGACCATCCAGGTGTTGGGGGGGATCTTCATCTCACATGGGCTCCCAGATGTTCTTGTCTCCAACAACGGACCTCAATTCACATTTTCGGAGTTCCAGTCCTTCCTGAAAGCCAACATGATTCATCATGCTACTTCGGCACCCTTTCACCCGGCTTCCAATGGCCAAGCTGAGCGCATGGTATGCACCACCAAAGAAGCCTTGAAGAGGCTCACTCATGGGAGCTGGCATCACAGGTTAGCTGATTTTCTCCTTTGCCACCGCACCACACCTTGCACAGCTACAGGCAAGAGCCCAGCTGAACTCTGCTGGGGTCACCGTCTTATTACCAAATTAGACAGATTACACCCAGACCGAGTGGCTTCACAGGTGTCACAGCCGCAGGCACCGAGGAGATTGCAAGTTGGTGATCCAGTTTGGACAAGGAACTATGGGCCTGGACATCTTTGGGTGACAGCAGTGGTCTGCAAATTCACTGGGCCACTGTCATATGAAGTGGCCTTGGAAGATGGTCGCGTGCTGTGTCGGCACATTGATCAGCTGCGATGAAGGTTACCTAGTCACCCTTCTGCTCCTGACTCTGCTCTCAGGGGGGAGGAGGACCATGATCACGATCGTGGATCTCAGTCTCTCTGTGAAAACGGGGTTTTGAATTATCCAAATGGGTTTTGCCAACGAGGCGGCTCCTGACTCTGGCACTGAGTCCATGGGACATTGCACTCAATCGGCTTCTCATGCCACATCTACCTCAGGCCTTGTGCCTATGGGACAGTGTTCCCAACCAGGTTCTATCGCCGATCCAGGGAACTTCACCCCACCAAGGAACTCTGGTTTGAGCTTACCGGAAAGGGCCAGCCGAAGTCAAATGGACAAAGGGTTGGGCCTACCGGAACAGGCCAGCCAGCAAAATCCGGGTTTACCTGCATCAAACGGGTCTCAAAGTCCCGGTCTGCCGAGCCTGGCAGGCGAGCTTGCAGACCAGGTGCTTGCAGCAGCTCCGAGACGATCGGAGCGGGCCAGAGGCCCTCTGAAGTTTCTACAGGACTATGTGAGGTTCCTGTCAGTAAGTGGACAGGCCTAGTATTTCCTAGAAATAAGAACATGCTCAAAATTGTATTATAATGTTGTTGTGTTTGAGATTTCATTGATTAGTACGATGTGTCTTATAATGTGGTAGGTGTCAGAGATCAATAATTGTGTATTATTGATTAATTAACATGGGAGACTAGCAGTATTGTAATATTGTAAAGTATTAAGTATTGCTATGGAGAAGTGACATTGTAGTAGACTAAAATGGTAAGTATCTATTTTTTTTAACCAAGAGGGGAGGGGTGTTATGTCCTGGGCCTGTGATTGACAGAGCAGGTGCAAGAAGCTGCAGTGAGACCCGGGCAGACCATGTGTCCTGCCCGGGCCAGACAGGCTGTCTCCAGCCTATTGAGCATGCGTAGAGCGGGAAAATACGTTGCATTTATTGGCTGACGCTGTTCCCTGCAGAAGGTATAAAAGGGAGCAGAGCCATTTTGTGTTGTTCTGTTAAAGCTGAAATAAAGAAGCATCTGTTGTTACTCCTGCCTCGTTTCAATGCCTTATCAACGCAAAGAACAGAACACTAAATATTTAACTTTTTTTACTATTTGCAGATTTGTCTTTTTTGTGAGTTGGGTTTTCTGTTTGTCTGTTAAATTTTTTGTTAATACCTTAATCTGTTCTCTATTTATTTTCAAACCAGCCACTTCTCCAAATTTTTCTATTTTCTGCAGCAGTTTAGTGGTTGTTTCTAGTGGCTCCTCCAAGATGAAAACCAAATCATCTGCAAAAGCTTGTAATTTATATTTTTGCTCTTTTATCTCCAGTCCTTTAATTTCTGTGTCCTGCCTAATATTTCTAGCCAGTACTTCTAATGTTAGTATAAATAGCAGAGGGGATAATGGGCATCCCTGTCTTGTACCTTTTTTAATGTCAAAGCTTTCTGTATAATCTCCATTTAAGATTATCCTGGCTGTTTGTTTATTGTAAATTGCTTGGATTGCATTTATGAAATTTTTGCCAAAGTCCATTTCCATCAGCTGCTGGAACATAAATTGCCAATTTAAGTTGTCAAAGGCTTTTTGCGCATCAAGAAATATCAATGCCATCTGTTTCCCGGATGATTTTCATAGTATTCCAGAATGTTTAAGATGATCCTTAAGTTGTTTTTTTATCTGTCTTTTAGGTAGAAAACCATTTTGGTCTGTGTGGATAAATTCAGTCAGGAATTTCTTAATTCTTTCTGCCATTTCGAGGCAAAAATTTTATAGTCCACATTTAGTAATGATATTAGTCTGTAATTTTTTATTTGTGTGGGGTCAGTGTCTTCTTTAGGTATCAAAGTAATATTAACTTCAGTCCACGAGTTTGGTATTTAAGTCTCTGAAAAGATTTCATTACACAATTCCTTCAACATCGGTCTTAATGTAGCTTGTAGTGCTACGTAAAATTCTGCAGGAAGTCCGTCTGGGCCCGGAGTTTTATCTTTTTTTTTTTGCCTTTTTATAGCTTCTATAATCTCCATCGTTGATATTTTCCTGTTTAGTATGTTTCAGATGTTCTCCGGGACTTTTGGCAAAGTCAGTTTCTTTCATATAGACCTGTATTCCCTCTTTAGGAACTATCTCTGCCTTGTAAAGTGTCTCTTAATAGGCCTTGATGATTTTTTTCATTTCATCATTGTGGAAGTGTAACTCTCCTTTTGAATCTTGTAGCTTATTTATCATTCTTTTTCCTTTTTCTTTCTTCAGTCTGTATGCTAACCATCTTCCTGGCTTATTAGCATTTTTGAAGAAGTTCTGTTTAGTCCATTTGTTTCTTAAGAACTTTCTTTTGTGGGTCAATTTGTAGCTCAAGTTCCAGTTTTTTGAGTTCTTCTCTCAACTTTAACTGTAGTTGTTTCTTTTCTTTATTCTTTTTAGCAGTATAAGTTATAGCCAGGCCTCTAAAATATGCTTTGGCCGTGTCCCACACATTTTGGAACGAAGTTTCTTCTTTCTTGTTTATTTTGAAGAAAAGTTCCATTTCCCTTGTCGCTAATTGTAAGAATTCTTTTTCTTTCGGTATAGATTTATTCAAAGACCATCTTAGTTTTTTCTTGGTTCCTTTCCAGATCATTTTTATTGGGTTATGGTATGCCCAAACATTGGTTTCTATCTCAACCTCTTGTATTATCATTTTCAAATCATAAGATGTCCATATCATATCGATTCTAGACCACAATTTATGCCTATTTGAGTAAAATGTGTATTGTGATTTTTCTGGATTGTTCTCTCTCCATATATCTTGAATAGACAATTCTTCTTTCATTTTTAAAAAGGCTTTGAGTAAGGTATTTCCTCCTTTTTTCCCTTGTTTATGGCTTTTATAGTCCCTGGTTGCATCTACTATTGCATTGAAATCTCTAGTGTATGCAAAGGTTTTGGTAATTCAGATCCACTATTTTATTGTGTAATTGGTGATAAAATTGCTCTTGCTTATCATTGGGTGCATATATTGCAACTATCAATATTTGTTTTTGGTCCACCATAATTTCCACCATTAGTATTCTCCCCTCTTCATCTGCATAGACTTGTTTAAGATTCATCTTTTCTTTTATATAAAGGGCTATACCTCTTTTCTTTTGGGGTGCAAGTGTAAAGTGAAGCTTGCCCATTTTTGGTTGTTCTAAAATTCTGAAATGTTGTCTCTTAATGTGTATCTCTTGAAGGCAAATTATGTCCATTTTTAACTTTTGCAGTCTAGTAAAAGTTTTTCTCCTTTTTGAGGGAGAATTCAGTCCATTTATATTTATTGATAAAATTCCAATCTCCTCCATGACTTCAGTTATATCTAGATCTCAATCTTCTAGGCGATCATATCTGTCTCTGATCTCTCGGTCTTGCTCCTTCCTCTGGGTAAGTCTTTTTAACTTCTTCCTCCTCTACTTGTTTAGGCGCTCCTGCTGCACCCATTTCCTCTTGCTTCTTAGGTTCAGGATCCCCTTTTTCCAAAAAGGATCTGTGGTCAAAAAATTCCGCTGCTTTGAGCGGGGTGTCCAATCTGTATGTTTTCGAATCCCAGAAAATTAATATCCCTTCTGGGACCAACCATCTAAAGTTCACTCCTTTGTCAAGCAATTTCCTGGTTAAAAACTGGTAATCTCTTTGAGCTTCTCTTATCCTTCTGGGAATTTGCTTGAGCACTGCTACTTCTTTTTCTTTGTATTTTAGCAGTTGATCTCTTACTTTTCTCAAAATCTCCTGTGGATCTTTTAAGAAATCTAACATGAACTTCCCTGGGAACTCTGTTTCTTCTGGCATAGCTTGAATTGAATATAAAGACCTGGTCTAATTCTCCTTCCATTTGGGCCTTTCCCATTCCTAAAAGATCTGCAAGTAGCTCAGTTTTCAAGTCTAAAAGATTCTCATCCTTATCTTCTATTATGTTTTGAAATCTTAAAAAGTATGATGCTCTTTCCATCTCTATCAGCACCAGAGTCCACATTTGTTTGGGCCAATTTTTGATTCTTATCTTTTAAGCATTCTAATTTCTGGTAGACTTCCACTGATTTGTCTTCTATCTTTTGGATCCTTTGTTGATTATCTGTAATCATCTGTTGGAAGCTTTCAATTTTTTTATTCATTTTATCGAGATCATTTTTCAAATCTTCGTAATTTTTAGTCGAGTATACCGCCTGAGCTGCAATTGCCTGTAGTATTGCCTGGGTGTCCTTTTGTTGGGCATCCATTTGTTCTTGCTGTGACACTGTCATGATTGATTTTTGGTAGACTGGACTCGCAGAAGTTGAGGCAGGAGCAGAAGATCCTTTTCTCCCAAGTTTAGTCAAGTTTGAAGCACTCATCTTTAAGTTAGTGTCTTACATTGTAATCCACCAGGTGGCCTAATGGCCAATCATAATCCACTAAGCTCCTATTGCTAGGAGGGAAAACCACAAAAAGTTGAAGAGGAAAAAATAGTTCCCCCCCCAAAAAAACCCTAAAAAATGACAAGGAAAAAGCAAAAAAAAGGGGGGGGGGACAAAAAGAGTAATAGTAAAAAAGGGGAGGAGAAAAACTCTCCCATTAAAAAAGGAATATTAAAAAGAAGATTCAAAAAAAGAAAGAAGGAAAAAAAGGAAATAGGAAAAAACAAAAAGCAAAAGGGAAAGATATCCAATTTATAATCCACCAGGTCCTGTTCAACGACAGGAAAAAAGAAGGAAAAAAAGTTCCTTGGTATTCAGTTCTTCTTAGCAAAATGTTTATAGTCCAAGGAGAGAGATGACTCAAAATATCATGTATCTAAAAGGAATAGTCTGTGTTGTACAGCCAAACCAAAAGAGAAAAAGCCTCCTTTTTCTTTTTCAACAAGCTTCAAGGTCTTAGATAAGCATATCTGGGCATAGAGTCAAGCTTCTAGTCTGAATAAACACCAGACAAAGAGAGAGAAAAAGAAAAAGTTTTCAATGTAACCACCAGGGTTTACAATGTATCCGTTCCCAGCACTTAGGTAGAAAAAAGAAAGAAAGAAGTCCAGAGGAAAAAAAAGTTTGTAGGGTTTTAAAAGTAACAGGTAAAATTGCAGTGGCTTTCCAACTTAAAGCAGAGAAAAAAGGTGTCCATAAAAGAAGCAAGCTTCCCAAGTTTCTATTAAGTCTCAGAGAGCTTTACAGTGTTGAGAGTTTGTTTTGAAATGCAAAATAGCTTAAACAGCCACTTGTATACAGGGGGGGAGGAAATTCCACCCCCTCCCTAAAAGCTCGCTCTCAGGCTACAAGCAGGCTATTTAGCAAAAAATCCACCTTCACCAGGAAAGAAGAGAGTGTTCTCACCCGGCTCAGCTGCTTGCTGTCAATCTGCGCTGCTTTCTCCGTCTCTGACAATCAGCTGTTAATGGTGGATCACATAAATGTGGTCCACCTTCCGCTAATTCCAGGGCCTGCTTTGGCTTCAGCGAGCCGGCTACCGCCTGCCCGTGGTCCTCAAAGTTTCACCCTTTGGTGGCCATGTCTCCGGGGCGGCATTCGTTCCAAACGGACCCACCAGCAGATGAAAATCGGACCCGGGGAGCAGAGAATCTTTCCCCAGGTTCAGTGACATCACCCGAAATCTATTCCTAAGGTGACTCTTTTGAATCACCTTTGCCCCTTGGTAAGGCAGTCTTTCAACCTTTGCCCCTTGTCCCACTTTCAGACCACGAAGGGATCTGGGAGGACTCTGTCTTCCTTTTCGCAGAGTATGAGTGTCCCTCCTAGAAGAGTGGAACTTTGCTCAGAGACTTTGGAAGTTGCCCAAGTACGAATCCCCACTCATTCACTCATTCCATTCCATTTTCACACAGCCTCTCCCTTCTTCCTAACAAAAGGTCCTGTGCTCTGCCCAAACCCCCATGCCTTCCAGAGTCTGTTGATTGAACAGATCTTTTGGCAGTTAGGAAAGGCCAGAGAGAGCAAGATCCAGCTGTGATTGGGAGAAGGATCTTGTCAGAACCCATATCTATCATATTTCATGCTTCCCTGCCTCTCCTTCTCTCACTTCCTGATCCCATTCTCTCCTCTTCCTGGGTTCTGCCATACATCTAGAAAGGAGGGGGGACGGAGCATGGATTTATTGCCTTAGCTTCCTTTTTCAATACAATGTAGCATTTTGCTTCCTGCCTTCTTTCCCTCTCGCTACAATGTAACAGTTCGCCTTAGCTTCCTTTATTACTATAATGTAACACTTCGCATTCCTGCACTGTGTCTCTCTCTGAACTTTCATCTCCCTAACCTGTCAGCTAGCCAAGGGGGGGAGAAGAAAGAAATGCAACCTCCGGAGACAGGCTTATCTCTCTACTCTCAAGAGAAGGTGCGAAGAGCCATTTAAACATCACTGCTACGACCAGAGCTGGACTGATGTTATCTCCCCTTTCCCACAATGGACTTAACACCTGGGGATTGGCTGGTTTGACCGGTCCAGATGAACTATGGGGTGGGGTTTGCTTGGGGATACTTTAACCTATCGATCTGTAAAGGAATCCCTTAGAACCTGTCTAGTATGCCTGCCATCAGCTTCTCCTAATAAAAGTTCCTTTTGGAAGAACTTGCTTCCATGAGTTTTGCTTTCTTGGGATGAGGTGTTGAGGTGGGTGCTGACTTTAGACAGGATCTGCAATAGTGGTCAACCCGGAAGGACGGACCTTGCTAGGGAACTTTGTAACATCTACCATGTCAGACAATGGTGTGGAGAAGGAGGAAGCCACTGTGAAACGGGAGCCCTCCCTTTGGTCAGAAAGCTGCCAGCTGTCCAACTCCGGGACGTCCTATACCTTGGAGGAAGAGGTGGTGGAGATGCATAGCTGTAAACCTCGCTGGTCCATGGGCATAGGTAAGAAGAATGAGTGGGAGAAAAAAATGAGAAAGGTGTTGCTGAGGCGGGGCAGCCATCAACCGGGATGGAAACAAGAGATGGAGAGATCACTACACCTCAGCGAAGGTGAGGACGATCGCAGGGAGCAGTCGAACTGGCTCCTGGAGAAAACGATCAACCTAATGAAATCAACCCTTGTCTCCCTTAAGGATGAAAAGCTCAAGCCCCGTGTCTGCACCGTTACCATGAACTGCAGCACAAGAGACACCGAGGTGGAATCCGACGCTGAAGCCCAAGGAATATCAGGTGGCGCAGCCGAGACCGCAGCCATCACTGGGCTAGCCCCCACTCCCCGCTGCTCAGCAACTGCTGATCAAGATGGATGACACCACAGATGACGATGTGGGCATCGATCCATCCAGAAGTTCTCACCGCTGGACGTGACGTTTTGGGGAGACCCGCGGCGCCTGGGGTTCATCTTAACCCAAGTCCTCAACTACATGGAAGAATACGGCCGAGACATCCCGACCGACAAGGCTCGGATCTGCATCGTACAGGTGGCCCTGGACAGCGTGGCAGCTGACTGGGTGGTGAAGAAATTTGTAGATAAAAATTTAGAGAGGGGTTTCATTGAGCCAGCTTCCCCAAAGAAGGTAGTGGCCCCTGTCCTATTCAGGGAAAAGAAAGATGGCACATTGCATATGTGTGTGGATTACCGCACCTTGAATGCCATAAGTGAAAGCAACCTGTACCCTCTCCCCCTCATGAAAGACATGCTGTCCCACTTATCGAAGGGAAAAATCTTCACAAAGCTAAACCTAAAGGAAGCCTATTATTGCATTAGAATTAAGGAGGGGGACGAATGGAAGACCGCGTTCAACTGCCCTATGGAATGCTACCAATTTAAGGTCTTGCCATTTGAGCTGCAGGCAGCCCCTGCGGTTTTCATGCAGTGGATCAATGAAGTACTGAGGGAGCACCTATACAAAGGGGTCCTCGTCCACCTGGATGACATCATTATATTTACAGAGACTAAAGAGGAGCACATAAAATTAGTCAGAGCAATCTTGAAAAAATTGAGAGCAGTCAACATTGTCCAAATGCAAATTGTCCAAATGCAAGTTTCATAAACAGAGAATTGACTACTTGGGCTACCGCATATCAACCGAAGACATAGAGATGGACCCCAAAAAGTTCTGGGCAGTGCTAGAGTGGGTGCCACCCCGCACGAGAAAGCAACTACAAAGCTTCCTGGGGTTCGCTAACTTCTACCGTCAGTTCATCCCTTCTTTCGCCCAGATAGCCCTGCCTATCACAAACTTATTAAAAATGAAAGGGGGGGCTCAGTAAGACCTTGTCAGCCACTAACCTGGACAATGGAATGTCAAGCCGCATTCGAAAGACTGAAAAGGCTTTTTTCGGCCGAGCCGGTCCTAAAGCACCCCAATCCAGATAAGCTGTTCGTAATCCAAGCTGATGCAAGTGACGTAGCAGTAGGGGCAATATTGCTGCAGGAAAATGACAAGGGGAAGCTGCAACCCTGTGCCTACACATCCAGAAAGCTCTCTTACACGGAGCAATGCTGGGCGGTGTGGGAAAAAGAGGCATACACTGTGAGGTGGGCCTTTCTCACATGGCAGCACTTCCTGGAAGGGAACAAAATCCCATTCCAGGTCTGGGCAGACCATAAGAACTTGGAAGCACTAAAATCGCCCAGAAAACCCAGCCCTAAACAAGTCCGATGGTCACAACAGTTCTACCGATTCACATTCAAAACCAAACACTTGCCAGGGGGGAGGAATTTCCTGGAAGATGCCCTATCCTGCATGCCCCAGTACAATTGCTCCCGGCCAACCATCACCAAGCCGCTCATGCCAGAAGTGCAGCTGGCAGTTCAAGTAACCACAAGAGCTCAGGCAAAACTAAAGCAGCCGATAGCCAGCCAAGCAGGGATAGAATTCAGGAAGGCTCTAGAAACCTATGAATGGTTCCAGAGACACAAAAGCCTATGCACTATCACTGATGGCTTGCCATGGGTGGGAGAGAAATTGTACATCCCAAAAGCCCAGAGAATCACGTTTATGCAACTCTGCCATGACACGAAACCGGTGGGTCACTTTGGTTTCGTGAAAACATTGCATCTAGTGAAGAGACAGTTCTGGTGGCCATCTATGAAAAAGGACATTGAGAGCTATGTGGCCAGCTGTCCAACAAGCACAGCTGCTAAAAGACTGCAAGGGAAAGCCCCCGGACTGCTACAGCTGGTGGCAAACCCCTCAGTCCCCTGGAGGGAAATCTCCATGGACTTCATAGTAGAACTACCAGAAAGTAATAGAAACATAGCAATCTGGGTGGTCATGGACCTATTCTCAAAACAAGTACACTTCATTCCTTGCCCAAACATCCCCACTGCTAAAACTTTAGCAAAATTGTTCGTCCAGCACATATATAGACTGCATGGAGTACCCCAGCGCATAATATCAGACCGGGGTGCAATTCACATCGGACTTTTGGAAAGAGTTCTTATCCCTTCTGGGGACCACCCAGGGGCTGTCATCTAGTCATCATCCTCAGACAAATGGCAGGACAGAACGTTTGAACTCAGTACTTGAACAATATTTAAGATGCTTTATTAATTTCCAACAGACGAACTGGACCAACCTGCTCCCTTTCGCAGAAGTGGCATACAACAACGCGGTCCATTCCAGCATTGGCTACACCCCATTCCAAGTAGCTACGGGCCAAAGGTTCAATCCCATGCCAGAACTAAGCGCTACCGAGCCGGCCATTCCCTCTTTGAAGGAGTGGATCGCACAATTAAAAAACACCTGGCCAGTAGTTAGAAAAGCACTAGATGATAAGAAAAGGGTTGAACCAAAACCATTTGTCATAGGGGAAATGGTGTACTTATCCACAAAATACCTAAAATCCCTGCAACCATCCAAGAAACTAGGGCCGAAATACGTGGACTGTTCGCCATGACAAGGATCATAAACCCAGTAAAAGTAGAGCTTGAATTACCAAAAACCCTCAGGCAGATTCACCCTATCTTCCACTGCAGCCTGCTAAAACGAGAGCAGTGATCACCGTTACAACCAGACATCACCCCACCGCCTCCTCCCATTATGGTTGAGGGGGAGCAGCATTTTGAAATAAATGAAATCCTCGACTCCCAAATATATCACGGAGCGACTCAATACCTAGTAACGTGGAAGCACCTCCCCTCTTCTTAAAACGAATGGGTGCACGTGGCCGTTAGAGCTCCCAAACTATGAAAAAACATTCACATGGACTACCCGAACAAACCAGATTTTGTTTTGTTTTGTCTCTCAACAGATTGATCTCTCATATTTTTAAGGGAGGCAGGATGTCAGAACCTATAACTATCATATTGCCTACTTCCCTGCCTTTCTTTCTCTCGTCTCCCAATTCCATTCTTTTCTCTCCCTGGGTTCTGCCATACTCCTAGAGGGGAGGGGGGGAAATGGAGTGGGGGTTTATTGCCTTAGCTTCATCTATTGATGCAATGTAGCGTTTTGCTTCCCTGCCTCCTTTCCTTATTTCTACAGTGTAACATTTCACCTTAACTTCCTTTATTGCCACAATGTAACACTTCGCGCTCCTGCACTGTATCTCTCTCTGAACTTTCTTCTCGCTAACCTATCAGCTGGGAAAAGGGGGGAAGAAAGAAATACAACCTCCATAGCCTGGCTTATTTCTCTGCTCTCAAGAGAAGATGCAAAGAGCTATGACCAGAGCCAGACCGATGTTATCTCCCCTTTCCCACGATGGACTTAACACCTGGGGATTGGCCGGTTTAAACTGTCCGGATGAGCTATGGGGTGGGGTTTGCTTGGGGATACTTTAATCCATCAACCTATACAGGAGTCCCTCAGATCCTGCCTAGGGTATGCCTGCCATCAGCTTCTCCTAATAAAACTTCCTTTTGGAAGAGCTTGCTTCCATGAGTTCTGCTTTCTTGGGATGAGGTGTTGAGGTGGTTCCTGACACAATTCCTTTAGATTTACATGATATAAACAGAATTAAATCATCCAAAGAAAAAAAATCAAACTTAAAAACAGTTTAAAACAATGTCACTCTCACCCAAACAATTAATTAAAAAGATTCAAAAGTATTGCTCTTATCCTTTAAAGTTAAGTGATACTGTGGTAGCAACAACACTTTCTTGCATTTCCTTGAATTCTCCTTCTCAATAATGATCAGCCATCACCCTCCAAGGGGATTGTGAACTGTGTATGACAGATGGAGTTGATCTATTAATCTACCTCAGGAAATAAGTGACATATATTTTTGGTTTCAAAAGAAGATGAAAGCAGGGATTTCCGGTGACCTCCGCTGAGCTTAGACCCAGGGGAACGACTCTCCATTCCCTGGGTCTGAAATTCTTCTGCTGGCAGGTCCGTTTGGACCGAATGCCACCTCAGAGAGGTGGCCACCGAAGGGTGAATCTTTGAGGAATGCGGGCTGGCGGTAGCCGGCTCGCTGAACTCAAAGTAGCCCCTGGAACCAACGGGAGAAAGGCAGACCACATTCATGCCATCTGCCATTAACAGCTGATCATCGGAGACAAATAACAGCTGAATCTGACAGCAAACAGCTGACCCAGGTGAGACAATGTTCCCTTTGCCTTTGAAAAGAGGACTTTGATTTGAAATAGCCTGTCTTTAACTGAAGCGGCAAGCCTGAAGGGAGGGAGGAGGAGTTTTTTCCCCCTCCCGTGTAAGTGGCGATTTAAGCTACATTTCATTACAAAAGAACAATTTGGACTATAGTAAAGTCTTTTGAAGTGCTAATGGAAGTCGGGGAAATTTATTTGTTTTTTACAGAAATATTTTCAAATTGGGGAAAGCCATTCTAGCCTTATTTTTTGGTTTTCAAAATTCTGGAAACTTTTTTCTCTTCACTGTGAACTTTTTTCTCTGCTTCCTGTTTAAACCTTTGAGAAGGACACATTCTTGCCTTTGTGACTACATTGAATCTTTTTTCCTTTGTTCTCTAGCAGTTTGTTTATTCAGCTGGAGAACTTGGCTGAATGCCCAGACACTTGGCTGAATGCCCAGACATTTTTATCTGCTTTTAAAAGTCACCTAAAGAGAATTTTTTTTCTCTTGTCTGGTCATTCTGGTGTTTTGGCTATAGAACCCCTATTTTAAGAAGCATCAAGAAATCTTGTCTTTTTT
>BFFQ01005625.1:80575-98324 GCA_003402635.1 Protobothrops flavoviridis
AACTAGTTGGATTATAATTTGGATATTTTTTTCTTTTTTATAGTTTGCCTCTGTTTTTGGCTTTTTATTCCCCCCCCCCCTTGGTTCATTTTTTCTTCTCTTCTTTCGGTTGGCATTTTCTCTTTATTTTTAGCCTTTTTGCTTCTTTTTCTTTTTTTGTGGATTTCTCCTTGTTTTTTGTGGACATCCTTTTCTATGGGAGTACTCTTGTCTCCACCTTAGTTTTTTCTATTCCTAGTAATTTGCTTGCTTTTGAGAACTCTTCCCTTTTTGGATGGTTTTTGGGGGTCCCTTTCTACCCCCCTACTGGAATTGTTATTCTTTTTTTCCTTTTCTTTTTTTCCTTTTTTTGCTGGCTCCTTTCTTTTAACTATGTTTGATTCTCTCTCCCAGCAATAGGAGAGCATTGGATTATAATTGGCCATCAGGCCACTTGATGGATTATAATATAATATAACAACCAGAAGACGAGTACCTCAAATCTAGCTAAAGGGGTGAGAAAGGGATCCTCTGCCCCTGCTTCAACTTCGGTGAGTCCAGTTCCTCAAAAATCAATTACTACATTTTTACAACAGGAAAAGGGAGAATTTCAACAGAAAGATATACAAATGATATTGCAAGCAATTGCAGCCCAGGCGGAATCTACAACCAAAAATATTGAAGATTTCAAAATGGAAATGAAAAAGGATTTGGATAAGAATTATGAAGACCTGAAAAATGATCTTGTTAAAATGAATCAAAAAATGGAAATCTTCCAACAGGCGATTACAGACAACCAACAAAGAATGCAAAAAATTGAAGACAAGTCAGTGGAAGTTGACCACAAATTAGAATCCTTGCAAGATGAGAATCAGAGATTGGCGCAAGCTAACGCGGAATTGGAAGACAGCATGGCTATAATGGAAATGGAAAAGGCATCATACTTTTTAAGATTTCAAAACTTTGTAGAAGAGAAGGAGGAGAACTTATTAGACCTGATGAGTGAGTTACTTGAGGATTTACTTGGAATGGAAATGATTCAAATGAAACGAGAGATAGATCAGGCCTTCAGAGTAAATTCAAGCTATGCCAGAAGAAACAGAGTCCCCAGGGAAGTCCATGTAAGATTTGTTAAAATCTTACAAGAGATGAGATTTTGAGAGCAATAAGAGATCAACCACTGAAATATAAAGAAAAAGAGCTTGTAGTTCTTAAGCAAATTCCCAGAAGAATAAGAGAAGCCCGAAGAGAATATCAGTTTTTAAATAAAGAAATTGTTTAATAAAGGAGTGAATTTTAGATGGCTGGTCCCAGAACGATTGTTAATCTTCTGGGACTCGAAAAGATATAGATTGGATACTCCATTCCAAGCAGAGGAATTTTTTTAACAATCATAGAGCTTTTCTGGAAAGTGGTGACCCTGAGCCTAAGAAACAAGAGGAAATGACCGCCGTAGTGTCTAAACAAGTGGAGGAGGAAGAACCTAAAAAGACCCAAACAGAGGAAGATGTAAGACCAAAAGACCAGAGACAGATAAGCTCTCCTAGAAGATTGAGGTCTAGATATAACTGAAGCTATGGAGGAGATCGGAATTCTTTCAATAAATATAAATGGTTTGAACTCTCCTGCAAAAAGGAGTAGAATATTTACTAGGTTACAAAAGTCAAAAATGGAAATAATTTGTCTTCAAGAGACACATATTAAGAGACAACATGTTAGAATTTTAGATCAACCAAAAATAGGTAAGCTACACTTCTCCTTGGCACCTCAAAAGAAAAGAGGAATAGCTCTTTATGTAAAAGAAAAGATGAACCCAAAACAAGTTTATGCTGATGAAGAAGGGAGAATACTAATGGTGGAAATTATGTGGAACCAAAAACAAATATTGATGGTTGCAATATATGCACCCAACGATAAACAAGACCAATTTTACCAGCAACTACATGACAAATTAGTGGACTTAAACTATCAAAATCTTTGTATATTGGGAGACTTCAATGCAATAGCTGATGCAATACGGGACTATAAAAGCCACAAACAAGGAAAAAAAAGGGGGGAAATACCCTACCTAAGGACTTTTTAAAAATGAAAGATGAACTGATTATACAAGATATATGGAGAGAGATGAACCCAGAAAAATCACAATATACATTTTATTCAAATAGACATAAATCTTGGTCAAGAATTGACATGATATGGACATCTTATGACTTGAAGATGATAATACAAGAGGTGGAAATAGAACCTAACATTTGGGCAGATCACAATCCAATTAAAATGATTTGGAAAGGAACTAGGAAAAAACTAAGATGGTCGCTGAACAAATCCATATTGAAAGAAAAAGAATTCCTGCAACTAGCAATAAAAGAAATGGAATTTTTCTTTAAAATAAATAAGAAAGAAGATACCTCTCTCCAAAATGTGTGGGGTACGGCTAAAGCATATTTCAGAGGCTTGGCTATAACGTATGTTGCTAAGAAGAACAAAGAAAAAAAAACAAGTCCAGTTCAGGCTGAAAGAAGAACTTAGTAAATTGGAATCCGAGTTGCGATTTGACCCACAAAAGAAGAAGCTGAAGACACAAATGGAACTAATAAAACATAAATTAAGTTTAACTGAGATGGACACAATGGCACAACAGATTAAACGATCTAAACAGAATTTTTTTGAAAATGCCAATAAACCGGGAAGATGGCTTGCATATAAATTGAAAAAAGAAAGAGAAAAAAGAATGATAAGTAAGCTACAGGACTCAAAAGGCAAGGTACACTGTCATAATAACACAATGAAAAAAATTATTAAGGCCTACTATGAGACACTTTATAAGGTGGAGGTGGTTTCCAATGAGGCAATACAGGACTATTTAAAAGGGGCTGATCTTCCAAAGGTGCCAGAGAATATGCGACAGATCTTAAATGAGAACATAACAATGATGGAGATTACAGAGGCAATTAAAAGGCAAAAGAAAGATAAGACTCCGAGGCCTGATGGACTTCCTGCAGAATTTTATGTAGCTTTACAAGATATAATAAGTCCGATTTTGAAGGAATTGTGCAATGAATTTTTTTCAGAGATAAAAATAACAAATTCGTGGTCTGAAGCCAACATTACCTTGATACCTAAAGAAGACACTGATCTCACAAAAATTAAAAACTACAGACCAATATCGTTATTAAATGTGGATTATAAAATTTTTACTTCAATAATGGCAGAGAGAATGAAGAAATTTTTGAATGACTTTATCCATACAGATCAAAATGGTTTTTTGCCTAAAAGACAGATAAAGAATAACTTAAGGATTATTTTAAATGTTTTGGAATATTATGAAAACCATCCAAGGAAACAGTTGGCACTCATATTTCTTGATGCCCAAAAAGCCTTTGACAACTTAAACTAGCAATTTATGTTCCAACAGTTGATGGAAATGGACTTTGGTAAAAACTTTACAAATGCAATTCAGGCAATGTATAATAAACAAACAGCAAGGATACTTATAAACGGACAGACAGTTTCGATATTAGAAAAGGCACAAGACAGGGGTGTCCACTATCCCCTTTGTTATTTATTCTCACATTAGAAGTGCTGGCCAGGAATATTAGGCAGGATATGGAAATCAAAGGACTGGAAATAAAAGATCAGAAATATAAACTACAGGCCTTCGCAAATGATTTGGTTTTTATTTTGGAGGAGCCGTTGGAAACAGCTATTAAACTTTTGCAGAAAATAGAGAAATTTGGAGAAGTGGCCGGCTTGAAAATAAATAGGGAAAAGACCAAGGTACTTACAAAAAACCTAACAGACAAACAGAAAACTCAACTTGTAAAAAAGACAAACCTTCAAATAGCCAAAAAAAAATCAAATATTTGGGTATCCATTTAACAGCTAAATATACAACATTAAAAGAAGATAATTATGAAAGATTACTGAAACAAATAAAACTAGATCTGGAAAAGTGGAAAAACCTTCAACTGTCACTGTTAGGAAGAATAGCGACTGTGAAGATGAACATTTTACCAAAGCTACTTTTCCTATTCCAAACAGCCCCTATTAAATTGGGCAAGAAATTATTTGATGATTTAAATGCAACAATATTGAGATTTATATGGCAAGGGAAGAAAGCACGAATTAAAACCAAATTGTTACAAGAAACCAAAGACAGAGGGGGTTTTGGACTGCCGGATTGGAGACTTTATTATTAAGCAGCCATTTTGCTTTGGCTCAAAGAATGGATTACATTGAGAAATAAACGACTTCTTTATTTAGAGGGACACGATTTGCAATTGGGTTGGCACGCGTTTTTGTGGTATGGGAAAAATAAAGTACATAAATATTTTCAAAATCATGCCATAAGGAATGTACTGCTCCCAGAATGGGAGAGAACTAAACAAAAAAATTATACGAAAAAACCTGAGTGGCTTTCAACAATGGAAGCATTTGCTTACCCAAATTTAATTAACTATGACAAACTTGTTACTTATAAAGACATTTTAGACAAAGACGGAAAACTTAAAGACAGGCGGGTTCTTCAACAATAAGGTATTGATTTAACATGGTGGTCCTATCTGCAAATTCAAACAAGATATGAAAAAGATGTAAAATCAACAGGATTTTATAAAGAACAGACATTACTTGATAAAATACTCTTGAAAACAGATGATAACTTGATTAAGAAGCTCTACAAATTCCTGCTAAGTTGGAAGATGGAAGAAGAACAAGTAAAAGAGACAATGATAGTGTGGGCAAAATATTTTGGATATTCTATAGATTTAGAAGATTGGAAAAAGCTTTGGGACAGAAATATTAAACTTACTAAAGCAGCTTCATATAAAGAAAATTTGTATAAAATGTTTTATAGATGGCATATGACACCAGTTAGATTAGCGAAAATGTTTAAAAATGTATCAAACATTTGTTGGATATGTAAACAAAAACCAGGCACTTACTATCATATCTGGTGGACATGCTCTAATGCAGTGATGGCGAACCTATGGCACGCGTGCCAGAGGCGGCACTCACAGCCCTGTCTGTGGGCACGCCTGTCGCCGCCAGCATCTCAGGCAGGTCCATTAGGCCACTGCTGGCACGCGGAGCAACAGCCCCGCCCAGCACAAAGGAGGCGAAGCGGCCAGCTAGCAAGCTCGAGTAGCAGTGGTAGAGCACACCCCCATGCGCTCACTGGCCTCTGTGTGCGGGGGCACCAGGCAGCCGCCACCCCTGCCTCGCCTTGCCTTGCTCTGCAGCAATGGCACCCCCGCCCTACCCCCTGCCTCACCCTGCAGGAAAAGCCTCCTGCCCACCACCCCACCCACCAGAGATCCCCTGGATCTCCCCCAATCCTGCCCAGCCCCCATAAATGTCCCCCTCACGAGCAACATCGAGGTGGCCACGCCCACCCCGGCCGTGGCCACCCAACATCGAGGTGGCCACGCCCACCCTGGCCGTGGCCACCCAACATTGAGGTGGCCACGCCCACCCCGGCCATGGCCATCCAGTCTGCCATGACCACCGCAGCCACACTCACCCAGTGGGCCATGCCCCTCCCCACTGCCTCCCCCCCGAGGGCACCACAATGCTGATGCGGCCCTGGCACTTTGCGATAAATAAGTGGATCTTGGGTTGCGGTTTGGGCACTCGGTCTCTAAAAGGTTCGCCATCACTGCTCTAATGCAAAGAAATTCTGGTTTAAGATCCATACATGGCTGGAAAAGATGAGCAAAATACAGATAGAAATTAAACCGGAATTGTTTTTGCTAGGAATAGTAGGATCTAACTATGGAAAAGAGAATAAATATTTAATATTACATGTATTGATAGCCGCCAGAATAGTATTTGCCCAATTTTGGAAAAATGAAAATTTACCACTAGATCAGATTATAATTATGAAAATTTTAGAATGTGCAGAAATGGACAGACTAACTTTAGAGATTAAAGAGAGAGAAGACTCAGTTTACTTTAAAACATGGGAAAAATTTTATCAATGGTTAGCAGCCGATAGAATGAGAATGGATTGTGAAATTTAATAAGACGAAGGACATTTGACTTCCGGTTCCGGTATGCGGCGATGCCGGTCGTGTCTGGGGACTCGTCTCCAGTCCGGCCGGGTTTTCTGCGTTGGTAGACCCCTTAGTGGGTCGAAAGTCACCCTGGAGGGATGACCACCGAGAAGGAGGCTTGCTGGTGACTGCGGGAGAGCAGCAGCTTCTCCCGTGGCTCCAGCTAATTCCTTAGGGCCGACGGAGCAACGATCGTCCTGCAAAATGGCCGATTACCCTGCTGCACCAGCCGAAGTCACAATTACACCTAAGTGTATCAGACCCAGCATGGAGGATCTGGGTGAGACCCTCTTTGCCCCTCTCTTTTCCCTATTTGGCTTTTTTTTGCTGCCTGTAAAAACTTGGTTGGAATTATTTCCCCGTTTGGAAAAAGCAGCTTCTGTATGTGTGGGAAGAAAGGTGCTGAGAACAAAAAATTTTTTAAAGACTACACTTTATTTTCATTCATTTTGGGATACAGAAAAAAACGCTTTTTCTAATTGTATTAGTAGTTAATATTGGAAGATTATTTCTTTCTCCACTTTTTCCTTTAAAAGATAGAAAAAAGGGAAAAAATGGTGTCTGGAAAAGATTTTTTATTTACTGAGGACATCTAGTGAAAAGTTAATATTGCAAATGTGGATTATTTTTTGGAGAGAAGGACCTGACCTTCAAACTATTCCTGGAAAAGATAAGCTGATGCAGCTGTGGGAACTGAGGGGTTGGACACTGCTTAATTACAGCTTTCACTAAAAAGAATAAAGAAAGGATCTTCTTTAATCACTTTTAAAATGGACAAATTTTACTCTCACTTAAATTGCAAGCTTATACTGGAAAAGATTTATGAGGTTACTGAAGAAATATGTGCTATAAGGAAAGGGATTACTACAGAACGAAGAGTCAACTCTACCCCAAACTCTCAAACTGACTTTCAGATCACATCTGTTTATTCTACAAACCAAAACATACCAGAAGAGGAACTAAGGGAGATTAAAGAGGAATTTGCCACAATGAAAGAGATTACCACAGAACTAAGAACCAGAAATTCTTCTTTAAATTTTAAAATTGACTTTCAGACTACACCTGACTATTCTACAAACCAAAATACACTAAAATATGACTTCATTGAGGATACAGAGGAACATATTTCACCTTACAAGCATTTTATCTATATTTTTGAGGATCAGAAAAAGCAAAGACTGAAATTTGAATCTTTAAAGCAGCTAGGCTTCAAGAATAAGAGAAATAGAGGTCCAATGCAGAGGACAGGAGGCTTATTACTGCCTCAAATGGCATCACAAGCAACAAAGAGAGACCTATCGGCTGAAAGGGAAGCGTTATTGTGGAAACCTGTTGGCAGAAAAAGAAGCCTAGAATAAGACTGAAAAGAGAAATTTAAAACTATATATACTGGATTTAAGGCATTTTAGAACTATGGATTGATTTAAGGATTAAGTTTTTGAGTTAGAAGTAAGAAAAATGAGTGACTATTAGAATATATACATTAAATAAAGTAAGAATGTATTTTTTGGAATAATAGGTTTATTTGTATGAAAATTATTATATAATGGAATGAAGAAAACTGAAGAGGTGTTCTAGATCAGGATTGAACTAATAATTAATTGAATGTTATTTTAATAAGATGATGTGTTTGTTTGATAATACGGATGTTATTAGGTTTGATAATTAATTGGATGAAATCAGAACCTTGTCTAATGGACTTAAATGATTTAAGGTTGATATTATTTTGTCAGCTTAAAGAAATTGATTTATGGATGGATGAGATATGTATAGGATAGATCAATATTTTATTTTAAATGGGAGATATTAGTGGAAGAAGGAATAAACAAGATTTATGATAAAATTAAAGAATTAGGATATATTTGGAAGGGATACCTGAATTGATAATGTGGTTATTTAAAGTTAAATTTGATTATGGTCTTGTAATTGCATAAAGCTCTAAAACAGGTTTAGGATTAATAGAATTTTAAGTTAGAAATAGACTATTTTAAATATATTAAGCTATTTGAGGGAAATAGAAAGGGAATATTTGATGTTCTGATTGAGTTATTTATATATGTTTTGTTTTTGGATTTCTGATTACCCCAGCACCACGGTGTGTCTTGAGCACTTTGTCTTAAGAATTAAAAAACCAATAAAATTTGTTTTTAAAAAAAAAGATGAAGGACATTTATTGACTAGACTTTATTTTCATGATTATTGTTATTATTAGCGATTATGATTACTTAGTATTATATTAATTATTGTTACTTAAGATGAATGATACTTACTGATTAACCTTTTTATGATTACTATCATTCTTGGTGACTATAATTGTTTAGTATTATATTAACTAAGGTTAATTAATATTGTAAAGCTAACAAGATGAATGATATGTATTGACTAAGCTTTATTTTTATGACTATTGTTATTATTAGTGATTATAATTATTCAGTATTATAGTAACTGTTTAGCTAGTAGCAGTGCTTTTTTTCTAAAAAAAAAGGTGCTGGAACTCAAACACGTCATACAACCCGCTTTGCCTACCCTACAAGGTTACATCCAAAAAAGGTGCCGGAACTCCGTTCTGGGCGTTCTATGAGAAAAAAAGCCCTGGCTAGTAGGATAAATGACATTTATTGACTAACTTTTAATTTTTATGATTACAATTATTTTTTGTGATTATAACTTTTTAGTATTATTTTAATCACTGTTATTTAACATTTGTACCCGGATGACAGTCTGCTTGCTAAAGCGATGAATTATTGTTGGGGGTAAACCCACTATTGTATCTTTCCCTACCCTTATCCCAACCTCACTCCCCAACCCCATCCAACACCCTTACCGATCTTACCCCTTCCCCACCCTTATAAAATTTAATAAAATATTTTGTTAAAAAAAAAAAAAAAGAAGACGAAAGCACAGAGCTTAACTTGCTTATTGATCACAGTTACCTGAAAATTCACAGCAATAAATAAAGAATTCTCTAACTTTTAATAGCCTTTTGATCTCTAATATCAATATATGCAATGTGGTAAAAAGACAATGATATTGCCAGATTCTTTTTGTATATAGTTGCTTTAGGTGCCTTATTGATAGAATCTTTTATATAATAAAGCTCTGTTAGACAAAATGCCAGTGTGCTGCCAACAAAATACTTGTGAACAGATTAAGATGGCTGGTTCTCTTTTTATATAATATTTTATTAGTTTTCTACATTTACAATTCATAAATACTTGGTAAACAACGCGTTATCTGGGTCCATTTGTTTTACTTTATAATACACAATAAATTCCTAATCTCTGCCCTGTTTTTCCAGCCATTGATAAAATACATCCCATGTGTAAGGACCCACCCCACTTTGCATCTTAAGAAGACAGAACTCCTGGAATATTTCTTCCAACAGGCATCTTTATTAAGAGAAAGCTGGATGTAGGCGTTCTAGACAGGACTTGGGTCCAAACTCTCCCATTCAAGGTTTTAAGGGATCCCCCATTAGTCACACCCCCGTCACCCTTTTCTCCCAGCGACATTCCCAGGCATTACATTCTCACCCCCTTTTCCTCATTGCCGGGAGGAGACTTCCAAAAGGATTACATGAAAGCTAATGACCCCCATTGTTATTGTTAGTCCGTTTGGTGATATCCACATCCAGTCCCTTTGAACTAGGCTGAAGGAAGTGAGGGCCATAAAGCCCCTTTGTTCACCCCCTTCCCTTCATCGTATGACAGAATCCAGAGCAGGCAGAAATGCGGGTTTTCATAGTTGATAACTAGAGATGGAATATATTTGGATTCTGACACCATGTTTGAAAATATTCTGTGTCTTCTTTTTCTTTAATCTTCAGTGTAAGTCCATCCATTTCTGGACAGTCCAGTATTTTCTTGATTATTTCTTCTTCAGATGGTGTTTCTTCATTTTTCCAATATTGAGCAAATACAATTCTTGCTGCTATTAATACATGCAACATTAAATATACACTTTCTTATATTTTCCTGATAATATACCTAATAAAAATAGTTCCAGTTTAAAATCTACATATTTTCTTAACATCTTTTCTAGCCAAATATGTATTTTTGTCCAATTTGTTTTTTGCTTTAGGGCACATCCACGTGCCTGGTTTTTGATTGCACTTCCAACAGTTACTAGACATGTTTTTAAACATTTTTGCTAATCTTGCAGGTGGTAAGTGCCATCTATAAAACATTTTATATATGTTTTTTATAGGTAGTTGCCATTGTCAATTTATAATTTCTTTCCGAAAGATTTTGCCATTTTTCTAATTCTATATTGGTCCCAAATTTTTTTGCCCATGTTTTCATTGATTCTTTCCCTTGTTTATCTGCCAAACAAGATGGTTGGTTCTCTGACTGGTACAAGGAAATAGCTGCAAATTGTAAAGAACGCAATATTATTATTGTGGGTTTTTTGATCTAGGATAAGAGAGTCTTGGGGAATGTGAAGTGTGATTGCTAACTTTGTTTTTAGAAGAAAACCCAATAGGTTAAGTTAATCAATCTCTTATATATTGTAAATATTATTTAAAATACTTTCAAGTTTAGCTTTGTTTTTTCTTATATACTAAGAACAAACACACTTTGAAAGAAAACTACATTAAAAATGGAGCAAAGTTATTTTTACAAGTACGATAATAATTATGCAATGCACATACATACTCAGTTATAATCATAACATTAAAATAATTCCATACTAGATTCACATATAGTTCTAGAAAGGTTCCCACAAAAATACAAAAGCAAGTTTTTTAAAATTAAATATAACTTCATTCTGTTAGCACTACTCTTTTAGCCTATTTAAAAACTACTTAATTGTCTAGTCTGAGCATCAAGGAGATTATATTTAATAGGATGTAATAGAAATGTATTCTTAAATAGCCAGCAATCTTTTTATGTTTTAAAGCTTATCATATGCTGTTGTTCTCAGATTACTTCATAACATTTGCAAAATAAGGTTTTGTAGATCCTTCTGCAGTACAGATTTTCATTATTTCTTCTCTCTGTGTCTGTCTTTCTCTTTTTTACATAGAAAAAGCTTTTTATTTGTGTTCTTTATTATAATGCCCGTAGTTATCAACTAGGTGATGAGAGACACTATAGGTACAATATTATCTGAGGAGCATCACTCTGTGAATGGTTAGCCTTCAATGCAGAATGCATTGGGGCTGGCTGTTCTTGAATATCTACTATTAAAAATCTACTATTTAAGAAGAGATTGGACAAACATTTGTCTGAAATTGAACAGGGGTTGGACTAGAAGACCTCCAAGATCCCTTCCAACTCTGTTATTCTGTTATAATTGTCAATGCTGTTAGCATCGGATGTTCTTGCTTGACAATATATGAAGATGCAGACATTTTCTATTTAACCTGTGTGTTACTTTTAGAGTTAAAATTAGATGTTGCTGGAAGGGAGGGGGGAAGAATGTGTTAGCCATAACAATATCTCAGTAGAATTCTTCAAGGTTAGTTGTAATAAGAGGAGATAACGGGAGGGAAAGTTCACACTTCAAACTAATTGGAGAATGTGATTAATGACTGTTAAATGAAGGAGTGAGTTATGTTTTGTTACTGTGTGTCTGGGGGAGGAGAATTTAGATTTTGGCTTCTCTATGTACGTACCGAAGCTATGCTCCAAATTAAAGTTTCTTTAAGGTAAACAATGCCTCAAAGTTCTTTGAAGAGCTTCTTCTTTCAGAACCATGACATCAAGCCAAAATCTACAAACTTTTCAAACCATTTAGGGGTCCCGAGCCCCAGTCGCTGTTCCTAAATTAAAGAAATAGGCTGATGAAGATTCGGGGAAGATCTCATCATGGAAGAAAAAAGATTGCCTGAGGCCAGCAAGCTGGGGGAGAAGGAACTCTGGCAGATCTCCCAGCTGGGAGCAAGACCAAAGCAATTAGGAGAGCTGATTTGGTTGTCAGACTGGGATAAGCCGAGTGGAGTCTCCGGAGGCTTCAAAACAGCCTTGCCACCCTCAAAGACTTCCAATGCAGATGAGCTGGAGCCACAACAAAGGGATCTTTGCATATTGCATCCCCCACACTGGTGGAGAGCTGCCAGGCTGTCTGTCACCAAAGGCTCGGGTGAGTGGAAATATCCGTCTGCAGTTCATAGTCAGTCAGTAGAATATTTGGCAGAAAGATTTGAAGAATTAGAAGTGAGAAGCAGGGAACAGTTCCTGCTGAGAGAGGCCTCCAGCCCCTCCCTTGCCGATTAAACAGCCTTCCAGACCCTGGAGTCCCCTGCCAGGGCCTCCAGCCCCACAGAGAGAGGGAACCCCAGCCTGGGCCCCCTGCAGCAATGGGGAATTTGGCAGCCCCAGCAGATGGAAGGTCAACAGCCTCTGAGCTTGCATCAGCTAATAGAGGCCTTGCAACAGCTTGGGGTGGTGCAGAAGCCAGGAGAGCAACAGCTGGTGGGCCCACAAATGAGGGAGGTCCAGCAACAGCCCCCACCTAGGCAGCAACTTTTAGAAGACCTCCAACAACTCGAGAGCCCAGTATTGCAACCACAGCAGAGTGGATGACCGCAGCCCCTGAACGTGCAACCCCTGGGCATACGGCAACAGCCAGGATGGGGTCAGCTGCAACTGGGTGTTGCACAGTGGAGAGCTCAGCAGCCATTGGATCAGCAGCCAGGATGGGGCCAGCAGCAACTGGGGGGGCAACGAGTGCAGTGGAGAGCCCAGCAGCCATTGCACCAGCAGCCAGGTTGGGGCCAGCAGCAGCAGCCAGAGCAACCCGAACAGCAATCACCCCCATGAAAACCTCCAACTGCTGCGATAATTGAGAGACACAGGCCACCTGCAGGCCCGTTAATTAAGTGTTTCCGGTGCGGACAGGAGGGACATCAAGCAGCAAACTGTCCAGTCCCCTACCCCCGACTACAGAGCAGACCGGAACCAGCGGCGAGAAGGAAACCTGCCCAGCAGCTAACTAGAGAAAAATCCAACCAGGTCATGCAAGAACCTGTTACTCAGATTACACCACACACACACAGGAGGACGCCGGAACTCCGGGTGGACCCGCCCCTGCTCTACCCTCCTTTGACAGTGATGATGAAGGAGATAATGACCCGATCGTGAGTCGACAAGTCCCATCTTTTTCACTGTCTGCCAAACTTATAATCCCTAAGTCGGGGGCACAAATGGACTTAAACGTGCTAATCAATTCTGGATGCACCCGATGCATTATTAGCCTGCCATTTGCCATGAAAATGGGCATACGAGCAAAACAGCTCTCCAAACCTGTGAGGTTCGAGCAAGCTGATGGCTCCCTGATGGGAGGGACTCTAATCACACAATTAACTGAGCTTTTACGCCTAGAAATAGGTGTGCACTAGGAGTTTATTCGCTTCCTGGTGGCCCCAAAAATGACTGAGGCTGTGATCCTAGGATTAGCCTGGTTGGACAAATGGAAGCCATTTATCTGGTGGGAGAAAGGAATGAGAACTGTGAGACTACCTATAGGGCCTAAGCCTCCCACTGATTCAACCGACATTGCGAGACACTTTAGGCCACCCAATGAGTGGGCGCACATGGCTGCCTCACCGTCACCAGACGAACCACTCATCCCCAGCGAATACCAGGACCTAGCGAAGGTATTTAGTGAAAAAAAATGCGATGCCTTGCCCCCTCACAGACCCAATGACTGCTCTATTGAACTGGTGCCAGGAGCCAAACTCCCACGACCGAGAATGTATGCTATGTCCCCCCTCAAAATGGAGGAGATGCAGCAATACGTGAACAAAAACCTAGCGAGCGGGTTCATTGAATGGGCCAAATCTACTGTGGGACCCCCTGTGTTGTTCAAAGAAAAAAAAGATGGGTCTTTTCATCTCTGCATAGACTATAAGGGTCTCAACGCTGTGAGTGTGGAAAACAAATACTCCCTCCCCCTCCTAAAGGACTTATTAACCCATCTGGCTAAGGGGAGTGTCTTCACTAAATTAGACCTGAGAGAGGCATATTACCGAGTGAGAATAAAGGAGGGAGACGAGTGGAAAACTGCCTTCAACAGCCCCATGGGGAGCTATCAATTCAAGGTCATGCCATTTGGACTACAGGGGGCCCCAGCTGTATTCATGCAGTTGATTAATGAGTTTCTACATGATCACTTGTACAAAGGAGTTCTGGTGTATCTTGATGATATGCTGATATACAGCACGAATAAAGCTGGTGACAGAAGTGTTAAAGAAACTATTGAATGCCAAGCTTTATGCCAAATTGTCAAAATGTGAATTTCACTAGAACCGATTAGATTATCTTGGCTACAGAATTTCCAATGAGGGTATTGAAATGGATCCAGCCAAGGTGAAAGCTATAATCAAATGGCAGCCCCCAAAGACTCACAAACAACTCCAAAGCTTTTTAGGTTTTGCCAACTTCTATCGTCAATTCATCCCCTCTTTTGCCGAGATTGCCCTACCCCTTAAAGAACTACTCAAAACAGGCAAAAGAGGAGGGAAGCCATGACCGAGCCAACCACTAGCATGGACGATGGGCTGCCAAACAGCTTTTGAGAATTTAAAGAGACTATTTGCTGCTGAACCGGTCCTAAAGCACCCCTACCTAGGGGAGGCCTTTGTAATTCAAGCTGATGCCAGTGACGTGGCAGTCGGAGCTGTATTACTGCAAAAGAACAAAAGTGTTCTACAACCTTGTGCCTACACCTCTAAAAAATTTACTGAAAGTGAGAGGAGATGGGCAATCTGGGAGAAGGAGGCCTTTGCTATTAGATGGGGACTGTTAAACTGGTGACACTATCTAGAAGGGAGCAAGGTGCCATTTGAAGTATGGACAGATCACAAAAATCTAGAAGCACTGAAAACTCCCCGCAAATTGTCCCCAAAGCAAGTGCGGTGGGCACAGTACTTTAACCGCTTCAACTTCATTCTAAAGTACATACCAGGAGGAAAAAACTTCCTAGCTGATGCACTATCCCGGTTACCCCAATAGAAAAGCAAATGTGAGGAGGTTAACGAGGCAATTATCTCCAATCCACAAACTGCCGCTCATCTTATGCCTCACAGGGTCCCTAATCCTGATGACCCTGGGGTAAAGAAAATAAAACGAGAGCTCCTCACCGATCAATGATTCAAAGATAATTAAATCTCCTTAATATGCAGGGATGGCTTGGCTTACAAAGGGGGGAAACTATATTTGCCCAAAGCCCTCCGTCTTAATGCTCTCAAACACAGCCATGACGTAAAACAGGCTGGACACTTTGGATATCTAAAAACTCTACATGTCACCCGCCGGCAATTATGGTGGCCGGGGCTGAAACGGGATGTGGAAAACTATGTAAAGAGTTGTATTTTATGTGCCACAATGAAAGGAATCCCAGGGAAAACCCCTGGGTTACTGCAACTGGTGGCAGACCCTTCTCAACCATGGGAAGAAATAGCTATGGACTTTATAGTAGACCTACCTGAAAGTAGAGGAAATACTGTCATCTGGACTGTGATAGACCTGTTCTCGAAACAGGCTCATTTCATTGCCTGCAAAGGACTCCCATCTGCCCAACAACTGACCAAATTGTTCCTGAAACATATCTACCGGCTGCATGGCGCCCCTAAGCGGATAATTTCGGACAGGGGGATGCAATTCACAGCAAAGTTTTGGAGGAGTTTTCTTAAATTAATTGGATCATCTCAAGGTTTATCATCTGCTTTTCATCCGGCCACCAATGGGGCTGCAGAATCCACTAACAAAATGGTGGAGCAATATCTCAGATGCTACGTTTCCTACCAACAGACAAACTGGACTGACCTCCTCCCTTTTGCAGAGGTGGCGTACAATAAGTCTGTGCACAGCAGCACCGGTTACACACCTTTCAGAGTAGCCACAGGAAAAGAGTTCGGTCCAATACCTGAATACTCTCAGATGCCAACCACTTCCCAGACACTTGACCAATGGATGAGGGGATGGGAAGAAGTTTGGAGAAACATGAAAACTGCTTTAAAAAAGACTTTTGAAACCTATAAAAAGCAGGCTGATAAAAAGAGGGCTCCCCAAAGAACATTCCAAGTTGGGGAAAAGGTTTATCTGTCGACTAAATATTTATGCCTCAAATTACCCAGTAAGAAGTTAGGACCGAAATTCTTGGGGCCTTTTCCTATCGTAAAGATCATCAATCCAGTCACCGTAAAACTGAAACTCCCTAGACTTTTAGGTAGAATTCACCCTGTCTTCCATTGCAGCTTGTTGAAATCTTATCGGGGCTCCACTTTAAGACCTCCCCCTAAGGAGGCACCCGGGCCCCTCATAGTTGCGGGACTATTTCACTATGAAGTGAAATGTATTCTTGACTCTAGAATTTTTAAAGGGAAATTGCAGTATCTAGTACAATGGAAGGGATACCTGTTGTCTGAAGCCACCTGGGTGAAATCCAGTGAGGTGAAAGCTGACAGACTCATCAAAAGGTTTCATGCGAAACACCCCAACAAACCGAAAACTAATCCTTAACATATGCTTTTGTTTACATTACAGGATCTATCCTTTTTGTAAGGGGGGGCAGATGTCAATGCTGCTAACATCGGATGTTCTTGCTTGACAATATATGAAGATGCAGACATTTTCTATTTAACCTGTGTGTTATTTTTAGAGTTAAAATTAGATGTTGCTGGAAGGGAGGGGGGAAGAATGTGCTTGGAGACTAGTTAGCCATAACAATATCTCAATAGAATTCTTCAAGGTTAGTTGTAATAAGAGGAGATAACGAGAGTGAAAGTTCACACTTCAAACTAATTGGAGAATGTGATTAATGACTGTTAAATGAAGGAGTGAGTTATGTTTTGTTACTGTGTGTCTGGGGGAGGAGAATTTAGATTTTGGCTTCTCTATGTACGTGCTGAAGCAATGCTCCAAATTAAAGTTTCTTTAAGGTAACAATGCCTCAAAGTTCTTTGAAGAGCTTCTTCTTTTGGAACCATGACAATAATCTTAAAAAAAGTTGTCATGCAAACCAATCGTTCTCTTAGTTCTATCCTGATGTAGTATAGGAGCAAATCACCACACATTTAATATAAAAGCATTCTGACTACTTCCTCTTTCTTATTAATAAAATCAAGTCTCCTTAAAGCAAATTCAATTTCTGCAGACTTTATGGATGCTTTGTATAGTTTTCATGGCAGCAGCTTGAAAATGGTTTGTCATTTAATTTTCCCATGATTTTTTTTAACTTTCAGTCCAGAGCCCTGGAATTTCCTGGAACTTAAATACTAATAGGTTCTGCTTAGTTTTGAAGATTAACCATGGTTGGTCAGGAGCTACCACCTGCTACAGACATCAGTCAATTATAAACTTTTGAACATCCCATAACTTTGTCCGGGTTCTCTACTAAAAATTTCATTTCTCTCTAAGCAGCGGTGGTAGAGTTAAAGGAAAACAGAATAACAAAAGCAATCATGTGCTTTTGTAGTGCTTTAATAAGACTTTTGTAATGTGTTGTAATGTGTTGTAATGTGTTCAAAAGAGGCAGATCTTTGATATGACTTTATTTCATCCTTTTGATAAAAGTAGAATGTTTTTGCAGTACCATGTCTATAATATTTACCGTATTTTTCGCACCATAAGACGCACCTGACCATAAGACGCACATAGTTTTTAGAGGAGGAAAAAAAGAAAAAAAATATTCTAACCAGCGGCGGCGCGGTCGGGTAGGCGGCGGCGGCGGCGGCGCGGTTGGGTAGGCGGCGGCGGTGGCGGCGGCGGCGC
>BFFQ01005625.1:98566-123118 GCA_003402635.1 Protobothrops flavoviridis
GGGGGCAGCGGGGTCGGGTAGGCTGCGGCCGCAGCCGCGGCGGCGGGGTCGGGTAGGCCGTGGCCGTGGCCGCGCGGTCGGGAGGCGGCGGCGGTGGCGGCGCGGTTGGGAGGTGGCGGCGGCGGTGGCGGCGCGGTCGGGAGGCGGCATTCGCTCCATAAGACGCACAGACATTTTCCCCCATCTTTTGGGGGGAAAAAAGTGCGTCTTATAGAGCGAAAAATACGGTAATACTGGCTTTACTTTAGAAGCTCTCCCAATTTAACTTCAGAACAAAAATTCTATGAGGTGGGCTGAGAGATATGATTAGTCCAAAGTCACCCATCATTCATGACTAAGAGTAATGTCTTCTTAGTCCAGCACCTCAGTTATTATACCCACTGGTTCACTGTATTACACACAGCATAGAAAAATACATCAAAAAGAATTCCTGCTGTTCAATCAAAACAGAGCAAAAACTATATACAAAGATATAGATGTTCATCGGCAGGCATGGGAAAGCAAACATCCAACATTTTAAAATAAATATTTGAATAGCTTTTAGCAAAATTCCAACTGTTTTGCCTTCCTGCTTATGCCATTCTAGTATATCTATCAAAAGGTTATTAGTTCAAGGGGAAACAACTGGGATGCATCTGTGGGTCAAGAACATGGCCACTAGGCCCATTTTTGACCAAGGAATATTTTTTTAGCACTACTGAAGTGGGCTTCATTTTCACCGTTTCATCTGCAGTGTAAATAGGGCAAGCAAAGAGTAGGAATAAGAATGCCAGTTCCACCCTCTTATGTCTCCAGAAATTGATGACTCAGCTCAGAACTCAAGTTGGCTTTTCAGTGGCATTTTTGGAGACCACATTTTGAATAGTAGATTGGCTTGAAAGGAACATTGGTGATAAAATAAGGAGATTGTTAATTGCCAATTTAATGCTGTGAGAAACAACTTTTGTAACCTTTTTTATTATTTGTTTGTTTGTTATCTGGAGAGTGTTCTGTTTAACAGATTGCAAGTAGTGATGTTTGGAATAAACCTCCTAAAAAAGAAAGAAAAGTAAAGGAGTACCATTGAAGAAGAGTCAGTTAGTTATTTTAGTTTATTGATTAGCCTATAGGCCATATCAAAGTACAGAGTTCCAAATGTAGATTATTAATAAAATCCTATAAAAACATTTAAAATGAAACTGGAGTAAAATACAATAATTTTATATATAGATAAGTAAAATAAGATAAAATTCTATTTCAGTATCACCCCTACAATCTACCCCAATCAGTCCCACATATATCGATCTCAGCTGAACCATTTTACTCAAGTACTGTGCCGTGTTAAATGTTGTTTTCCGATTCTGGCCACACATAAGGTATGTTGTTTTAATATAAGGTTCCCAATGGGTCATTTGTTTAATATATGAAACAAGATACCTGTCTCTCACCCTCTTATACAAACAACAATAAAATAGTATGTGAGCCAGTTCTACCTCTACCACTCTGCAAATGCAGATACGTCCATCATATGGTATAGAATGCAACCTCCCATATCTGACCATTGTATCAAGCTGTTTGAATCTCACTCACATAAATATCTCCCTAAGATGTTTTGCCAATTGTAACTTTAAATAGCTGTCTGTTTGAAAAGTACATTTATATTTACTCAGCCATTTCAAGTGATATAGTTACTAAGAGTGACTATATCATTTTTTGCTTCTATGTCCATAATTCTTTGAGCAGCTCTGTTTTTTTAACTTGTTCTCCTATTGCACAAGAGATAGGAAGGCCACGGCTTCTTACAAAATTTGTCAATTTGGTAATCCAAGAAGTTTCTAATTGTGATTTTATCTGCTCTAATAAAGATAACTTAGGAAGTCTACCAGTCTCAATTTCGTTGATTTTGTACCAGTAAAATTGTATAAATTCCCAATTTAGCTCTAACTGCTGCAGCAGATGCCCTTAGATCTAAACCCAAAATACATCCCAGGTGTGGGATTGTGTTTGTTCTAATATTGTAGTAGAATGTACACCTCAAATCTCTGCTCCATACAACAGCATAGGGGTAACCTTAGCTTTATATACTTTAATTAATGGGGCTAGAGAACCTGGGTAACTATGATTCTTTAATTTAAGCAATAAATTCAAATGAGCTTTTGCTCTAAGTGTACTCTATCAATGATGACAAACCCACGATCCAATCTTGGAAAAAGTTACGCCTAAATATAACCTGTTCAATTGGATCACCATTTAATTGCCATCTATGTCTCTGATGATGTTTTCCAAACACCATAATTTTTTATTTGGGTTTACTAATAGTTAGAGAGTTATCCTGACAATAGAAGCTAAATCTTCTTAATAGCCGTCCTATGCAATTGTCAGAATCCTACTTGTGAATACAATAATAAAATCATATCATCTGTGTAGAGCAAGATGTTACAATATGTATTTAGGATCATTGGTAAATGTACCATAGAATCCTTCATTAATTCTGGCAAGTCATTGATGTATAAATTAAATAATAATGGTGCTAAGATGCACCCTTGTCTTACCCCTTTAGTTGTGTAAATCCGGTTAGTCAGGGCTCCATTAACCTCATATCATACTATCAAACAGCTGCTTGTGTAAAGGGCTTTAATCAAAGCCAACAGTCTAGGTTCTATTTTAAGAACTTACTCCATAGTACTTTTCTGTTTACCGTAAGAAATGCAGCTGTAAGATCTATGAAAGCAGCAAACAGGAGTATCCTCTTATAGGCAAATTTGGCAATTAGATGGTTCAAGACAAAGCAGTTATCGATAGTAGATCGGATTCATCTAAAACCTGCTTGTTCTTCTACAGGGTTATGATTTTCCTCTACCCAGGTTTCAATTCTATTCAAAAAGCACCTAGCATATATTTTTGCTATGATATCAATCAGACTGATAGGCCTATAATTACTAGGGTCCTTTTTATTCCTTTTTTTTTGTATATGGGGATAGCTATTGCCATCTTTCACCCATCTGGAATATGGCAGGTATTATTTATATGTGTAAAAAGACCTGCCAGTAATGGACCCCATCAATTGGGGAATTTCTTAAATAATTGTGCTGGTAAAAAATCCTCACCTGGGGCTTTATTACTCTTTAGACTTTTAATGATAGATTGTATCTCTTTTACAGAGACTAGTAGCCAAGGGGGAGGAGTTTCAGGGGATGCTAATTCACTGCTTACAGACAGTTTCTCTACAGATTTCGTAGAAGCAAACAAACATTGATAGTAATTCTCCAATCCTCAGCAGAGATGGGTATATCAATGCAAATATCTTCTCCTTTAGGACTCCTGCTACAGAGTGCCAGAATATTACTGAGTTATGACTTTTGGCAGCCACCTCAAGCCCTTACCAGATTGAAATGAATAGAATGGAGCTGGAAGGGACCTTGGAGATTTTCTAGTCTAGCTCCCCACTCAAGCAGGGGAACCTATACCATCTCAGACAAGTGACTGTCCAGTCTCTTCTTAAAATCCTCCAGTGATGGAGCACCCATGATTTCTGAAGGCAAGCTGTTCCACTGGTTAATTGTCCTCACTGTCAGGAAGTTTCTCCTTAATTTTGGCTGCTGCTGCACATTGCTGGCTCATAGTCAAGTGATCGTCCACTAGAACTCCAAGGTCCCTCTCACAGTTACTGTTTTTGAGCCAGGTCTTACCTAATCTGCATTTGTACCTTTAATTTTTCCTGCCTAAATGTAAAACTTTTGCTTTCTCCACATTAAAACTCATTTTGTTGGATAGGGCCTATTGTTCAGGTTCGTCAAGATCTTTTTGGATCCTGAGCTTGTCTTCTGGGGTGTTGGCTATTCCTGCCAGTTTAGTGTCATCTGAAAATTTGATGAGTTCCCCTTCTATTCTATCAATGAGGACTATTCGTTGATACAGTTTGTCAGCCAGCTACAAATCCATCTGGTGGTGATGTTGTCTATTCCACCTTTTTCTAGCTTACCAAACAGTAGATTGTGCTCTACTTTGTTGAATGCCTTACTGAAATCTAAGTATACTACGTCAACAGTGTTTCGCTAGTCTACTAATTTGGTCACTTTATCAAAGAATGAAATAAGGTTGGTTTGGCATGATCTGTTTTTGACAAAACCGTGCTGGCTACCAGTTATAACTTTTTTTGCCTCTAGTTGTTCGCAGATCTGTTTTTTGATTATCTTTTCCAGGATCTTCCCAGGTATTGATGTTAGACTGATTGGTCTGTAGTTTCCTGGGTCTTGTTCTGTCCCAGCCTATGTGAGTCCTTGTTAATTCACAAGGATGAACCCCTCTTTTAACAAGTAGGCTGGAAATGCAGGTAAAACAAACCCCTTTTATTAATTAGGTACAGACCTGCAAAATGTCCCAAAAGCCAAGGCAAATAAAACACAATACAAATGGAGAATTATCCAAGGTAAACAGAACATAATTCAAACAAGCAAGGCAAACAAAACAGGATTCCATGAAACTTGATTCCTTTGCAAATGGTTGCCTTCAGCAACCAGCACCGCCCACACCTTCCCTTTTTATTATGCAGCCCCAAGGCGTGGCTTCTCAATGCCTTCTCCTCCTCCCTTGGAGTCGCCCCATTGCCTCCCTCTGTTCTGCTCTTGTTGCCTGTCTGCGTTTGCGAGCGTCTATAATGTCTTCCAGCTGTGAGTTCTCAGAGTCTGATTCAGCTTCCCTGCACAGCTGAGTCTCAGCCTGAGCACAATTGAAGGGGCTAGACTCTTTATCAGGTTGTAAGTCCTGGAGCTCATCAGAGACTATTAATGGTCGAGTGCTCCTGTCTGGGCCAATTAAGGCCACCACACAACTGTTATGTATGGCCATCAGTTCGCATGGGGAGGCTATTCAGTTCTATATAACCTCCAACCTGCATTTCCCCATGGTCTTGGGACTGGCGTGGCTCCGGGTGCATGACGTACAGATTGTGACTGTCCATGGGGAGTCTGGCCCCACCTCCTCCTTTCGCTGAGCCACCCATGCATCCTGCTGCTGGGCCTCCCGAATCCAAGCCCATATACGATACAAACACCCCACTGGGAGAGGCGCATCAGGAACTAAATTGATGGGACAGTCATATGGCCTGTGCAGGGGCAATTGATCCACCTCAGTCTCGCTGAACACATCAGCGTAATTTGTCAGTTTGGAGGGCAAGGAGACCCCTGGGGGGACCCTCCACTTGGCTGGCACAGACATGGCTGGTGTGGTCCACGCACTGTAAGCTCGGGAAGGTGACCACATTCTGGGACCAATAAATCTGTGCGTCATGCACCCAGAGCCACGCCAGTCCCAAGACCATGGGGAAATGCAGGTTGGAGGTTATATAGAACTGAATAGCCTCTCTATGCGAACTGATGGCCATACATAACAGTTGTGTGGTGGCCTTAATTGGCCCAGACAGGAGCACTCGACCATTAATAGTCTCCACTAACATTGGTGGTTCCACCAGGCACTGGGGAACAGCCCATTTGACCACAAATGCTGCATCCATAAAGTTTGTGGTAGCCCCAGAGTCAATCAAAGCATGGACTGGAATCCCCTTCGGCATCCTGGGGAGGATCAGGCATGCTTCCAGTATCAGATGCCGTGGAGGTCTGTGGGCAGCATCTGAAGGACGTCACTCGGTGTTGTGGGACGCCTGACCTAAAATGTCTTTTAGGTTGGGCTTGGGGCATTTCCCGACAGAGGAGTAGGTGGCTTTCTCAGGGCCAGCTCGGTAATTGATGCCCTTCATTGCTTCTTGGGGTAGAAGGCAGTCAAATGTCCAGGGTCCCCACAGTAAAAACACAATGCCCCCCCCCGAACATCATCTGTTCATTTCTGCCACCAATAGGCGAGGTCTGGCAGCACCTAACTCCATAGGCTCCTCCCACTGCATCAGAGTCTCATGCACAACGGGGGCGGCACGGGTCTCTGGGGTGGCATGGTGACTTCTACGCCACTGCAGCCGAGCGTCAATCTGCAGACAGAGATGGATCAGCCTGTTGTGGTCCGGGAGAACATCAACATGGGCCAGCTCATCCAACATCTCCTCCGACAAGCCATCCTGGAAAGCGTCCACAAGTGCAGCCTCATTCAAGGCTGAATCCAGGCTCAGCAGCTGAAACTCACTGATATAGCCCTATAGAGGGCATCGGCCCTGCCTCAGAGCTTTCAGGTGTCGGGTAGTAGTCTGTGTCTTAATGGGGTCTTCATACATCAGACACATGTAATCACAAAACCCCACAAAGTTGTCCAACAATGGACTAGGTTGGGCTAGCAGGGATGTGCTCCAACGAGCTGCATTACCAGAGAGGAGGCTTATCACAAACCCCACCTTATCCCGGTCAGTGGGGAAATCAGCCACTCTCAGGCTGATAAATAGCTGGAATTGTCCCAGAAAAGCAGGACACTTTTCTGGAGTGCCATCAAATTTGTCCGGCACTGCAACGGGGCACTTCCTTCTGGGTTGTGGAGCAGCAGGGATGGGTGCTTGCAGCTGGGCCACTTGAGCTGCCACCAGACCAGCTGCTGGGAGAGCTGAGTATTTGCAGCATGTAGCTGCTCCATAATAGTAGGGGGTGGGTGGCTGAAGGCAAACTGTTCTGTCCCAGCCTATGTGAGTCCTTGTTAATTCACAAGGACGAACCCCTCTTTTAACAAGTAGGCTGGAAATGCAGGGAAAACAAACCCCTTTTATTAATTAGGTACAGACCTGCAAAATGTCCCAAAAGTCAAGGCAAACAAAACACGATACAAACGGAGAATTATCCAAGGTAAACAGAACACAATTCAAACAGAGAATTGTTCACAAGCAAGGCAAACAAAACAGGATTCCATGAAACTTGATTCCTTTGCAAATGATTGCCTTCAGCAACCAGCACTGTCCACACCTTCCTTTTTTATTATGCAGCCCCAAGGTGTGACTTCTCAATGCCTTCTCCTCCTCCCTTGGAGTTGCCCCATTACCTCCCTCTGTTCTGCTCTTGTTGCCTGTCTGCGTTTGTGAGTGTCTATAATGTTTTCCAGCTTTGAGTCCTCAGAGTCTGACTCAGCTTCCCCTCACAGCTGAGTCTCAGCCTGAGCATGATTGGAGGGACCATGCTCTTCATCAGATTGTAAGTCCTGGAGCTTATCAGAGCCTTCCTCTGACTCTGATGGCTCTCCCGGTCCCTCCTCCTCCTCCTCCTCCTCCTCTGATTCCCTGGACTCAGCTGCTGGGTCCAGTGGCTGGCATGGACTCACAACAGGTCTGTTTTTTTCCCCTTTCTTGAAGATGGGAACTACATCGGCCCTTTTCCAATCCTCAGGTACTTCCCCAGTGCTCCAGGACTTTTAAAAGATAAGGTGCAATGGTTCTGAGATAACATCTGCCAGCTCCTTCAGAATTCTGGGATGTAATCTGTCAGGTCCCTGAGATTTATATTCGTCAAGGTTGGATAAGTGTTCTGTTACCATTTTCTTGCTTATTTTAATTTTTTGTTTCTAGTTTGTCTTTTGCAGTAGTTTTTTGGGTATGTTGGGCTATAATTTCTTTTTGTGTGAAGACTGATGCAAAGAATGATTAAGCAGCTCTGCTTTCTCCCTGTTGCCTGTTATTTCCTTGCCATCTTCTCTCTTTAGTGGACCTACAGTTTCCTTGATTTTTTTTCTTGTTATTAATAGGTTGAAAAAACATATTTTATTATCCTTGATTTCTGTTGCAAGTCTTTGTTCATCCTGAGCATTTGTTTTCCTGACTTTGTCTTTGCATGTTCTGGCTGTCTGCTGATAATCAGCCTTAATAAAGTGTCCCTCTTTCCATTTTTTGTACTTGTCCTTTTAGTCTTTCAGTTTGTCTGAGAGATCTTTGTGCAGCCATGCTGGTTTCTACTTGACTTTCTTGTTTTTCCTTTTCAGTGGTATTGTGATGGTCTGAACTTTTATGATTGCAGTTTTCAAAGTTTCCCATGCTTTTTGAGTTGTTTTCCCCTTTAGGATTTTCATCCATGGAATCTTTCCTAGGTTCTCTCTGAGTTTGTTAAAATCAGCTCTTTTGAAGTTTAAGACATTGGTTGAATTATTTTCTATTGCTTGTGTTTGCATTATATTGAATTTCAGTATGACGTGGTCAGTTTCACCCATGGTTCCAGCAACTTTAAACTCCCTCTATCATTTCTTCTCTATTAGTAAGAATTAGGTCCAGTATAGCTTTACTTCTAGTTCAATCATCTACCTTTTGGATGACAAAGGTGTTGGCTAGGTTGGTTAGGAATCTGTTTGAGAGTTTGTCTCCCAGCTGATATCTGGGTAGTTGAAGTCTTCCATTACTACTGTGGTATGCTTCTTACATACATTTGTTAACTGGTTGGCAAAGAGTCCATCTATTTCTTCTGATTGGTTGGGTGACTTGTAGTATACCCCGATGGCAATGTCACTTTTTTTCCCTTTTATATTAACCCATATAGACAATGACAAACTTTTCTTTCTTTAATTTTATGAGTTTTTTTGTATTGTCTTCTTATATGCAGCATCTCAGCTTGTATATGAGCAGCAGGGTTCTTCTGAGTGAGTCTCATAGCTGCGTTCAATTTGTTTTTTAACAATTGATATTCAAAATCAAACCAGCAAGATCTACCCACTGAAAAACCTTTGGCAGGAGGTTTAGTTATTAAATGTTTCTTTAGCATATTGCAGAGATTAAAGAATGCTTTGGAGACTGACAGCCATTTGGTTGTAGATGACTGGATTGTTCTAGCCCAGTTAGCAACATTGTCTGTTTTAAGACTATCTGTTATTGCCTCTGTATCAACTTTAGCCCAAGTTAACCTTTTATTTTGGGTCAGCTTTAAGTTTTTAGTGAGCTACTGTATCTGTTTCTGTATTATATGATCTTAAATCTGAGCAGCCTCGTAATGTCATGCTCACAAGCTGATGACCACTTTCATCATCTAAATGTATGGTAACCTCTGAAAAGAGGTTAGCTTTATCTCTTGATACACAAAAAAGATCTAGCATGCTGCTTGAGTGGGCTGAGTGTAAGGGGTATATATAGTTCTTTTGTTTACCTCCCAAAATTTGAAGATTACCTTTGAAAATTAAAGAGAGTAGGAGCAGACCAGCAGTATTACTTTTGTTATCTCTAGAAAGCCACTGTAGATTATTATCAAGAAATTCCTTTGGGAATCCTTTCTTTTGAGCAAATTCATGTAAAGATGGACCTAATTTGGCATTAAAATCTCCAAGCAATATAATTATGGATTGAGATACAGTATGGATATATCATCTAGTATGACTTCCAAACATGTCCAATAGTCAGAGTTATAATACAGGAATGTGTTTGGAGGAATATATATGTTTACCGATATTAATTCAAACTCCTCATATTTAAATTTCATAACTAAAAATTATGAAAACCTATCTTCATTATATAGTTTCTCCCCCTGCCATTGCAATTCTTGCTTAATAAAAATACATAATGCATCAGAGGGTTGCTCTTTGTTTTTTGGTTTTGGGGAGGGGGAAGCCCATCCTTGAAAGCCTGGAAATTGTACTAATTCGTCCTCTTCTGTTAGCCAGGTTTCCTGGATGGCTATTACATTAAATTTGGATAAGAAACTCACTAGTCCACTGTCAACTACTTCTTTCTAGCCAGCTATGTTCCAAGTCACAATTTGTATAGGACTCCCAAAAGCAAGATATTCTGACTAGGTTGGTTGACTAAGTTATAAAGGTACCAAATGTCAATTTGTTTTTGGAGCTGGATCAATATTGACTATACTTCCTGTGTAAACACAATTATTGTAAAATTCAATATTCCTCCTCATAAATTGTAGTTGTTGCTCTTTTTATCTTGATTGCTAATATTCCCTTGATTTTGATCTGAGACTGGCATTTCTACTAATGAACAAGGACTCTGACCATCCTTCTCATTATCTAGTTGTCGTACTGGATGGTTGACTTGGACTTATACTGTTATATCCTGCTGAGTATCCTTTTCCTTTACTTTTTGCTTTGTACTGACATGCCTTCTCTTTTTATTTGTTGGGGATTTGGTGCTTTCAGAAACCAAGCTTGATAACAGTTCTACAGAAGAGCAGCTAGAGGAGAACAGTGTTCAAACTTTCTGTTGAATTAGTTACCGATTTCAATATTGAACTAATTATTCTGATTTTCTTTAAAATCAGCTGTTGATCTCCTGGACAAAGGGTGGGAAACTGATCGATTAATTCTTCCTCATCATCCATAAACTGTAACTGTCCTTTAAGTAGATCTAAGTTCTATTTTTTATTATCCTTATCTTGTTCTGTCCTTGATAATAGAGGGATTCTTTGCTTGGCCATTAAAGTTTTAATATTTTCAAGGTTGGAGTTAGCCTCCCTCACTATCTTGGGTCTCTACCCAGACTTTAGCAGAGACTGAATTTGGATAGTATAAAACACCCGTATTGGCCAAATATAGTATTTCCTTAGAAAGTTTTCAAGTCTGAATAACATCAATGGAAGAACAATCTGCCCAAAGGTTAATAATATTCTTTTACAACCATGTCTGCTGGGGAGCCAAGAAATCTCTGTTATTTCATTAGGATATACCCTGCAGTGTAAAAATTGGGAAAGAGAGTTCAGTATTACTCATTTGTTATGCCACCTGCCTCTGTTTAAAGGAATATCAGCAACTTGGAGTAGAATCCTATGTCTCTGTAAAACTAGCCTCTACTCTGTGTCTTTTCCATCTTGAGACTGTCTGTGGGCTGTCTGTGAATTAGAAGTAAGTTTTGGAGCATGGGCTTTGCTATTTACTTCCTTATTTAATTTAGAAATATAGTTTCCCATTACAAAATTTAATTCTTCAATCTTTTCATTTGCCTAGCTTTACTAGTTAAAGTCCAAGTCACTGAAGAGTCAATACTCTACAGAATAACAGAATTGGAAAAGACCTTAGAAGTCTTCTAGTCCAACAAACTCCTCAAGCAGGAGATGGAGCAATCACAACTTCCAGAGGCAAGCAAGTATTTGATTATTTAAGAAAAAGCTGCAATTTCAATCTGGAAGATTTTCTTTTAAGAGTTTGCAATGATATTTCTGTGTGGGAGGACCCCCCCCCCGAGAAAGAAATATTTTGGGGAATATTAAAAAGGCAGAATATTATATTTCCCCAAAGGAAAGCAAGCCCAAATCTCTCGGCCCCAAGCAGAGGCCAGGTCTGTAAAAATGCAGATATGATAATCCTTTCAGAAAGACTGGAGCCAGGAATCTTAGATCTGATGGGATTAGAAAGTCAAAGATCCCTAGAATCAATAATCCCTCACCCAAAAAATCCAACACAGAACATAGTCATCAGCCACAGCCCCAGTGAAGCAGGATATGACCTTTGGGACATAACAGGATTAACCAACCACCGTTAGAATACCAAAAAGGCACAATGAACCTCAGGTCAAAGTTCATGCCACAAGAACAATTCCAAACACAAAAGCCCAAGAAGGTATAAAAAACCACCACTCCCTGCTCCATGTGGTCAGCTTTCTGAGAGCCACATTTCTGTCTGGCTCTGCTCTTCAATAAACTATAATCTTCTTTCTAAAGCAGTCTCCATTTTGTTTATTCCTGGCTTGGGCTGGACCCTGATGAAGATTTTTCTTTCAACAGTTTGGCACCCAGGATGGGACTTCAAGCTAACCTCACCAATGGACTGGGACTGGTAAGCCCCGTCTTGCCAGCAGCAAACCCCTTGTGTCTGTGGATGGGTTTCCCAGACCCTGCCCATTTGGAGTGAGGGTAATAAAGGGAGTTTTGAATTTGAGCTCAAGGGATGCTTTGGAAAGAAGGTGAGTACCTCTAAATTTTAACTTTTAAAGCCCAGGGGAGTGAGAGAAATGTGTCTATGGCTATGTGTGTGAATGAGAAGATTTGTCACCTCAACACCTCATCCCAAGAAAGCAGAACGCATGGAAGCAAGTTCTTCCAAAAGGAACTTTTATTAGGAGAAGCTGATGGCAGGCATACTAGACAGGATCTGAGGGATTCCTTTACAGATCGATAGGTTAAAGTATCCCCAAGCAAACCCCACCCCATAGTTCATCCAGACGGGTCAAACCAGCCAATCCCCAGGTGTTAAGTCCATTGTGGGAAAGGGGAGATAACATCGGTCCAGCTCTGGCTGTAGTAGTGATGTTTAAATGGCTCTTCGCACCTTCTCTTGAGAGTAGAGAGATAAGCCTGTCTCTGGAGGTTGTATTTCTTTCTTCTCCCCCCCTTGGCTAGCTGACAGGTTAGGGAGACAAAAGTTCAGAGAGAGACACAGTGCAGGAACACGAAGTGTTACATTATAGCAATAAAGGAAGCTAAGGCGAAGTGTTACATTGTAGCGAGAGGGAAAGAAGGCAAGAAGCAAAGAGCTACATTGTAGTAAAAAAGGAAGTAAGGCAATAAATCCGCGCTCCGTCTCCCCTCCTCTCTAGGAGTGTGGCAGAACCCAGGGAGAGGAGAAAATGGGATCGGGAAGCGAGAGAAGGAGAGGCAGGGAAGTATGCAATATGATAGATATGGGTTCTGACATCCTGCCCCCCTTAAAAATATGAGAGATCAATCTGTTGAGAGACAAAACAAAACAAAAATGGTTAGTCTGGTTTGTTCGGGCAGTTCATATGAAACTTTTTTAGTAGTTTGGGGGCTCTAACGTGGTGTTTGTGCACCCATTCGTTTTGGGAAGAGGAGAGCTCTTGTGGTTACTTGCACTGGCACCTGCACTTCCAGCATGAGCGGCTTGGTGATGGTTGGCCAGGAGCTATTGTACTGGGACATGTTGGATAGGACATCTGCCAGGAAATTCCTCCCCCCTGGCAAGTGTTTGATTTTGAATGTGAACCAGTAGAAGTGTTGTGACCATCGAACTTGTTTAGGGCTGAGTTTCCTGGGCGTTTTTAGTGCTTCCAAGTTCTTATGGTCTGTCCAGACCTGGAATGGGATTTTGTTCCCTTCCAGTAAGGGCCACCAGGTGAGGAGGGCCCACCTCATAGTGTACGCCTCTTTTTCCCACACCGCCCAACGTTGCTCCATGTCAGACAGTTTTCTGGATGTGTAGGCACAGGGTTGCAGCTGCCCCTTGTCATTTTCCTGCAGCAATACTGCTCCTACTGCTACGTCACTTGCATCAGTTTGGATTACGAACGGCTTATCTGGATTGAGGTGCTTTAGGACCGGCTCGGCCAAAAAAAGCCTTTTCAGTCTTTCAATGCGGCTTGACATTCCATCGTCCAGGTTAGTGGCTGACTAGGTCTTACTGAGCCCCCCCCCTTTTGTTTTTAATAAGTTTGTGATAGGCAGGGCTATCTGGGTATAAGAAGGGATGAACTGACGGTAGAAGTTAGCGAACCCCAGGAAGCTTTGTAGTTGCTTTCTCGTGCGGGGTGGCACCCACTCTAGCACTGCTCAGAACTTTTTGGGGTCCATTTCTATGTCTTCGGTTGATATGCGGTAGTCCAAGTAGTCAATTCTCTGAAACTCACATTTGGACAATTTTGCATAGATGTTGACTGCTCTCAATTTTTTCAAGATTGCTCTGACTAATTTTATGTGCTCCTCTTTAGTCTCTGTAAATATAATGATGTCGTCCAGGTAGACGAGGACCCCTTTGTATAGGTGCTCCCTCAGTTCCTCATTGATCCGCTGCATGAAAACCACAGGGGCTCCCTGCAGCCCAAATGGCAAGACCTTAAATTGGTAGCATTCCATAGGGCAGTTGAATGCAGTTTTCCACTTGTCTCCCTCCTTAATTCTAATGCAATAGTAGGCTTCCTTTAGGCTTAGCTTTGTGAAGATGTTCCCCTTTGATAGGTGGGACAGCATGTCTTTCATGAGAGGGAGAGGGTACAGGTTGCTTTTGCTTATGGCGTTCAAGGCACGGTAATCCACACACATATGCAATGTGCCATCCTTCTTTTCTCTGAAAAGGTCAGGGGCCGCTACCTTCTTTGGGGAAGCTGGCTCAATGAAACCCCTCTCTAAATTTTTATCTACAATTTTTTTCATTTCTCATAGCTCCTCGGGGCTCATGGAGTACAGTCTAGGCTTCGGGAGCTTTGCTCCCAGCTTGATTTCTATCACAGAGTCTGTGGGTCGGTGGGGGGGTAGCTCGTCCAAACGTTCCTCGCTGAAGACTTCAGTATACTTGTACTCCTTGGGTATCTCGAGCAATGTGGTTTCCTCCCCCACTGCTGCTCTTTCCAGAGGGGAGCTCTCGGGGGTTCCCTGGAGTGGCAATCCCATTCGGTCCCCTTTTGGGAACCTGAGTTCTGCTGTCCTTCAGTCCACCCTGAGCTTCCATTTCTTTAGCCATGCCAACCCCATTATTATTGGGCACTCCATACCTGGGATCACCACGAACATTGTAGTCTCCTCATGGTCCCCCAGAGTAAGGTGGATTGGTAGCGTGGCTAGGGTAGCTGGCATTCCCCGTGGTATGGACCCATCTAATTGACCGAAGGATATTGGTTTCTTCAGCCTCTTCACCGGAATGCCCAGGATTCCCATCAGCATTGGGCTAATAAGGCAACGCGTGCAGCCAGTGTCTAGTAGGGCTTTAACCTTCACAGCTTCAGGCATGGAGGGTGCTAGGATAGTCACTATCCGTATGAGGGTGTGATGGGTCCACTTACCAGGGGTTCATCTTCGGAGTGGTTATCTGGTGAGTCGGACGCTCCCGCAGTGTAGGCTGGGGTCCCTTTTCCCTGTTGGTGGAGGGGGGGACTCAACAGCCTTGGTGCCCCTCATGGCTGGCTCTTGCGGCTTGGCTGGCAACCTTCCCGATCTCCCAGGTAGTGTCTGTTCGGTCTTCTGCTGGGGGTTCCTCGAGCGCATTCTGCGGGGTGATGTCCCTCCTTCTTGCACTTGAATCAGCCAGCAGTTTTCTTAGCTGTGGGTTGAGACTTTGCGGGCTCACGTGATGGCTCAGGGGGTGATTGGTTCCATGGCTTTCCCCAGCGATGTCTCCTGAGTAGGTCAATTTCAGCTTCCTCTGCCAGGATTACCAATCATGCAATCAGCGTGGGTCTCCTTGGGGAAGGCAGGCATCATAGAGATTGTAATTCAGCCCATCCTTGAAGTGGCTAAGCAGGATGTCTTCCAGCCAATTCAGTTTGTTAGCAATGGCTCGGAACTCTTTGGTGTACTCAGCCACTGGGCGCCTGCCTTGCTTCACCATCTTAATCTTCTCATGGGTCTTTTGGTCTGCCAACAGGTCCTTGAATCACCGTCTAAGGGAGAACATGAATTGATTGAAGTTCTGGAGCTCGGGGGCATCAGAGTCATGTAGGTCCACCACCCAGTCAGCTGCCACTCCGTCCAAGGCCGCCTGTACAATGCGGATCCAAGTCTTGTCGGTTGGGATGTCTCGGCCATATTCTTCCATGTAGTTGAGGACTTGGGTTAAGAAGAACCCCAGGCACTGCGGCTCTCCCCGAAACTTCACGTCTAGCGGCGGGAACTTCTGTATGGATCAGTGCCCACATCGTCATCTGTGGTGTTGTCCATCTCAATCAGCAGCTGCTGCATAGCGGGGAGTGGGGGCTGGCCCCGTGATGGCTGCAGTCTCAGCTGCCCCACCTGACATTCCTGGGGCGTCGGCGTCGGACTCCCCATCAGTGTCTCTTGTGCTGCAGTTCATGGTAATGGTGTGGCTGTGGGGCTCGGGCTTTTCATCCTTGAGGGAGACGAGGGTTGATCACCTTGTCCAGGATCCAGTTCGACTGCTCCCTGTGATTGTCCTCACCTTCTCTGATGTATAGTGATCTCTCCATCTCTTGTTTTCCCGCCTCAGTGTCACCTTTCTTGAATTATTCTCCCACTCGTCCTTCTTGCCTACCCCCATGGATCAGTGAGGTTTATGGCTGGGCATCTCCACCAACTCTTCCTTCGAGGTATAGGACGTCTCGGAGTCAGATAGCAGGCAGGGTTCTGACCAAAGGGAGGGCTCCCCTTTCGCAGTGGCTTCCTCATTCTCCGCATCTTTGTCCGACATGGTAGATGTTGCAGAGTCCCCCAGCAAGGTCCGTCCTTCCGGGTTGACCACTATTGCAGATCTTGACTAATGTCAGGACCCACCTTAACACCTCATCTCAAGAAAGCAGAACTCATGGAAGCAAGCTCTTCCAAAAGGAAGTTTTATTAGGAGAAGCTGATGGCAGGCATACTAGACAGGATCTGAGGGACTCCTATATAGGTCGATGGGTTAAAGTATCCCCAAGCAAACCCCACCCCGTAGTTCATCTGGACGGTTTAAACTGGCCAATCCCCAGGTGTTAAGTCCATTGTGGGAAAGGGGAGATAACATTGGTCTGGCTCTGGTCATAGCGCGATGTTCAAGCGGCTCTTCGCACCATCTCTTGAGAGCGGAGAAATAAGCCAGGCTCCGGAGTTTTTATTTCTGTCTCCCCCCCCCTTTTCCCAGCTGACAGGTTAGGGAGAAGAAAGTTCAGAGAGAGATATAGTGCAGGAGCACGAAGTGTTACATTGTGGCAATAAAGGAAGCTAAGGTGAAATGTTACACTGTAGAAATAGGGAAAGAAGGCAGGGAAGCAAAATGCTACATTGTATCAATAGACGAAGCTAAGGCAATAAACCCCCACTCCGTCCCCCCTCCCCTCTAAGAGTATGGCAGAACCCAGGGAGAGAAAAGAATGGAATCGGGAGACGAGAGAAAGAGAGGCAGGGAAGTATGCAATATGATAGATATGGGTTCTGACAAATTGGTCCTGGTATACATGTAATAAATAAATAAATATTCACAAAATTGACCCAATATCTTCTTGGTCTGAAGAGGAAAATAGAAACAATTCTATTATTGTGGCCATTGCTAAGCATGGGCAAGAAAATCCACATGGATGTCCTCTGCAGACATATTCTGTTCGATACTTTCCAAATATCTAAGTGGCATGGTGACCTAGAGGTGAAGATGCTCACCTCCCACTTGGAAGGTTAAGAATTTAATCCTAGACAGCAACAGATATTTCTCTATCAGGGAGCAAAGATAAAATATCTGCTGCAAAGTCTTCATAGGCATCAGAAAGGGCAGCAAGCCAGTAAATGCTCAGTTCCATTCAGTCGCCCTGACTCCACCCCAATAAGGTGATTAAAGGGTTGTTAAAAGAAAAAAAATACTTTTCAAATATCTGGATTTTCACTCCTGAAATCCCCAAGACTGCCTAGCTATTGTTGAGAATTCTGGGAATTGAAGTTACCACAATGGGAAGTATCCCTGATTGGGAAAGGATACTTATTCAAATTCCAAATGAAGAAACTGTATCAGTGAGTGATGTATAGTCAGGACAACAGTTGTGCATAGGAAGAGAAAGTGGAAAAACACAGATGATAAGGAAAGGGGGTTGAAATAAATTAAGCAAGAGAAATTGTCAGAGGATTGTACAGAAATTATATAGAAATTGTACAGAAATTATCTGGACCTGTCTCATTGACTAATAGCAGTACACCAGAGCTTTAAACAGTAATTGTCTTAGTCCTACCCTATCAATTGAATCTAGGATGTAAAACAAGTTTTCTTCTATTGATGTATTGCTCTCTACACAGAGAGTTCTTTTCCTGCCAGTGAAAGTATTGCAATACTTAATATTGCAAATATACACTGCACTGATTAGTGAATGTACAAATATAATATGTTGCTCATAAAGACTCCTTTATTACGAGAACAGATCTTAAGATAGGGCTCTGTGAACCAACAATTGATTGAATATATTGTGTTGCCTTGCAGGGCTAATTCTACTTGCTATGTACTTTTGTGTGAAGCCACAACAGATTCATGAAAGGGCAGAGTTCGTGTCATGAAGTCATAATATATGTTCTGGTATTTGGGGATCATTCTAGGTAGAATAAATGTTTAAGGGTCCTAAAATAGTGTATATAAAGAGACATTTAAATTTAACATGATAAACATTATAAAGACCATGTAAGTTAATTCTTAGGCTTCATGAAGTAAAGCTATCTATGCGAGAAGTCAAAACTGAATTGATGTCATATAATCAATCAATCAATCAAAAATTCTTAGAGTAGTTCTTAATCATTCTTTTGAGCCAAATACAGAAAGGATAATTTTATTTCCGAAATAAAAGACATTATAGGAAAACTCTTCCAATGAAGTAAATGAGCAAAGCAAAGAAAGTGTATATTTATAGAATTTTAGTAGATTATTACATAATACCTACTTCCATAAGGCTTAACTCAAGCTTGACAGTATGAAAGATATACCAGGAGACTGGTAAATCATTTAAGGCAAGAAACATAACCCAAACAAATTTGAACTCAGACAACAAAGAGTCCATGAAAATGCAAAACTTGCTGTGTTCTTGGCAGGATTCTCAAGCCAATAAAGTAGATTATTCCTTAAAAGTACGCTGATCAATATTTTCCATGTTATTATGCACATTACATTATAATTTCCAAGTATTCCTTTTTGTTTCTAATTATGCTTAGAATAAAAAGACCACATAGAGAACAATTATTCATTAATTCAACCAAATGGTTTTTCACCTTTTTGAGAAGTAGCTTGCAATTCCACTGAAACTAAAGCTTGTGATTTTTAAGGATTATCTAGGACAAGATACAAATTGTTCAAAAGAAACAGGTCTACAAAAAGAGGAGGGGGGTTGCACTATATGTAAGAGAACACTACATATCTACAGAAATGCACATGATCAAAGATAAAATCTCTCCAGAATGTATACAGGTCAATATAAAAGAGAAAAAAAGTGAGATTGCCATCGGAGTACACTACAGGCCACGCAACCAATCAGAAGAAATAGATGAACTTTTTGCCAATCAGTTAACAAATGTTATGTAGGAAGCATACCACAGTAGTAATGGGAGACTCCAACTATCCAGATATCAACTGAGAGACAAATCTGCAGCAAGTGGGAGATCAAACAGATTCTTAACCAACCTAGCTAACAATTTTATCATCCAAAAGATGGAGGAGAGAAGTAAATAGTAGAAGTAAAGTAGAAGTAAAGTTATACTGAACCTAATTCTTACTAATAGAGAAGAAGTGATAGAGGGAGTTGAAGTTGCCGGAACCTTGGGTGAAAATGACCACATCATACTGAAATTCAATATAATGCAAACACAAGCAATAGAAAATAATCCAACCAGAGTCTTAAACTTCAAAAGAGCTGATTTTAACAAACTCAGACAAAACCTAGGAAAAATTCCATGGACAAAAATCCTAAAGGGGAAAACAACACAAGAAGCATGGGAAACTTTGAAAAAACTATCATAAAAGCCCATTCCAGCACAATGCCACTGAAAAAGAAAAACAAGAAATTCAAGAAGAAACCAGCATGGCTGCACAAAGCTCTCTCTGACAAACTGAAAGAGAAAAAGGACAAATACAAAAAATGGAAAGAGAGACACATTACTAAGGCTGATTATCAGCAGACAGCCAGAACATGCAAAGGTGAAGTCAAGAAAGCAAAGGCTCAGAATGAACAAAGACTTGCAACAGAAACCAAGGACAATAAAAAAGTTTCTTTCAACATATTAATAACAAGAAAAAAAAGTCAAGGAAACTGTAGGTCCACTAAAGAGAGAAAATGGCAAGGAAATAACAGGAAGTAGAAGAGAAAGCAGAGCTGCTTAACTCATTCTTTGTATCAGTCTTCACACAAAAAGAAATTATAGCCCAACATACTGTACCAAAAAAAACTACTGCAAAAGACAAACTAGAAACAAAAATTAAAATAAGCAATAAAATGGTAAGAGAACATCCATCTGACCGTGACAAATATAAATCACCAACAGATTACATCCGAGAGTTCTGAAGGAGCTGGCAGATGTTATCTCAGAACCATTGCACCATATCTTTCAAAAATCCTGGAGCACTGGGAAAAGTACCTGATGATTGGGAAAGGGCTGATGTGGTTCTCATCTTCAAGAAAGGGGAAAAAAACAGACCTGGGAAACTACAGAGCAATCAGTCTAACATCAATGCCTGGGAAGATCCTGGAAAAGATAATCAAAAAACAGATCTGCAAACAACTAGAGGCAAACAAAGTTATAACTGATAGCCAGCACGGGTTTGTCAAAAACAGATCATGCCAAACCAATCTTATTTCATTCTTTGATAAAGTGACCAAATTAGTAGACCAGCAAAATGCTGTGGACATAGTATACTTAGATTACAGTAAGCGTCAAACTAGAATACAATCTACTGCTTGGTAAGCTAGAAAAAGGTGGAATAGACAACATCACCACCAGATGGATTTGTAGCTGGCTGTCAAACCATACTCAATGAGTAGTCCTCAATGGTACTACATCCACATGGAGAGAAGTAAGCAGCGGGGTACCACAAGTTTCCCTCTTAGGACCAGTACTCTTCAATAGCTTCATAAATGACTTAGATGAGGGAATAGAAGGGGAACTCATCAAATTTGCAGATGACACTAAACTGGCAGGTATAGCCAATACCTCAGAAGACAAGCTCAGGATTCAAAAAGAACTTGACAAATTGGAACAATGAGTTTTAATGTGGAGAAAAGCAAAGTTTTATATTTAGGCAGGAAAAGTCAAAGATGTAAGTACAGATTAGGTGAGACCTGATTCAAAAACAGTAACTGTGAGAGGGACCCTGGAGTCCTAGTAGACGATCACTTGAATATGAGTCAGCAGTGTGCAGCATCAGCCAAAAAAGCTATTACAATCCTGGCTTGTATAAACAGAGGTATAGAATCAAGATCATGCAAAGTATTAGTATCACTTTATAAAACCCTAGTAAGACCACACCTGGAATACTGTAGCCAGTTTTGGTCACCATAGTACAAAAAAGATGTTGAGACTTTAGAAAAAGTTGAGAAAAAAGCAACTAAAATGATCAAAGGCCTGGAGACTAAAACATACATACAAAGAACGGCTGCAGAACTTGGGTTTGGCTAGTGTCAGTATCCAGTTATATTCCCTTTCTATCTATCTTTTCTGATATAAAACCAATTCTTACCCTCTCCTGGATCCGGCCATACTCCTAAGGGGAAGGGGGAGTATGCAGGTTTTTTTTTACTACTTTCACTTCCTCTATTCACTACAAAGTAACCTTTTGTTTATTCGCCTTGGGTCTGCTAACCATCACAATGTAACTATTAGCTTTTTATCCTATGCCCCTCTGAACTTCTCCTCCTTACTGGGTAGCTAGGGAAAGGGGGGTGAAAAGATACAGCCTCTGGAATCTGGTTTATTTATCCATCATCAAAATAAGGTGTGAGGAGCTGTTGAATGGTCGTGTACAATGGACCCAGATTGATGTTATCTTTCCTGGATTTAACACCTAGAAATCTGCCAGTCTGAATCGCCCGGAAGAAGTGCGGGGTGGGGACTGCTTAGGGACACTTTAAAACATCGATTTGTAAGGAAATCCCTATTATCGATTTGTAAGGAAATCCCTATTATCAATTTATCTTAATAAAAGTTCCTGTTGGAAGAACTTGTTTCCAAGAGTTCTGCTTTCTTAAGATGTGGATTGAAGTGGTTCCTTACAGCTAGTCTAAGAAAAGAAGAAACAGGGATGACACGATAGCAGTATTTCAGTATTTGAGAGGCTGCCACAAAGAAGCGGGGGTCAACCAAAGGGCAGGACAAGAAAACTGGAATTAAGGAGAAACTTCCTAACAGTGATCCCAAAGATGCTTTTTCATGAGGCAACTGGACTTTCTTGTTTTTCTTTGAAGACATTTTGGTTCTCATCAAAAAAGCTTCTTCAGCTTCCTAACAGTGAGGACAATTAACCAGTGGAACAGCTTGCCTTCAAAAATTGTGGGCACTCCATCACTGGAAGTTTTCAAGAAGAGACTAGACAGCCACCTGTCTGAAATGGTATAGATTCTCCTGCTTGAGCAGGGGGCTGGACTAGAAGACCTCCAAGGTCCTATCCTATCCTATCCTATCTTATTCTATTCTAAATAACAGTAACATGTTTGTAGAGTTGTGCATTTATTTCTGGCTGCTGGTCAAGTAACCTCAGTTTGATTTTCCTCAAAACCTAGAACATCAGAAGACTGCACTCTGGTTAAAAGTTATAATAAAAACAACTACTTAAACAAAATAGCCCTGATTAGGCTGAACCTTTCTCTGTTTTTTACTTCTACTTTTGCAAATTATTCCATTAAATTCAGTCATTCTTCTACTTATTATGCAAAGAACAGAACTTATACCAAGATTCGTATAAGCAAAATGTCATTGTGCAAACTACTCATGCGTTTAAAATGCTGGAGCAAATAGTTAATTCACTAAGTCCTGTTAAGAAGGTGAAAGTTATAAAGCAGCTGCCAAGCATTGTTTTTGCTTCAGCTAGGAACAGCTACTTATGATATCTAATGGAATATCCTGTGTATGCTTTTGAGGTTTGCTGGGGAATGGCTTCAGTTCTTTCTTGTAACTGTATGAGAGAATAATTAACATTATCTTTGCAAGTTGTATTTATTACAGATTATAAATTGAAGTGCAATTCCTCTATGATTATACTAAACATTTGAAGGATTCTGGAATAAAGGGAAATTGTTTAGTCTAACTGTTGCTTTCTTACTTTTTGTAATCGGCTTTTGCACCAGGGAAATCTCATGCAAGCGTGGGAAACATGTACATGGATGCAATGTACTGAAGGAGGGAATAAGGGAGTGTACAGGAATTATTGATGTCTTCCTTATGATGTAATGGCTCTGTTGTCTGATTTTCATTGGCTAACAAAGTTTATAAAGCAATACTACTAATTTTCTAAGGTGTGGCACTTCTGGACGTAACTCTGCCAGCGTTCCAGATTGTTTGCCACCCAGCTGCTTAATTTGATCAAATAAAGTGCTGCTTGATCAAGAAATCTCCACTTGGGTTATCTGATTAGATTGATATGATATCTCAATCTTTCAGATTAAATAAGGAACAGCTAAATTTGCTGTTCCTTATTTACAAAACTGAAGCCTGGTGCAGCCCCTGTTTCAATAAGGCAATATCCAATAAAAACGGAGGCCTGCTTTGGCCTCAAACCCCAAATTGATGTGTTTCTTAAATATTTGGGCATCCAGAAAATTAAGCTTGGTCTTGGAATGGTGAGAAAAATAAGAGATGGTTCAGGGCCCAACATCACATTTTGACTGGAATCACATCTTGATTTTTCTCACTTCTTGGAGGACAAGTAACAGGCCTGGAAATGTTGTCTTAATGGTATCTGTGTATATATGTGTCTTGGGAGATGGACAAAACCCTCTGATAATAACAAACAAAAAGGCCTTATTTAAAAATAAATGGTTTGCCTGGAAAAAGCATGAAAATGAAATATCTGTATGTGAAATTGTGTATGCAAGCAGTTTCAATGGAAGTGAATGTGTGAATATGTTGAATGTGCAAATGTGTGTGTGTGTGTGTGTGATAGAGAGAGAGAGAGAGAGAGAGAGAGAGAGAGAGAGAGAGAGAAAGTTCCCCACCCCACCCCAGGCTGTGGAACAAACAGTAAATTGCAGATTTTGTCGTTGTTGTTGTTGTAAATTAAGTAAAAGTTGTTTGCATGAGAATGTGAAGAGAGAAAACTATTTTGTTGAAAAAATGATGTAAATGAGAGAAATTCAAAAGGAGCCAAGATCCCTGTGCAGTTTTTTTTTTAATTTTGTTCAGCCTTCTTCATTACCGGCTTGCTACTTTTTTTTTACTTTTTTTCTTTGGAAGAGAGAGATGGAAAAAGGGAGAAGAGGGGGGAGGTTTGGGTGATCATTTTAAAACTTTTTTCTCTGCTTAACTCTGGCCTGGAAGGTGGAGGGAAAGGAGGGAAAGGAGGGAAAGGAGGAAGGAGGGGGTAAAGTCTGAGATTGCAGTTTTGGCTTCTAATTTTGCTCAAGGACAAAGAACAAAGAAAAACTTATTTAGCATGGTTTCTCCTTGTCGTAAATGTATCATTTCATTTTCCTGCTGCAGTTCAGAGCTTAGAAATGCAGAATCTATAACATCCCATTCCCCTCCTCCCCTTTTTCTGCTGAGGCTTTGGTTTAAAGTTTTTGGGCTGGTTGCCAATGATTGTGTGTGTGCAAAATGAAAGCAATGTAACTAACTTGATATATAATGTAACTAATGGTAACTACAGCTCTCCCTTTGCTAAAAGGAAGAACCTTAGGAAAATTATTCTGAATTGTTTTGCTTAGATTTGTAAATGTTTTCAATGGTTTGCTGCTCTAATTTCAGTCTTTGCATATATATATATATATATATATATATATATATATATATATATATATATATATATATATATCCCAAAAACAAACCGTGAACACCAGGAGTATATCAAACTATCAAAAAGTTTAATAACACAAAACATAAAACAAAACTACACCAAGCTTTCGTCGGACTCCTTCCGACATCGTCAGGGTTACGTGCCAGTCCATGAGAGAGTCTCCTTTATAAGCCATCCATCATCTGCGCCCGGCTCCTGGACCTCGTCACCGGTCCCAGGCGATTGGGCTGTGCCTTAATTACAGTCTTGGGCTGTGCCTTAATTACAGTCTTCACACCGGTAGTTAGTTTTCTCCTGCCTCCCTTGCCTGCATGCGTGATGTTACTAATTGCT
>BFFQ01005625.1:131621-145141 GCA_003402635.1 Protobothrops flavoviridis
AAGAGGAGCCGGCGGATAGTCCAACTGATCATAGGCGGACGGGGCAGAGAGACGGGACACGATCGTGCGCACGCACAGCCAGGTATGAAAGGAAATTGGGGGAGATAAGGCTAACAAGGACAAGAGGGGCTGAGCCTAAGAGCAAGCCGATAGGCATCCCCACCGGTCGTGGGCAGACGGAGCAGAAGGATGAGGCACGATGGAGCGTGCGCACACCCGGGGGTGGAGGGAAATCAGAGAAAAAATGGAATGGATGATGGAAGGCAGGAGCAGCGTGTAGACCAACGTGCTAGAAAGGAAGGGAGCACTGATGGCAAGCCTTTTGGAACACTGGATCTGAATGTGCAGCCTGGAATGAGCAGGAGGACTCTGAGGACGCTGGCAGGGGACCAGCGAAAGCTAAGTTGTTTCTTTTAACATTTTAAATAGTTGTTTTTATTTTTTTAAAATATCTTTTTAGCAATAAACAACTGGTTTATATATATTGAACATATATATATGTTCAATAACACAATCCTCGGTCTCCGGGAGAGGTATAAATCAGCTGTTTATTGTTAAAAGGATTTTAAAAACAATAAAAGCAACTATTTACAATATTAAAAAACAACTTAGCTTTCGCTGGTCCACTGCCAGCATCCTCAGAGTGAAGCTTAGGGGGTGGGGAGTTCTTTTTGTAGACCTTGCTAGCCTAACTGCTTACTCATTGCTCGTGTGATAGGGCCATCCCTCCTGGCTGACCGTAATTGTCTTAATTGTCCCGCCTCCTCTTTTTTGCACTCCAGTTCTACACCCTTTCCCCCTCCCATCCTTGTCAATCTCCTCCCTCCCAGCGCTGTTGCCATTGGTATACTTTCTAACCGCTCCCTCATACTCGTTCCAGGCTGCACGTTGAGATCCAATGCTCCAAAAGTCTTTCCATTATCGCTCTCCTCCTTTCTATCCCATTTGTCTGCCCATAGTTCTCGCCTTCCATTGTCTGTCCCTGTTAATCCTCTTTCCTACAGTTTCCTTCCACACCTGGGTGTGCATACGCACACCCGTGTCCCATCCCTCTGGGGCTGTCTGCCAGCTGGTTCTTGAGCCCAGTCCCCCTCATCCTTGTAGGTCTTATTTCGTCTGATTCCCTTCTATATTTGGGTGTGCGTGCACGTAACCGTATCCCGTCTCTCTGCTCCGTCTGTTTACGGCCAGTTGGGCTGCCCACCGGCTTGTCCTTAAATCCTGTCCCCCTCATCCTTACTGATCCTATCCTTCCTAACGCTGTTGTTGTTGGTGCCTCTACCAACCACTGGGCCCAGTACCAACCCAAATTCTGGGCCCGCTACGTGGACGACACATTTGCGGTCATCAAAAGGGATCAAAAGGCTGGCTTTGTGGACATACTCAACTCGGTATACCCGGACATTCAATTCACGGAGGAGGAGGAGAACCAGGGGGCACTGGCATTTTTGGACGTGCTGGTACACCGCCGTCCAGACGGAACCCTGAGCACGGAGGTATACCGCAAGCCAACGCACACGGATAGGATATTACATTTTGCCAGCAACCATCCGGTAGCCCACAAAGCCAGCTGCATAAGAACGCTGTTTAGACGAGTTGATTCCCACTGCAGCATGGCAAAAGCCAAAAGAGAAGAAAGTCGCCATCTACTCCGCATATGCAGGCGCACAGGGTTTATCAAACGCCACAGTGTGCCCCCCAAACCCCGAGATCAGCCAGGGGCAGAGGAGTTGTCTCCACAAACGACCCGGGTTACTCTCCCGTATATCAGCAACGTCTCGGAGGCAACGGCCAGGCTGCTGGCACCTTACAAGGTGAGAGTGGCCCATAGACCAAACCAAACGTTGCGCTCCAAAGTGATGCGGCCCAAGGACCCACTCCCCAGCGCAGAGAAGTCGGCGGTAGTGTATAAGATTGACTGCAAAGATTGTCCCGGCAACTACGTGGGGGAGACCTCTAAGAGGGTAAAGACCAGGGTCCATGAACACAGGCTGGCCGTAAAAAGGGGTGAGCAGCGCTCCCAGGTGTGGGTGCACATGGCAGAGTCTGGGCATCACTTTGATTTTGACAACGTGCGTGTTCTAGCCAGCGATAACACAAAAGGGGGCCGGCTACTTAAGGAGGCCTGGCTCTCGAATAGTGATTCCATCAACCGGCACATTGACTTGTGCCCGGGTCATCTAACCTTGAAGGCGTGGAGTGCTGGCGACCCCCTGTCCCGACGCGGATGGCAGAAGGCCGGGCGGTATACCCCCGTAGAGGAAATGAGGAGGACGCAGGCAGATAGGAGATCGGTGACCGATGCTTTGGAGAGCTCGCCACACCCCCCCGGGGGAGTCGGAGGGGAAGGGTATCCCCGAGGGGGGCCCTGGGTTGCCTTGCTGACGATCTCTGGGGCACCCAGGCGAAAGATGAGGGTCGGAGGCAAAAAGAGGCTGAGGGCAAGGAGAGGGGCCGGTTAGGAGCAACAGCGACCCGGAAATACCTGAGGGACGAGAGAGGGATCGGACCGACTCGCCGTCGTGAAACGAATCGCCCGTACCAACAAGAGCAACAGGATGACGGCTGGAGGCCCGGAGACGATACGGAGACGGAAAACGGCAAAAGTGGGGGGAGGAGGAAGGTTGGATTGACTGACAACGGTGGGAAGGCTCGGTGGGCAGCGATGGGGGGGCGCAATTGGACTGGTGGCCACGGTGGGGATCGGGTGGATGGAAGAGGAGGGAAGGAATTGGAGGGGCGACTCCATCGTCTCAGGAATGGAGGAGAAGCTTGTGAAAAAAGGGACGAGAGTGGTGTGAGCGCCTGGGCTGGCATAGGGATTGCGAGCACCGGAGACGGGGGGAGGAAAGAAGTGGAAAGGGTACGAGACGGAGGTCGTAGGAACGAGGGGTGCGTGAATGTGGAAGAGGGGAGGACGGAGGCCAGACGAGGGCACAGGAAAGAGGAGAGACGGCCCCATGGAGTGAGAGATGACAACTGGCGTGTAAAGGAGGGGCGGAGAGGAGAGGAAGAGGGTAGGAAGCACGTCGTGGTAGAGGATGGGGGGGATGGTAGGGCCAGCATGGAGATTATAGACAACAGAGATGAAGGAGGAGAAGGAATGGACAACGGTGGGAAGGATTGGTTTGCAGCGATGGGGAGGCGCGGTTGGACTGGTGGCCACAGTGAGGATCGGGTGGATAGAAGAGGAGGGAAGGAACTGGAGGGGCAACTCCATCGACTCAGGAATGGAGAAGCGTGTGGAAAGAGGGACAAGAGTGGCGTGAGCGCCCGGGCTGGTGTAGAGATTGCGAGCACCGGAGACGGGGGGAGGAAAGACGTGGAAAGGATATGAGACGGAAACCGTAGGAGCGAGGGGTGGGTAGATGTGGAGGAGGGGAGGACGGAGGTCAGGCGAGGGCACAGGAAAGAGGAGAGATGGCCCCATGGAGTAAGAGACGACCATCGGCGTGTAAAGGAGGGGCGGAGAGGAGAGGAAGAGGACAGCGAGCACGTCGTGGTAGAGGATGGGGGGGATGGCAGGGCCATCATGGAGATTATAGGCAACAGAGATGAGGGGGGAGAAGGAATGGACAACGGTGGGGAGGATTGGTTTGCAGCGATGGGGGTGCGCAATTGGACTGGTGGCCACGGGGAAGATCGGGCGGAGGAAAGAGAAATGAGGGGGTTGGAGGCGCAATCCCATCGACTCAGGGATAGAAGAGAAGTTGGTGGAGAGAGGGATGGGAGTGACGGGAGTGCCTCGGCTGGCGCGGAGGTCGTGAGCACCAGAGACGGGGGGAGGAAAGAAGTGGAAGAGGTACGAGACGGCATTGGTAGGAACGAGGGGTGTGTGAATGTGGAAGAGGGGAGGATGGGGGTTAGGCGAGGGCACAAGAGAGAGGGGAAGCGGCCCCATGGAGCAAGGGATAACAACTGGCGTATAAAGGAGGGGCAGAGAGGAGAGGAGGAGGATGGAGAGTATGCCGTGGTGGAAGGTGGGGGGGCAGCAGGGCCAACGTGACAAGCAATGGAGATGGGAGGGAAGGAATGGAGGAAGGGCGGGGCAGCAACGTGAGGAACGAGAGCCGAGTGGACGTGGAAGAGAGGAGGAAAGGGAAGATAGTAAAGAGGCCCCGTGGAACGGAGGGCATCAACCGGACTGTAAGCGAGGAGGATGGACAAGAGGAGGGGGATAGGGAGCAGGGGGCAGCGGAGCCGTCAACACAGCGAAGAAAGGAGGAGGGGAAGGGGGAGGAATTGGAGGATACGGAGAGTTTGCATGGTCAAAAAAGGGGGGAGAGAGCGCGCCGCACCCAAGGCCACAGGCAGAGGCAGCTAGCAATGCCACACACATAGGCAGGGGAGGTAGGAGAAGATTAGCCACCGGTGTGAGAACTGCAATTAAGGCGCAGCCCAATCGGCTGGGACCGGTGATGAGGTCCAGGAGCCGGGCGCAGATGATGGGTGGCTTATAAAAGAGGGGCTCTCCCATGGACTGGCACGTAACCCTGATGATGTCGGAAGGATTCCGACGAAAGCTTGGTGTGTATATGTTTTGTGTTATTAAACTTTTTTAGTTTGATATACTCCTGGTGCTCACAGCTTGTTTTTTGAAGATGATCATACCCAGGAGTCACGTTTTTAGCTTTAATGTCATTAGAAGTATATATATATATATATATAGTCTTGTAGGTTTCTCCTTTTTCCCCAGGTAATTAATTCACCACTTTCCTGAGGGAATGGGGTGGAAATTCCCTTTTCCTCCTCCTCAGGGGGAGTGCTTTGGGCAGAATTTCAGGAAGAAGTCTTAAAGTCATAAAGAGAGGCTTAGATCTCACCCAGTTTCATCCACGTTGCTATAAGATTGCTTGATATTGCTTGATGTTTTCAGTTGACAGCAGCTTCTGACTGGTTATGCGAATGTAGCCAGTCTTTCCCATGCCAGTTTGGAGGGCTTCCTCAGATCAAATGGGAGGGCTGCCCCCCTACGATCACTGAGGATCCCCTCCTTGCTTGCCACCTCTGCAGGGCACCTTTCGATCCTTTCCAGGGTCCCCAGCAGGTCGAAATCAAATGCGGAAAACGGAGCCCCGTCTTCCTGCATCTGCCTTGCCACAATGCCAAAACCGGAAGCTCACTTGGGTTATCTGATTAGATTGATATGATATCTCAATTTCAAGTAAGGGACTGGGACCTTACATATTAATCCTTCAACAGTTACTTAAACAGTAATTATTTTAAGGTAATATTTATAAGTAAACAGAGTCAGTGGAACTCTGTGTTAAATCTAAGATGTTAAGCACAAACAAGATTTGTACCATTGTCTTTTTACACAAAAGAAAAAAAAGTTTGGGTTCAAGAAGGATGTCAATGCTGCTAACATTGGATGTTCTTGCTTTGACAACAGATGGAAATGTAGCCATCTTTTCTCTTTCACTTTTAGAGTTAGATGATGCTGGGAGGGGGGATGTGGATGAAAGTCCAGTTCGTCATAACAATAATAACTCAGCCATGGGAATCAAGGTTATTGCGCCCAGAGCTGATAAAGATTTGGCAGGCTGGAGAGCTGGGGAGAAAGCCCGCGCTTCAAGCTAATTGGGGAATGTGATTTATGACTGTTAATTGGAGGAGGGAATTGTGCTTTGCTACTTTGTGCCCAGGGGAGGGGAATTCAGTGTTTGGCTTTAACTATGTAGTGCCGATATTTTGCTTCTCAAATAAAATATTCTTTAAGGTAAACAATGCCTCAAAGTTCTTTTGAAGAGTTTCATCTGTTGAAACCATGACATTAAGCCAAAACCTCCAATTTTTACCTAACTATCTTGGGGTCCTGAGCCCCAGTTGCTGTCCCCAGAATTCAGGGATAGACCGACAAAGATTCGGGGAAGATCTCAGCATGGAGAAACAAAGAGCGCCTGAAACCAGCATCCTGGTGGCGGCTACTACCCCAGAGGGGGGAGTGAAAGCCAGCATGATGGTGGAGAAGGAACTTTTTCAGGCATCCCAGTTGGGGGCAAAGCCCAAGCTGCAAGGAAATGGCCTTCTCTAGCTGTCGCCGCACCAATCGATGGATCACCTGCAACTCTGCCATGAAATTGTTTGCTGCTGGGACCGGTGAGTCTAGCAGTGAAAGAGGGAAAAACCGGGGGGTGATATCCCACATTGGATAAGAATGGGGTCATCTGCGTGGAGGTGTGCTGCGAGTTGCTGAACGCGAACCTGGCTACCGCAAGATAGTCTGCCCAATTGTTCTGCTGCTGATTTACATAGCAGCACAGATATTGCTTGAGAATTCCAATGACCTTCTCGGTCCTGCCATCAGTTTGGGGATGATGCGCGGATGAAAGGCAGATCTTGATGTCCAATGCCTTCATCAACCCCTGCCAGAAATGGGCTGTAACTGAGCCCCTCTATTGGAAATGACCCTATCAGGGAGGCCGTGCAGCTGGAACACCTGCTGGATGAACATACAACAGGTGGCACAGCCTAACGGCAAGCCAGGCCATGGGATGAAATGCGCCATCTTGGTCAGCATGTCCACCACCATGTCCACCATCGTGAATCCAGAAGATGGAGATAAGTCTGTCAGGAAGTCCATGGACACAGCCCCCCAGGGTCTTTTGGGTGTCGGCAAGGGCTGCAGTAGTCCAGGTGGGGCCCCCATCACTGACTTGGCCTGCCTACACTGTGTACAGGACATGACGTAGGCCTGGACGTCATGTCAGACTCGGGGCCACCATAAGATACGGGAGACCAAGTTCAGGGTCTTGAACAGGCCAAAATGCCCCGCCACCGGATTATCATGACACTGGCTAAGGATGAGTCCCCTGAGTGGCCCTTCTGGAACATAGAGCTGATCACACTAGTGCAAGAGTCCATCCGTGACTGTCCATGGGAAGTCTGACCCCATCTCCTCCTTTTGCTGAGCCACCCACACATCCTGCTGCTGGGCCTCCCAAATCCGAGCCCATACATCAAGCGGCTCCTGCACTGCAGCAAAAGATTCGATGGGGAGCACTGTCCTGGGCAGAAGCTTGTCTTCTGCACAGGAATATTCAGGCTTTCTGGACAGAGCATCCGCTCTTTGGTTGCGACCACTGGGTATGTACATGACATGGAAATTGAACCTCACAAAAAAGAGGAACCACAAATCTGCCATTGGTTCAATTTCCAAGCGGTCTGCAGGCTCTCCAAATTCTTATGGTTCGTCCAGACCTCGATTTGATGCCTTGCCCCTTCCAGATGATTCCTCCATGCCTCAAATGCCACTTTGATGACCAGTAGCTCCTTCTCCCAGATGGTATAGTTGCACTCTGCTGGATTCAGTTTCTGCGAGTAGTATGTGCAAGGGAAGAGGGCACCGCCGAGTGCCATAGCCTGGAGTAACATTGCTCCAATGGCAATGTCAGAGGCATCCACCTCCACGACAAACAGCCACTGCAGGTCAGGATGCTTCAAGATGGGCTCCTTCATGAAAGCTTCCTTTAACGCCTGGAAAGCCCATTGTTCTGGGGCATCCCACTGAAACAGGGTCTTTTTCTGCAGGAGCCGAGTGAGGGGGGCCGTCATGGAAGCAAAACCAGGGATGAAAGTCCAATAGTAGTTGGCAAACCCCAGGAGTTGCTGGACATCTTTAACATGACGTGGGGGTTGCCAACTCCGCAGAGACTTGACCTTGCTCGGCTCCATGGTGATACCCTCAGGAGAAATGTGGTGACCCAGGAAATCAATGGTCCTCTGGTAGAACTGGCACTTTTCCAGTTTGACATACAACCGATGATCTCGGAGCTGCTGCAGGACCTGACAGAGATGCTGACGGTGTGCCTCTTGCGATGGTGAGTAGATCAGGATGTCATCCAAGTAGATCAGGACAAACTGATCTAACAAGTCTTGGAAGATGTCATTCATAAAATGCTGAAACACTGCAGGGGTGTTGGTCAGTCCAAACGGCATCACAGTGTACTCAAAGTGCCCATACCGGGTACCAAATGCTGTCTTCCACTCATCACCTGACCGAACCCTGATAAGGTTGTAGGCTTCTCCAACTTCGTGAAGATCTTTGCCTCACGGAGCTGATCCAGGAGTTCGGGGATGAGGGACAATGGGTATTGATTCTGCACTGTGATGGCGTTTAGTTTCCAGTAGTCACACCAAAGCCTCAATTCGCCAGACTTCTTTTTTACAAAGAGCACGGGCGCAGACACTGGCAAGGACAAGGGCCGAATAAAACCCTGAGCCAAATTCTTGTCCAGAAAGTCCCGCAACTAAGCCAACTCGGGGTCTGACATGGAATACAAACACCCACTGGGAGAGGTGCATCAGGGACTAAATCGATGGGGCAGTCATATGGCCTCTGCGGGGGCAATTGATCTGCCTCAGTCTCGCTGAACACATCAGCGTAATTTGCCAGTTCAGAGGGCAAGGAGACCCCTGGGGGACCCTCCACCTGGCCGGCACAGACATGGCCGGTGTGGTCCATGCACTGTAAGCTTGGGAAGGTGACCAGATTCTGGGACCAATAAATATGCAGGTCATGCGCCTGGAGCCACTCCAGTCCCAAGACCACGGGGAAATGCAGGTCGGAGCTATATAGAACTGAATAGCCTCCTCATGCATGGCCATACATAATGGTTGCGTGGCGGCCTTAATTGGCCCAGACAGGAGCACTCGACCATCAATAGTCTCCACTAACATCGGCGGTTCCACTGGGCACTGTGGAACAGCCCATTTGGCCACAAATGCTGCATCCATAAAGTTTGTGGTGGCCCCAGAGTCAATCAAAGTGTGGACTGGATCCCCTTCAGCATCCCAGGGAGGATCAGGCATGCCTCCAGTATCAGATGCCATGGAGGTCCATGGGCAGCTTCAGAAGGACGTCACTCGGTGTTGTGGGATGCCCGACATAAAACGCCTTTTAGATCTGGCTTGGGGCTTTTCTTGAAAAAGGAGTAGGTGGCTTTCTCGGGGCAGACTCGGTCACTGATGCCCTTTGTTGCTTCTTGGGGCAGAAGGTGGCCAAATGCCCAGAGTCCGCACAGTAAATACACAAGCCCCCCGAATGCCATCTGTTCATTTCAGCGACCGATAGGCGAGGTCTGGCAGCACCTAACTCCATAGGCTCCTCCCGCTGAACTGGAATCTCATGCACAATGGGGGCAGCACGGGTCTCTGGGGTGACTCCTATGCTGCTGCAGCCGAGCGTCAATCTGCAGAGATGGATCAGCCCATTGGATCAGCCCATTGAGGTCTGGGGGAACATCAACACGGGCCAGCTCATCCAATATCTCCTCTGACAAGCCATCCTGGAAAGCGTCCATGAGTACAGCCTCATTCCAGGCTGAATACAGGCTCAGCAGCCAAAACTCGCTGATATAGCCCTGTAGAGCAGGGCTTTTCAACCGGTGGTACGCATACCACTGGTGGTATGTGACCACCTGGCTGGTGGTACGTGGCATCGCCTTCCTCCCCCCCGCAGCGTCGCCTTCCTCCCCCCCACTCCGCTCCTTCTCAGCTCACTTATTTGTGGAAAACATGCTGCTTGGTGGCAGCCTGCACGAACCCTACCAAATGTGCCCTACATGAGGGCACGTGAAGAGCGCAGGCACAGAGCAAGTCCCCTCCCTCCCCAGGGACTCATTGTGCAGCAACCGGATTGACTTCTTCTCGTGCACGCAGAGGGATTCGTATCGCCCTTCCCCTCTCTCTTCTTACTTCACAACAAGTGCTAGCCTGACAGGAGACAGAACCGTCCACTCCCTCGGCAGGAAGGGGTTTGAGACCACTTGCGTCGCGGCCCTGAGCACCAACATCACAACCGCCCCTCCTTCTTTTCCCCCTTCTCTCTCTCTCTGTTGCAGCCTCACACTCTTCCATCTTCCGGAGCGTAAAAGTAGAGGATCCAAACGGCGAGAGTGACGCAGCTCTCCGACTCTCTGCTTCAGGCTGAAACAGTCTCAAAGGTGGGGACCAAAGATTACTTTGCCTGAAGGAAGGGTGAGTTGGTGGTGATGCAGGTTTGTCTCCCTTCCTTTGGAGGAGGGAGAAAAGCGTCGCTCTCTTCCTTCGGGCGGGTGCAAATGTAACTTAAGAATGGTAGCAATGCGGCCAGAAATGGGCATCTCTCGACAGCGCTGGGGAGAGCTGTGGGAAGAACGATGTACTCGGAGAGGATCGGGGAACCTGGCTTGAACGCTGGGCCCCGGTAGGGGAAAAATGACAGGGAGAAGTAGCTGGTTCGTAACGTACATGCCTGAAAATAGGAGGTGAACAGGCCACATCCCCGCCCTGCCTGTGTGCTCTACTCTGTCTCTGCACATGCACAAGCAGGGCCATGGTGTCAGGCAGGACCGTGATGTGTTGCTGCCTGCCAAAACCAGGCTGGGGTCTGGGTGGCGTAGCACAGGACAATGGAAGGAAGGAAGGAAGGAAGGAAGGAAGGAAGGAAGGAAGGAAGGAAGGAAGGAAGGAAGGAAGGAAGGAAGGGACAAGGGGAGCTGCAGCGCTGCAGCCTTCCAGTCCTGTGAGCGTCTCTGTGTCGTTCGGCTATGGTCCAGGCCTCACATTCATCAGCTGTTTGGTGGCTGAGAGACAGAGCCTTTCAGCTTCAGGCCGCACCATCGACCCTTGGCTCCCTGCCACGGCCTCGCGCCCATCAGCAGTTTGGCGGCTAAGAGTAGGAGCCACTCAGCTGTTCGTGGGGACACCCACACTGCCTCGTGCCCATCAGCTGTTCTGCAGCCAGAAGTTGGAGCCACTCAACTATTGGTCAGGATGCCCATGGAGCCGACACTCACACTGCCAGGTAGAACCGCACCGGCCGCTGGTCTCCTTTGCCACCCCGCATGTCGTCCTCAACCCCTCCCCTGCCCATTCATGTCGAGCCCACGGGGGCTTGACAGGGAGAGAGGGAGGGAAGGAGGAAGGGACTCCTCCTCCTCTCCTAAGGTTCAAAGTATGATCAGCTTCCCAAGGGTGACACAATCCTCACGAAAGCAGGGGGGAAGCAAAGGGGGCGAGAAAGCTCGCAGCGGGCTCAAAGGAGCACCTGTCAGCGTCAGAGACGAGAAACTCCCCCACAAACCCAGGGGAAGTGGTGGAGAAAAGGAGCCCCCTTTGGGAGGAAACAGCCACCTTCTTCTCCTCGGTTTTGCGCTCTCCTGTTTCTTGGCAGCCAGGCTGCCAAGCCTCTACTGGCTGGAACTCCGCATTTGTTTTTTACTTCTCGCCTTCATGTGTTTCTGCCGTACCTCCTCGGCGCTCCCACTCTTGGGAAAGGGGCGGGTGGAAGAAAGCTTGACTAGGCTAGGCAAAGAAAAGCCATGGAGCCGCGAACTAAGATCGCAGCAGGCCGGGAAAGGGGTGAAGAAGAGGAAGGAGATTGGGAGAGAGGAAATGCCAAGCTTGTCCTCGCCTCTCCCAAGGACCTCCTGTGCCACCTCACAGGAACATCTGGTTTCAGATTTACGCCGCAAAAGTTTTTCTCGCACAGAGGAGAGAGGAAAAACAATTACGGAACACTCGGGAATCCCTTGCAAGGCACCATGTTCCTTGGTGCTTATTTCCTAACGCCTTATCCCCGTGTTTTCTGCTCCACCCTGAATTCACCTCCCTTACGCAGCCATCTATGGTCTTAATACATCCCTAAGTCTGTCTCGCTTTCAACACCCCCTAAAATTCTTCATTCAGAAGAATGAAGGGGTGTGAATCGGCATGTGCTCAGAAACGCCGATTCTGCGCTCCTGCCCCATTTGCTTGCTTTCCGCTTGCTTTCTATCTATCAACAGCTTTTGATGCCTGTCCTTGTCTTCTGAATTTTGTTTCTGCAAGCGAGATAAGCAGGAGCACGAGATCGGCATTTCTGAGCACACACCGATTCGCGCCCCTGCCCTCTCCCTCGTGCAAGCAAGTGACCTGGGCAAGAGCCCAGGATCGGCATGTGCAGCTACAGCTGAGCCGCACTTCTGCTGAGCCACCCAGAAGCATGAATCAGCTGTAGCCCAGCGCTGATCCTGGTGCTTCTGCTAAATTAGCAAGCGGCATGTTTTCCGGTGAAGCACAAGCAAGTGAGCTGGGCAGAAGCCCAGGATTGGGGCACGCAGCTACAGCTGATCTGCGCTTCTGCAGAGCAGCCCAGAAGCACAGATCAGCTGTAGCTGCTCTCCTGGGCTCCTGCCCAGCTCATTTGCTCACGCTTTGCTGGAAAACATGCCGCTTGCTAATTTAGCAGAAGCGCAAATCAGTTGTAGCCCGGTGCTGATCCTGGTGCTTCTGCTAAATTAGCAAGCAGCATGTTTTCTGGCAAAGCGTGAGCAAGTGAGCTGGGCAGAGCTCTCCTCTGCCTCTGCCTCTGCAAGTGCACAGGTAGGTTTGGCATGTTGCCTTGGCCAACGGCAGCATAGCCACCAGCCACCTTCCCCTTGTCCCTTCCTGGGCATGGAGGGGTGGAGGAAGGAAGAGACAAAGAGGAAGGGAAGTAAGGGACAATGAGAGAGGGAAGGACAATGAGGGAGGGACAATGGAAGGGAGGGAAGGAGGAAGAGACAAAGAGGGAGGGAAGGAAGAAAGGAAGGAAAGGACAATGAGAGGGAGAGAGGGAGGGAAGGAAGGCTCCCATGCCTGTCCCACCCCCTCCACCAGAGATTGATGGATTCCCCCCCACATCCCCCACACACACCCCACAGGCACCCAGCACCCTGAGTGATGAGCTGGCCACGCCCCCCTGGCCATTGACTTCATTTGTCAAAAAGTTGCAAAAGGTGATCACATGACCCTGGGGATGCTGCAACAGTCATAAGTGTGAAAAATGGTTATAAGTCACTTTTTTCAGTGCTGTTGTAACTTCGAACAGTCACTAAGCGAATTGTTGTAAATCGAGGACTACCTGTACTTTATCATTTTTTTTCCTTTTTTTTGGGTCATCAAGTTTTGTTTTGTTTTTTTTTAAAGTTTATTGATTTTTATAATTAAACAACAAATATCACTATGATGCATTTACATACACAAACAATAATCCAAATTGATACCTTTTTCAGAGACGCTCGGCGGTCCCCGCCTTGCCTCCACCCTCCTCACTTTCCTATCCTTCCTCCCCCTAAACCCACAACCTCTCCACCTTCCTCCTTTCAACCTACTTACGTCCCCTCTCCCTTCTTAACCACCTCTTTGAGAGCAGTTTGGGGTGCCAGCCGAGCATCTCCTCTTTTCCATACAATTATTATTTACTATAACATATAAATACATCAATTTTTATAATTTCAATCCCCTAATCCCCTTCCCCCTCCCCCCCTGACTTCCCAGAGCTGAATACAGGATTAAACATATAATAATCCAACTTTAACCCAAACAACCCAGTCATAATATAAACAAATATAAACTTACTTTAACTCTAACATACAATTCACCTTAATTATGAACTATCTATGTAAATTATATATAAAAATATTTATAAGTAACAATAATTATTCAAAAGCTATATGATAATTGTTCATTTCATATTTTCTCTGAATATAGTCTATCCATCTTCTCCATACCAAGAT
>BFFQ01005625.1:156747-173330 GCA_003402635.1 Protobothrops flavoviridis
TATATATATATATATATATATATATATATATATATATATATAATGCTCTGAATTAGAGTTAAGGGATTAGATGATTAGATTTATTGAATAGAATGTTTAAAGATTAAATATATTCTTAACTATGATTAAAAAGAATAAGAAATTCGAGAAAATAAATACTATTAATCTAGGAGGGATATATATTTTAAGTACTATGTTATTTCCTATGTTCTGTTATACTGCTTTCTTCTATTCTTTTTTATTTTTTATTCTTTCCTTCATTCTTTTTCTTTTTCCCTCTCTTTTTACTCTTATATTTAATACTTAAGAAATGTAAAAATGTGAGATGGCTTATATGGAAAAAATAGAATCAAGTTTGTCAATGTAAATGTAACTAATCGCTACCAGTAAAAATACTTAGAATTTGGTGGGAGAAATAAACTAAAACAAGGACTGTAACAGGATTGATGATAAGGCAATCCAAATGAATAGAAAGAAAAGAAATGTGTTAATATGATGATTATTTTTTAGGAATATTGGAAAAAATATATACTAAATTGTAATTTATTAAAACAACAAGAATTGTATTAACGTAATGTTTGCAAAAAAGGATGTTTCAGGGAAAGAGGAAAGTAAACAAAATTAATATATGGAATACAGACTATAGAAATTAATTGTTAAGGACTGTTTTTACAAATGTAACCCAGACATCACACTGTTTACCAACTATTGAATGACTTAATAAAAAATATAATAACAAAAAAAAAGAAATTCCATGATTTCTTATATGGCTGCCATTTCATGGTCTACACAGACCATAAGCCTCTGCTGGTTTTGTTTACAACAAACAAACAAACCCCTCATATAATATCCCCTAGAATGCTGAGATGGTCAATTTTCCTCTCAGCATATGACTATACTCTGGTCCACAAACCAGGTAAAGAAATGGGCCATGCAGATGGCCTCAGCAGATTACCTCTACCGCAGGTAGAGGCAGATCCTGCTCCTGCTCTTCGCATTCTCTCTATTCAGGAATTGCCTGAATCTCCCCTCAATGCTAGGGACGTGGCTGCAGAAACTGCCACTGATCACATGCTTACACGCATGCTGACATGGGTGTTGTCAGGGTGGCCTGACATGTGTCCAGGCTCAGAATTCCAGAGTTTCTGGCAGAGGAAACACGAGCTTTCCACCTTCAAGGGGTGTGTCCTGTGGGGAAGCAGGGTAGTCATCCCAGCCTCACTGAGGACTAGAGTCTTGCAATCTTTACATGAAGGTCAGCCCGGAATTGTCCGGATGAAGGCGCTTGCGCGTAGCCATCTATGGTGGCCTGGGCTTGATAAAGAGATCGAGACCCAGGTTCATGGGTGCCAAGTGTGCCAACAGTCAAGGCCTGAAATGCCTCAGGCCCCTGTACATAGGTGGGAGGAGACACATACTCCATGGTCGAGGGTACACATTGACTACGCTGGGCCCTTTCAGGGGCAATTCTTCCTTCTCCTCATGGACAGCCATTCCAAGTGGCTAGAGGTTGTTCTTGTCTCCTCCACTACTACTGCTAGGACCATCCAGGTGCTGAGAGGAATCTTCGCCTCACATGGTCTTCCAGACATCCTTGTCTCCGACAACGGACCCCAATTCATGTCTTCTGAGTTTCAGGCTTTTCTTCAAGCCAACATGATCCGGCATGCCACATCTGCACCGTTCCATCCAGCTTCCAATGGCCAGGCTGAGCGTATGGTGCATACTACCAAAGATGCTTTAAAGAGAATCACTCACGGCAACTGGCATCACAGGTTAGCTGACTTTCTTCTTTGCCACTGCACCACACCTTGTACTGCCACTGGGAAGAGCCCAGCTGAACTCTGCTGGGGTTGCACACTCATTACAAAACTGGACAGGTTGCACCCAGACCAGGTGGCTTCACAGGTGTCATAGCCGCAGGCACCTAGGAGACTACAGGTGGGCGATCCGGTCTGGGCAAGGAACTATGGACCTGGACATCTCTGGGTGATCGCAGTGGTATGCAAGGTCTCTGGGCCACTGTCATACGAAGTGGCCTTGGACGATGCTCATGTGTTAAGGCGGCACATCGATCAACTTACACTGGAGGCTTCCCAGCAACACTTCCTCTCCTGGTTCTGCTCTTGGGGGGGAGGAAGACCACGATTACAATCGTGGACCACAGTCTCTCTGTGAAAGTGGGGATACACTGGCTCCAGAAGGGGGTTCTGCTTACGAGGCGGCTCCTGACTCGGGCACTGGGTCTATGGATTTGGTCAGTCAACCGGCACTACAGGCTTCTCCATCTGCTGGTCTTGGGCTCACAGGACAGTGCTCCCAAGAGGGGTCCATTGTGAACTCAGGGAATTCCACCCCACCAAGGAACTCTGGTCTGGGGTTACAGGCTCCGGCCAGTCAGCACGATGGAGGGTCGCCGGATTCAAGGGGGCATCTACGTCCTGGTCTGCCAAGCCTGACAGGCGAGCTCGCAGGCCAGGTGCCCACAACAGCTCTAAGAAGATCAGAGCGAGCAAGGGATCCCCCCAAGCATTTACAAGACTATGTAAGGTTCTTGTCAATTCCAGGACAGACCTAATAGTCTTGTGAAAAAATAGAATGTATGTAAGGGAGGCTCAATAGTTCTCTTGAACTAAGGGCACACTCAGAGTTGGGGTGTTTTGTTTGATAGTATTAAACAATATGTTTAATTCTTGTAAATATGAGAAATGTCATGACTGGGCCTGCCTGCATGCAGGCATCACTGTGTTAGAAATAACAACATGCTTAATTGAACACATGTATATGTATGCTGCTATAAAACAGTAAGTATTCACTTATTGTTTTATCCAAGGGGGAGAGATGTTGTGTCCTGGGCCTGCTGAATGACTCAGCAGGCTCAGGAGGCTGCAGAAGGCCCAGTCAGACCATGTGGTTGCCTGGGACCAGACAGGCTGTCTCCAGCCTTGTGAGCATGTGCAAGGTGGGAGACTAGCCTTGCATTGATAGGCTGATGCTGTCCCTCCAAAGGGAGTATAAAAGGGCCAGCCCCATTTTTTTTGCTGTTCTGTTTGTGATCTCAATCAAGAAGTTGTGTTTTGTTACTCCTGCCTTGCTTCAATGTCTCTGATTCTAAAACAGAACAGTGACTGCTTTAGAAAGAAAGTTAAAGTTTCTTTAACTCCTCTCCTGAAGAGGAGAGCCAGACAGAAAGATGGCTCTGGAAGAAAAAAAAAAAGAGAGCACATGTAGGGAGTGGGTTTTTTATACCCTCTGGGGCTCTTGAGATTGTTTCCTGTTCCTGTTTGAGGCTTTGTATTCCTGTGTCATGTACTTTGACCTGAGTTTGAGTGTATCCCTTTGGCATCTGTGGGTTAACCCTATTATGTCCTGTCTTAGAGTTTGGGTGGGGTATGTAGATTTTAGGTGTCTTTGTCTTCTTAATCTTCTAGTTTCAACCTTCCTGAATGGATTATTTACATCTGCATTTCTACAGAGCTGGTTTCTGCTTGGGGGAGGGAGACTTGGGGCTATTAAGAAAAAGTGGGCATGCTTTTCTGCCTCTTTAAGATCCTTTGAGGAAATATATTTTTCTGCCCTTTTAATATTTCCTTCTTTGGGGGTGTGTGACTTCCCACAAATCCCCCTTTGTGCCATAGGTGTGTGAATGACACACTTACTGGCACAAGATTAAAATTGATCTGGTCAGGAAGATTCGGTAAACAAGCTTTAAACTGTTAAACAAAAAAAAGAGGGGAAGACACTAATGGAGGCAGCAGAAAAAGATCCCTGCAGTGGCTCCCAAAAGGGGAGCTTCCAACCCATAAAGGTGTAAAAGTCAGGGCAAAAGTTCTGTTAGATGGAAAAGAAATTTATAGTGTCCAATATTCTGTGCCAATCATTTTCAAATGTTGGATGTCACTTTGAGCTTCCAGTCAGGTTTTGAAGCACATGCCTCTCAAAATTCTTCATAGCCATTGTTTTCCTCAGTACATAACCACTGGCCACCCATTTTTAAGGTTGTTTCCTGACTTAGCTCTTAGTTCAGTGCATCCAGGTTTGTGATGTCCAATTGAGGTTAGCCAGTATGTAAGCCAGGCTATTAAATTTTCTTAAATTGCACATAGTGAGCCCTATGACTCCCAATCTGTGCAAGATATTCAGGGCTTAGGTTTGGAGATCTCTTTTCTGCTACCTCCTCAGTGAGGGCATCTGAATTGCAAATCACCTGAGGGGACCTGGTTCCTTTCCCCTTGGAATTTGCTGGAAGTTGTTCCTACAAAGTTTTAATGACATAGGGCAAGAATTAGGCTGGAGCTTTACTGAAGGTAGGTGAAAGAGATAGACTAAGTGTGATTCTGAATGGTGTGTGTGTGCGTGTATGTGTGCAGCTGCTTCTACAAAACAGGCAATACAAGCATCCTGGACAAATTTTCCCTCCCATCATACAAAAGTCCAAGGTGTTCAGTACTTCCTGTGCCAACTATTCCCAAATACCATCACTCCGTAAATAAATTCAACTGCTTAATTACAAAACAAATGGGGCAAGAAAGAAAACTTACAATGAGTTTCCACCCTCACCACCACCCCCCATAGTCTTCATAATTTTCTTCTGAGGCTTCAAGTGGGACCAATGGCTCCAGGACTCCTTCCTTCCTCTGCAGCTTTCACAGGCATCTGGGGGAATGGTAGGACTTTGGAAGATCTGATCCACTCTGGTTGCATGGTGGCTTTTTAGTGGATGGCTGGATTCAAAACCCAATTCCATGGCTCAAATGGATGGAGGCAGCATCTGGGTCAGTGTGCTCTGCTTCCAAAGGTTGGGGGGTCATCTGTGTAGGGCTGAAAGACATGAGAACAAGATCTCCTCCCCCCCTTTCTGGGTGGACTCTCCCAGGAGAGGCAGACAAAGGCATGGAGAACAGAGGATAAGAAAAGGAGAAGTAGAATTTGGGGGAGGGGGTAGCTTGCAGACAGAGTTTGAAAAGGCATTAATACTTCAGTGGTTAGAGAAACAGGCAGACAAAATGAGGAAATCACAGATGAGGACAAAAGAAAGTCTGGATTTTGGTAAGAGAACAAAAATGAAAGGTCTCACTTCTGGAATTGAACACTTGCAACATGTTAGAGAGGACTTAAGGACTTGCAACTTGAAAATACTTGGCAGCTTTAGAATGCTGAGAGCTCCAAATAATTTTAAAAGCCTAATATTTTAAGGTGTGCAATTTGCCAGGGACAGGAGAATCTACCTTTAACATTTATTCTAAAATAAGACCACATTATTTTAGAGATTGAAAAATGCTTATATGTTCCAGGATTAGCTTCATAGTAGTTTCACCAATTAGTGATAGGATAAGAAAAGTAACTTAAGAAGAAGAAGGTTATTTCCCTACACAAGCAAATTTGAGCTTCAGGAGGCTCTTGTAGCTAGACACACCTTATGTTTCAGGAAAAGGATAGAAAGATAAAATCCATTTACAACACATACAGTAAATGCAAGAGTGAAAATTTTCCAGCAGATGAACTTAAAACATTCCCACCTGCTAACTTTGGGCTGTTCTTAAGAGTACAGAGAGAGAAAGAAGAAAAAAAACACATTTTTCTTCACTCTGTTTGTTGGCCAGACAGACAGAGTGAGGGTATTTTTCTTTTGATGGCTTATTTTAAGCAGAATTTCTAGCAGAATTTTAAAATTCTTTTCTCTTTGTATTAGAGACAAATAACAGCCACATTTATCTCACACACAAAGACTTTGACACACCTATACACACAAAGATAAGGAAAAGAGAACAGAAAAGGGAAACAGAAGACTTAGTTTTACACATCCTGGTCATTCCTACCATAAATCTCAGTTAACTCAAATTAGGGAAGGCACAAATCTTAAACATACCACATGGTTGCATAGAAAGAGAGAGAGAGAGAAGACACAGAGAGAAAGAAAATCACTATTTCTATATTTTAATTTCCTTTTAAGTATCTTTATTTAGCCAAATTGGTTTCCCAGCAAAGCCCTGAGCAAAGCCCATTCTTCACAAATTTCTCTTGCTCGCTTCCTTTTCATAGAGGCTAGGACAGTCACTCGCCTCTCATCCCATGCCTTGAGCAAATCTCCAATGGGTGACCTAATCTCGACCCTCGAACTACAGCTTCCCATGTTCCCCTTATGATATGGGTTCAATCAGCTTAGTCGGGTCCTAGCAGCACTGCCCAGCCACTCTTAGCAACACTATCCCTGCTTCCCCGCTGTCAGTTTTCGGGCACAAAAAAAATGCCTGGGAGGACTCCAATTTCCTCACAGAGTATGGGACGCTCCTATAGGGAACTTCCTGCCATCACTTTGCAGACCAAAAAGGGGTCTGGGGAGGACCTGCCGCCCTCAGCTCAGACAGGTATGGGCGCCTCCTTCTTCCTCACCTGCCATCAGTTTTCAGACTCAGGAGAAGTCAGGGAGGACCTCTGCTTTGTGCAGTAGTACTGGCCCCTCCTGCAGATGGGCTTTGCTTACAGGCCCTTACCAGCTGGTTGCACAAATCCAATTCTCTCATTCACTCATTCTATTTGCACACAGCCCCTCCCTTTTCCCTAACAAAAGGTCCTGCATTCTGGCCAAACCCCTAGAACCTTAAGCAGATCCTTTCTGTGGTTAGGAAAGGCCAGAGGGAGCAAATCCAACTGTGATTGGGAAAAGGATCTTCTCACTCACACACACAGAGACATACACACATTTCTCTCACTCCCCTGGGCTTTAAAGTTAAAATTTAGAGGTACTCACCTTCACCTTCTTTCCAAACCCAAAACTCCCTTTACTACCCTGGCTCCACATGGGCAGGGCCTGGGAAACCCATCCACAGACACAAGAGGTTTGCTGTTTTTGTCTTCTTAATCTTCTAGCTTCAACCTTCCTGAATGGATTATTTACATCTGCATTTCTACAGAGCTGGTTTCTGCTTAGGGGAGGGAGACTTGGGGCTATTAAGAAAAACTGGGCATGCTTTTCTGTCTCTTTAAGATCCTTTGAGGAAATATATTTTTCTGCCCTTTTAATATTTCCTTCTCGGGGGGGGTGTGACTTCCCACACTTTATTATGCATTAGCACAATAGAAAGAAAGAGGAGTAGCTGTATATGTTAAAGAGACAATAGATTCTAAAATGATTTATTCATATGAAGAAGGAAGAATTGTGATGGTATAAATATTTCTACCCCAAAAGCAAACACTTTTGGTAGCAATATATGCACCAAATAATAAACAAGAAGAATTCTATTAAAATCTTCATAGAAAAATGACAGAAATGGAATATCAAAATATTCGTTTAATAGGAGACTTCAAAGCAATAGTAGATGAGACAATGGACTACAAAAGTAGTAAAATAGGAAAAAGTGGAAGAAAAAGACTACCTAAGACTTTTTTTAATATGATAGAGGAAATTGGAGTACAAGATATTTGGAGGGAAACTAATCCGAAATAATTACAATATACATTATATTCGAATAGTCATAAATCTTGGTCCAGAACTGACATGGAGTTCTTCTTTAAAAAAAACAAAAAAGAAGATACAACACTACAAAATGTATGGGATACAGCCAAAGCATATTTTAGAGGTGCAGCTATAACATATACAGTGAAAAAAAAACAAAGAAAACAAGGAAAACTACAACAATATATACTATTAAGGGAAGAATTTAAAAAACTAGAATTAAAACTTTAAATAAATCCACAAAAGAAAATACTGAAAAACAAATGGAAATAATAAAATATAAATTAAATTTAATGGAATCTGAAAAATTGGCACAGCAAGTTAAAAGAGCAAAACAATTTTTTTTTTGAAAATGCAAACAAACCAGGAAGATAGTTAGCCTATAAACTTAGAAAACAGAAGGAGAAAAAAAACTGATAAATAATTTAGTAAATGAAAAGGGCTCTTTACAATTTAAAAATGAAGAAATAAAAAAATAATTAAAGAATACTATGAGAAACTGTATGATATAAAAGAAATTGTATGGGAGAAAATGATTCAATATCTGGAAAAGAATAATTTACCAAAAATTTCAGAAAACTTTAAAATCATGTTAAATGAAAAAATAACAATGATGAAATTAACAGAGGCTATAAGAAGACAAAAAAATGAAAAAAACACCAGAACTAGATGGGCTACCAGCAGAGTTATATAAATGCCTACAAGATATACTAAGTGCACCGTTGAAAGATGTGTGTTGTAATGTATTGAGTAAAGTCTGAGAATTAAGACGCTGAGAACTGTGAAGAAACGGTTAGCTGGCCACATGGCCAACAAGCCAGACTTTCTGTCTGCAGACTACTTATTATGCATTTAAGCGGGAGAATACTATGTTCCTATTGGCTGCCGCCTTTAGGCTGAGTGTATAAGTATGGGTGGAGCATTGGTTGTTAGTTTCGGTTTTGACTTTAAAATAAAGAGAGTTGTTTTTCACCTACTGCCTCTTCAATGTCGCATCGAACAGAATATTTAACACTGGCGATGAGGATGGGATCGTGCTGCCTTACCACGAAGAGCTGAGTCACTATGGGGGTTAGGCCTAGCAGTTGCTTGGTCGGAACGGCATCCCCCCCCACTCTATCCTACCAGTATGGAAATGCTGGAGGAGAGTGATTCCAAGGATATGCCCTGGAAGTCCCACGGAAGTCTGCGCAGCATGAGGCATTGAGAGACCCATGAAAAACTCACCATGGCTAAGATCAGAAAACTCTCCAAATTCAACGTCGCTCATCCAAAGAGGTGGAGCTCCTATGTCGCGAGAGTTGAAAACTACCTGCAGGTTATCCAAGTTCGAGACAACGGTCTGAATGCCATGATGCTGTTGTGTGTGTGCAGTCAGGCGACATTCGACATCGCCAAGAACTTGGTTGCACCAGCTCCACTCGAATCCATTGCATACTCAGAACTTAAGAAGATGCTCAAAGAACACTTTGAGCCCAAGCTATCGGTCATTGCCTGGTGGCACGCCTTCGAATAGCAAGACCAATGTCCCAGTGAATCTGCCGCCGACTTTATAGCCACTCTTTGTCAAGCGGCCCGACTTTGCACATTCAAAGACCTCGAAGAAAGATTGAGGGACTGTTTAGTTTGTGGTTTAAGGAGTCGGGAGCTTCAACAGAAGATATTAGCGGAAGAGACTATCTCATTCCAAGATGCATTGTGGGAGATCATGGCCGAAGAAGCAGCTGGGGAGCTGTCAAGGCCCTATGGCTCTCCAAGAGCCCTCCTTGCATGGAGGCCGTCCACCAAGAGGACGCCGAGAGAGGTGAAGACTCTGAATTAGACCACGAAGTCGATTGGTTACAGCAAACACCTGAAAGAAGGTCCCAACGACCAATTGACAAGACAGATCCCTTTTCTCGATGTGTCGGGTGTGGAGGCTGACATAAATGGGCGGAATGCCGGTTCCGCACAGCAACATGCAGGGCGTGTGGCAAGCAAGGTCACATCACCGCTGTTTGTAGGGGTCACAGCAGAGAACACTCATCAGAAGAGTTGCCTCGGAAAGATACCGGGGTTCCCGGACAAAACAGGGTGGGCTATTGCGCTAGTCGAAGGAATGTGTTTAGGACAGGTGCCCATCACCCACTCAAGGAGAAGTTACATCTCAAGGGGTTCCTTGTGACATGGAGTTGGACACGAGGTCAGCTTTATCAATAATTTCCCAAAGGACCCTCCAGCAAATTTGTAGTCATAGCAGCAAGCGAGTTACGCTCAGGCCGTCGAACCTCATTCTAACCAATTTCCAAAACTCCCGTGTAACAGTCAAGGGGGAGGCCACACTCAGGGTGCAGTTCAGGAATTTTGTGGGTCCCCTGGAAGTCATAGTAGTTAAGGGCAACCACACTAGCCTCATCGGGCTCGATTGGTTTGATGCATTGGGAAGTCAAGTGACTGGGTTAAATAGCTTGCAGACGTCGAGCCTCTCGGCAGTTTGTAAAGAATTTGCTGATGTTTTCATCCCGGAGTTAGGGGAGTACAAAGGCCCCCCAATTGCCCTCCAGCTTGACCCTACAATAGCACCAATAAGGATAAAGCCTCATCGGGGTGCCTTTCGCCCTTAAGCAAAGAATGAATGCAGAGTTGGACAAGCTGTTGCTTTAAGGCATTTTAGAGCCGGTGGATAGCAGTCCATGGGAAACTCCCATAGTTACGCCACTTAAGGACAATGGGGAGGTCCGCATTTGTGCTGACTATAAATGCAGGCTAAATAAAGCCCTCCAGCAGCACTTGTACCCGGTGCCTGTAGTCAGTTACATTTTGGCATCTCTACAGGGAGGTCGCATTTTCACCAAATTAGATTTGGCCCAGGCCTACCAGCAGCTGCCAGTGGATGATGCCACGGCTGAGGCCCAGACTATAGTAACTCACAGGGGAACCTTCAAGGTGCGGCGGTTACAGTTCGGGGTAGTGTAGCCCCGGGGATTTTTCAGAGCGTAATGGAGCGCATGCTCCGAAACATTCCACGTGTGTGCCCGTATTTTGATGATGTCCTCATAGCCGGGGAATCAATCGAAATCCTAACTGACAGGCTTAGGGCCGTCTTACAGCATTTCCGCGAAGTGGGGCTGAAGCTAAAGCAGGTAAAAATGTAAAATTGGGGTTACTTCAACAGAGTTCCTCAGTTTTCGTATTCATGCCAAAGGCATGAATCTTGGACAAGAAAGCTCAGTGGAAGTGGACGAAGTCCACGAGTGAAGTTTTGCAGCAGTTAAATCACTGTTGTCATCAAATGCAGCAGTTAAATCACTGTTGTCATCAAATGCCCAGATGCCCTTGCTTCCCAAACCATTTCTTTTCTAACCTTCTTTCCAGCTCCTCCATCACTTCCTCCACCACCATGTGCAGTCCCACAAACAAAAGAAGTTTGTGGGACTAAAAAAAAGTTCTATCAATCAATTCCAACTTCTCACAAAAAAAAAAAAGATCTCACGAAGTTGGAATTGATGGCAAAGGAAGTAACAGAGGACCGCGAAGGAGCTGGAAAGAAGGTGTCACATGGGTCTGATTGGGGGCGGGAGGGGAGTGTTTCTGCCATGCATCAACCGGTTCACTGAACTCAAAAGAAATTAGCTATCGGTTCTACCGAACCGGTGCGAACTGGCTGAATCCCACCACTGCCTTAATGTAATACACTAATTTCCTGGCATAATTTTAAATTTATATAATTTGGGGTTTGCAAGGAAATGGGAGTGTTTCAAGAGTCAAAAAACTATTTGAAATTATTCTTCGCTCATCCTTTTATATCATAGTTCTGGTAGTAAAATTCGACAAACTCTATATGACTGACAATCCTCTATTTTCTTCTAAACATAGAATTATAATAATCATTATAATTCTTAGCACCTAGCATTTTGTTGATTGTAAAATAAACATTGATTGAATATAGCAGCAATTATATCTTTCATTACTGTAAAAAATTATAACAGCCATAGAGTGGCATCTTGCGAGCACAGGTAGCTTGAGTAAAATGCTGTTTCCTGTGTTGTTTCCCTTTCATGGTGTTCCTGGAATTAGTCAAAATTGTATTCAGCTATTTTGGTGGTTTGTCTTATAACTGATCCATCTCTTGGGGATCAAGTGATGCTGGTGGAAAGCCTGCTATATGTTCTACACCAATATAATTATTTTCCTAACTATTAGGAAAATGAATGGCTTTCTTTGATTCTCACTGATCATGGTTTTTGGTTTTAATACATTTAGTTTTAAATGCTTGTGCGTAAGGGGGTTGTTGTTTTTTAATTTTGCAAGCTGCCTGGAGTCATAGTGAGATGTACAGCTATATAAATTTAATAAACAAATTTTTAAAAGTTTTCTACAATGATTAGTGTACTCATAAATATACATATTCACACACATGTTTACCTAAAAACTGAAATGTATAATTTCTTTTCACATTTATCTGACCAGAGTAAGGCTGGTTCTTTCCCTCTTAAATGAAATCAATAATCTATATCTAATCAAAATATTGGTATTAATTTATTTGTACCCGGTGATTATGAAGCATAAAACCCTTAAAATGTGAATCTTAAAATAATGAAGTGAAAAATAGTATACACTAACACCCATATGGCTTTATGTTTCAGATCTATACAATTTCATGTGAATTGCAATGCTGACTCAGGCTTTCTCAAAATCACTTGCAATTAGCCTGAATGACATAATCATAGACATAATCACAGTTGTTCAGCCAGTAAAACCTTCCTAAGATCTGTTTTATAGCATTAATAAAAAGAGAAAATACCAAAATATTTTGTTTAATTCTAAACAAACAATAATTTTGAGTACTGGGCCATGATCTAACATAGTAAGTGTGAAATCTATTAAAGATAACAATGTGTTCTACTATTAATATTGCTTTTTAGTCCCCCTCGCCCAAAAAATCCTGAATCCCAAGTCAGTAAACAGAAAAATCAAACTGTATCTAGCCAAGAGTCAGAAGATAAACCTTTTGGAAATTCAAAAGACTTCTGTAAAGCCAGGGTTTCAATCTGTAATCCTCTATAAATATAAAGGCTGTGTCCCGCTCTCTTTCCATTCTGGAACAAGCACTAAGATTTTTGGTTTATGTATAAATACATGAGATGTGTTATTATCTATTGAAAGGTTATTGACAAGCAAATAAAGTCTTTAAAGCTGCTGATGGAAAGAAGTCAAAAATATCTGATTGATTTTAAATATGAACAGTATAAACTTTCCAGTTTCCAATTACAATTTAACGAACTCTCTTATCTGACAAATATGCTGCTTTTTGTCTTTTTTCATCTCAGACATTCCATTGGTGAGGTTAGCTTGGAGTCCTATCTGAGTCGCCAAATTGTTGAAAGAAAAATCATCAGGTCCTGTCCAAGCTGGAATAAATAAAATGGAGGCTGTTTGGAAAGAAAGTTCTTGTTTATTTAGTTGTCAGAAACTTTAGTGACACAGCATGTTTCTGGGGTGGCTGACAAAATGGAGTTGGGATAGGTGGGTTTTTATACCTTCTTTGGGCTTTGTATTTGAGGTTCTTCTTGTTCCTATGCAATGTACTTTGACCAGATCTTGAGTGTGCCCTTTTGGTATTCTTCTGGTGGTAGGTTATGTCCTAAAGGTCATGTTCCTGTCCCTATCAGCTCAAATCTTCTCTGGGGCTGGGGCTGAAGGCATTTTGCTTATGAATAGGTGACCCCAAATCTGCGTTTCTAAAAGCTGGCCTCTGCCTGGGGGAAAGAGACTGGGGGCTGATTTCTGCATAAGATTTGGGGAAATACAATATTTTGCCTTTTTTGAATAGAATAGAGCTGGAAGGGACCTTGGAGGTCTTCTAGTCCAGCCCCCTGCTCAAACAGGAGGATCTATACCATCTCAGACAAGTGACCGTCTAGCCTCTTCTTAAAAATCTCCAGTGATGGAGCGCCCATGATTTTTGGACACAAGCTGTTTCACTGGTTAATTGTCCTCACTGTCAGGAAGTTTCTCCTTGATTCCAGGTTGCTTCTCTCTTTGATCAGTTTCCAACCATTGTTTCTTGTCCTGCCCTCTGCTGCTTCGGTGGTAGGTTTGCTGCCACCTTCTTCTTGGTGGCAGCCCCTCAAATACTGGAATACTGCTATCATATCTCCTCTATTTCTTCTTTTCTTTAGACTAGCCAAACCCAAGTCCTGGAACCATTCTTCATATGTTTTAGTCTCCAGGCCTTTAATAATTTCAGTTGTTCTACTCTGGATTTTTTCCAAACTCTCAAATCTTTCTTGTGGTGACCAAAATTAGCTACAGTATTCCAGGTGTGGACTTACTAGGGTTTATTATTATTATTATTATTATTATTATTATTATTATTATTATTATTATTATTATTATTATTATTATTATTATTATTATTATTATTATTATTATTATTACTTTGTGTGATTTTGATTCTATGCCTCTGTTTATACAAGCCAGGATTGTATTAGCTTTTTTGGCTGCTGCTGCACACTGCTGAAATATAGTCAAGTGATTGTCCACTAGGACTCCAAGGTCCCTCTCACAGTTACTGTTTTTAAGCCAGGTCTCGCCCAATCTGTACTTATACCTTTGATTTTTCCTGCCTAAATGTAAAACTTTGCTTTTCTCCACATTGAAACTCATTTTGTTGGATAGGGCCCATTGTTCAAGTTTGTCAAGATCTTTTGGGATCCTGAGTTTGTCTTCTGGGGTGTTGGCTACTCCTGCCAGTTTAGTGTTATCTGCAAATTTGATGAGTTCCCCTTCAGTTCCCTCATCTAAGTCATTGATGACGATATTGAAGAGTACTGGGCCTAAGACAGAACCTTGTGGTACCCCACTGCTTACTTCTCTCCATGTAGATGTAATGCCATTGAGGACTACTCGTTGAGTACAGTTTGCCAGCCAACTACAGATCCATCTGGTGGTGATGTTGTCTATTCCATCTTTTTCTAACTTACCAAGGAGTAGTTGTGGTCTACTTTTAATATCCCTCCAAATATTTCCTTCTCTAGGAGGTGGGTGGGTGCTGATTCCAACAATAGTAAATAAACTTTAAGACAAATTTAACTCTTAGTGATTTTATGGACATCTTCATTTAGCATTCTTGACTTAAGTTGCTATTTGATGGAAAAAGAATGTCTTTGGATGTTTTTCTTCCTACAAAAGAAGAGAACTTCTGTGAAATTATTTTTAATATGGTCCATATTTCTTATATTTAACTGAATTATGAGCTAAATAAGCAGCAAGTATCTGTCTAGTGAACTGTAGCCTTTCTAGCTTCCTATACTCAGTTACCCCTTTATGGATTACTGCCTTGTCATGGCGAAGGGGCTTGCGTAACTCAATGAAGCTATGAGCTATGCCGTGCAGGGCCACCCAAGATGGACAGGTCATAGGAGAGAGTTCTGACAAAATGTGATCCACTGGAGAAGGAAATGGCAAACCACTCCAGTATCTTTGCCATGAAAACCCCATGGACAGTACTAAAAGGCAAAAAGATATGATGCTGGAAGATGAGCCCCTCAGGTCGGAAGGTGTCCAATATGCTACTGGGGAAGAGCAGAGGGCTAGTACTAGTAGCGCCAGAAAGAATGAAGCAACTGGGCCAAAGCCGAAAGGACGCTCAGCTGTGGATATATCTGGTGGTGAAAGGAAAGTCCGATGCTGTAAAGATCTTTTCTCCATAGGAACCTGGAATGTAAGATCCATGAATCAAGGCAAGCTAAACGTAGGCAAACAAGAGATGACAAGACTGAACATTGACATCTTAGGAATCAGCGAACTAAAATGGACAGGAATGGGTGAATTTAACTCAGATGACCATCAGGTATACTACTGCAGGCAAAAATCCCTTAGATGAAATAGAGTAGCCTTCATAGTCAATAAAAGAGTAGGAAAAGCAATACTGGGATACAATCCCCAAAATGACAGAATGATCTCAGTTCGAATCCAAACGCAAACCATTCAATATCACAGTAGTCCAAATCATATCCACTGGTGCTGAAGAGGATGAAATTGACCGGTTCTATGAAGCCCTACAGCACCTTATAGAATCAACACCAAAAAATGATGTCCTTATCATCAAGGGGGATTGGAATGCTAAAGTAGGAAGCCAAAAGATAACTGGAATAACAGGCAAGTTTGGCCTTGGAGTACAAAATGAAGCAGGGCACAGGCTGATAGAATTTTGTCAAGAGAATACGATGGTCATAACAAACATTCTTTTCCAACAACCCAAGAGACGGCTCTACACATGGACATCACCAGACGGTCAACACAGAAATCAGATTGACTATGTGCTCTGCAGCCAAAGATAGAGAAGCTCTATACAGTCAGTAAAAACAAGACTAGGAGCTGACTGTGGGTCAGATCATGAGCTTAAATTGAAGAAAGTAGGGAAAAGCACTAGGCCACTCAGGTATGAACTAAATCATATTCCTGATGAATATACAGTAGAGGTGACAAATAGATTTAAGGAATTAGATCTGATAGACAGAGTATCTGAAGAACTATGGACAGAGGTTCGCAACATTGTACAAGAGGTAGCAACTAAAACCATCCCAAAGAAAAAGAAATGCAAGAAAGCAAAATGGCTGTCTGAGGAAGCTTTGCAAATAGCTGAGGAAAGAAGGGAAGCAAAAGGCAAAGGAGAAAGAGAAAGATACACCCAATTGAATGCAGAATTCCAGAGAAAAGCTAGAAGAGATAAGAATACCTTCTTAAATGAACAGTGCAAAGAAATAGAAGAAAACAACAGAATAGGGAGGACCAGAGATCTCTTCAAGAAAATTGGAGATATGAAGGGAATGTTTCATGCAAAGATGGGCATGATAAAGGACCATAATGGCAGGGACCTAACAGAGGCAGAAGAGATTAAGAAGAGGTGGCAAAACTACACAGAAGAACTATACAAGAACGAGCTTAACGTCCCAGATAACCACAATGGGGTGGTCACTGACCTCGAGGCAGACATCCTAGAAATGGGCAGGGCTTTTTTTCTCATAGAATGCCCAGAACGGAGTTCTGGCACCTTTTTGGGATGGAACCTTGTCCATCCTCCAAGGCGGGTTATATGACATGTGTGAGTTCCGGCACCTTTTTTTTTTTTTTTTAGAAAAAA
>BFFQ01005626.1:5230-15613 GCA_003402635.1 Protobothrops flavoviridis
AGACAGTGCCGGCTGGCGACCCCCAGGGGGAGGGCCTTCTCGGTTGGAGCGCCCACCCTATGGAACGAACTACCCCCAGAGATCCGGGTGATCCCGGATCTCCCTTCCTTCCGCCGCGCCCTCAAGACATGGTTATTCAAGTTGGCAGGACTGGCCTAAGGGTTATTTTTTAGCTGGGTTTTATAATAATTTTTAAAAAATAACAAAGGCCTAATAATATTTCATCTTAATTAACATTTTAACTTTAGTATTTTTTGTATTTATGTATGTGTTTTTAAAAGGCTGTAAGCCGCCCTGAGTCCGCTGGGAGAAGGGCGGGGTAAAAATATAAATAATAAATAAATAAATAATAAATAAATAAAATAAAATTCATATTGACTCAGCACAGGCAGAATGGCTGGGTTTGCATGTTCAAATGTAATGCTGAAACAAAATAACCATATTAAGTCTTAATGCAAAGGTAGCAGGTGGTATTAACTGATATTTAGTGAAATACCAGTTAATGCCTTGGCAGCCTAGTTCAAGGTGCTACATGCAGCCAGCCCCAGAGTTTGGAATTCAATCTACTGAAGCCCATATATTTCTGCAGCAAACTGTATGTCGACAGTCTCTAATCTGAAATGGCACAAAGTCCTAGTCTCCAGAGCCAGTTCCAAAATCTCTGTACCACCCACCTTCTTGTGCCCAGTTTAGAATCATGTTACAATGTGACCTACAAGCCTTGGCACCGAAGCCCTCAGTCACTTTAGGAGAACTCATTAAAAAGAAAGTGACACAAGCCACCAATTTGCCACTTCAACCTTCTCTCTTAGATTAGGAGACTATTAGAAATTAAGATAGCTCTCCCCTTGCTCCTATTCCCCTTCTAAATTTATTTATTCATCATATTTATATAGCTGCCCATCTCACAATCAAATGACTCTGGGTGGCAGACAAGTTAAAAACCAAAGATACAAGTTCATTTTATTATTGTTAATATTAAAGACTTGAAAATTATAAAAGGCACAAAAAAGTACTTTAAATTAAAGTGCTTTTAAATTTAGATTGGCCTTTCTCACAATCGGTTTTGTTTTCCTCCTACTTTCATAAATGTGGTCAGTAGGCAGCTAAGACTATAATTCTAGGTGCACAATGCAAGAAGCCCCATTTAATTCAGCGTGTAGAGATTGCTTAGCAGCAGACACTGCAGGAGCTTTTGCTCTATAACAGACATGTCAAACTTGCGATGTCACATGCCGTCGTGCAATGTATCGGGACGGTTTTGCCATTGCCAGCAATGGGGTGGGCACGGCTTCCGGATGACGCGTCCGGCCTGCGGGCTGGCAGTTTGACACCCCTGCTCTATAATGACAAAAAGTAGAAGGATTTTGATGGTCCCTTTTCCAACTAACAAATTTTATTAAAAGGCATACACTTTTATCAGCTACTCCTGATTTTCTAGAATTAGGTGACAGATTGTCCAGGCACCCTGGCTGAAACTGAGCAAAGCCTTTTGAAACATGCAGATAATCCTCGACTTTCAACCACAACTGAGACCAACATTTCCATTGCTAAGCAAGGTGGTTGTTAAGTGGATTACGCCTAATTTTACAACCTTTTTGTTTTTGCCATGGATGTTAAACAAATCACTGCAGATGTTAAGTAAATCACCTGATCATTAAGCAATTCAGCTTCTCCCACTGACTTAGCTTCTCAGGAGCCATCTGGGAAGATCACAGATGGTGATCACATAACCCTGGAATGTTATAAACATTGGAAATACATGACGGTCACTAAGCACCTGAATTTTGATTACGTGACCAAGAGATGTTGCAACAGTTGCAAATGTGAGGAGTGGTCATAAATCACATTTTTCAGTGTGGCTGTAACTTTGAACAGTCACTAAACAAATGGTTGTAACGTGAGTACTATCTGAAGTTTATTTCCTTTACCAGCTAATTGTAAGCTCAACTTAACTTTACAGGCAATTATCTTCAGGTTTGCTACTGTCTGAGTACTTTTAACCAGACCTCTTGGTCTGTGCCACAGTAGGTGGACTTGGATAAGCCTGGAAAAACTAAGTAGAGGTTGACTAGATCAGAACATGGATGAAAAGCCATCCAAAATTCTCAGAGTTAGGGAAGGAAAAAGAAAGCCTAAGAAGAAGTCCATGGGGAATCATTTCCATATTGTGGAATCACAGACACATTTATGGACTCATTAGCAAATTAGTCTGACTTGAGGGAGTATACTAACCCACATGTAACAAACCATAATTTATGGAATTAACGCAACATCTGGAGTTCACAGAATACAGGGAACTGCATGCTCAGCATACTGCCAGGATTGAAAAAACCGTTTGGGCTGTATTTATATGGCATACAGTATTTTGCCAGGGTTAACTGAAATGTAGTTTATTCAACCTATTTTTTATAGTTTACTCAATGCCTTGTATAGGAACTAATCTCACAACCAGGGTTCCCACACACACATCTAAAATGTGGCTATTAATCCCTTTGTGGTCCAGAGTAGGGAACAATTAATAAATTAGTGACACATTTAAACAAGGACACTGTATATGAAACCCCATCAATGTTTCCCAAAAAAATGCAGTTATGTGGCACAGGGGAAAATTTGCACCTAAAAACTTTGGCTGTGTTCAGACAATACATAACAACTGGATTATTTTGACCTTCTTTCAGATATTTTGTTACTGAATCATTTCAGGCCAGTCGTTTTTTTTAACCTAACCTAACTCTGTGTTGTTTTATACCAGGGGTGTCAAACTGCCGGCCCATGGGCCGGATGCGTCACGCGGTTAGGGTTAACCCTAACCCTAACCCTAACCCCATTGCCGGCAATGGCAAAACCGTCCCGATACGTTGCACGATGTCACATGACATCGTGAGTTTGACATGTCTGTTTTATACTGATCGAATTCCCACCCAACTGCATTTACTTAAGATTAGCAGTCATAAAGCGGTCACTTTTCTAAATAAATGAATAAACCCAACCTTCCTCACAGAGTTGTTATGGGGAAAGCCAGGAGGAAGTAGCACTATATGCTTGTACATACCTCCTATACAAAAGGCAAGAATATATTCAATTGGCAGGCTGTTGTGCAAACCCAACCAATGTGCTTAGTTTATGTTTTAATGTGCCATATGATTTCAACCAATTAAATCAGGTTTTCAAACTTCTTCAGACCATAGAACCTGTTGGTTAAGACCAAAATTTCTAAAGTCTGATCAAGGGGCAAAGCTCTAGTGATAGAAAATTGGCTGCACTGGAGTGATTTATTTTTAACCCTTAGTTTCTCATGGAATTCCGTCAAGTTCTCATGGTAAACTAACCTAGTTTGAAAACTCCTATAAACTAAGCCAAGGAACCTGATTATGTTATGCAAAGGCAGTCACTGAGAGCTCACGTCCAGGGTCTAACTACATCACCAGAGGAGACGGGTGTTCATCATGAATAAGAATGTGGTAAGAGCATAACCATAACGCTGTTCAAACAGATGCTGCAAGGGAATTCCTGATTGGGCTTGAGTTTTATTACAGCATACTCTGGAATGACTCCTTTGCTAGGGCTCTCAATGGAAGTGTCTCCAAACTAGCTTGCTTTTTTACTATGGAAAAAAATCCTCTTAAATTCTTATCACCATCATGGGCACATCTGTTACTCCTTTGGAATAAAAACTACTCCACCCTTAACCCCAAACCACACACTACAATTGCTTGTGTCTAAATACTGTTGAGTCCACGGGAAACTGATCTCTGCCTTTAGCCACATACGTTTATTTCCCAGATTTTCTCCCTCACACATGCACAAGCACGCATACTAACATTCCAGGCTGTATTTGCACAACACATGTCCCTATGATTAACTGAATCAATTTCTTACCTCATTTTTGTAAGGTTAAAGCTAACCAAGATTTGTTATATCATGAGAATGCAACCTTAGACACAAATTTCCATCTGGTTAAGTCCATAACAAATTATTCCAGATTTTCCCCCCATTTCAATAGCATATTTTAGGTAGGAAGTATATTTGGCAGCTGTTAGTATTAAACAATTAGTTAATAGTTTTGTGACAGGGAAAATCTGTACAGGAAATTAATTCCTTTGCCCTCGAAGGAACAATCCAAACTTAGCCCCACAAAACAGATTTCTTTCACAGATTAATGCACATCTGGTTTGACTTATTGATAATCTTTCCATGTTTGGTTCAGCACATCCTTGAACCTATGGGCATCTGTGACATATGATTGAAAACTGCAAGGTGGTGAACATGGCATTGCAATCAAAGCCTTATCCCCTTTATAAAGGCTGACAAACTTTGATTCTCCCACCCAAGCACCATTGTTTGCACCCAATTCCAAATATAGCTCCACTGCTGCACATAGGTACTATAATAATGTATAGAATATGTGTACAGGCCTACCTATTAATATATAGAATACAAAATAACAGAGTTGGAAGGAACCTTGGAGGTCTTCTAGTCCAACCTGCTGCCCAAGCAGGAGACTCTATACCAGACATGTCAAACTCGTGACGTCACATGACGTCGTGCAACGTATCGGGACAGTTTTGCCATTGCCAGCAATAGAGTGGGCGCGGCTTCCATGTGACACGTCCGGCCCATGGGCCGGCAGTTTGACACCCCTGCTCTATAATGACAAAAAGTAGAAGGATTTTGATGGTCCCTTTTCCAACTAACAAATTTTATTAAAAGGCATACACTTTTATCAGCTACTCCTGATTTTCTAGAATTAGGTGACAGATTGTCCAGGCACCCTGGCTGAAACTGAGCAAAGCCTTTTGAAACATGCAGATAATCCTCGACTTTCAACCACAACTGAGACCAACATTTCCATTGCTAAGCAAGGTGGTTGTTAAGTGGATTCCTGACAAATACCATTCCTGACAAATGTCTATCCAATCTCTTCTTAAAAACTTAAAGGAGCCCCACAAGTTCTGAAAGCCAGCTGCTCCACTGATTGTTCTGTCAGGAAATTTCTCTTTAATTCTAGGCTTGATCTGTCCTTGATAAGTTTCCATCCAATACTTCTTGTCCTGCACTCAAGTGCTTTGGATAATACATTGCCCCCTCTTCTTTGTGATAGCCTCTCAAATATTGGAAGACTGCTATCATGTCACCCCTAGTCCTTCTCTTTGTTAGACTAGACATGTCCCTTCCTGCAACCGTTCCTTTGTTTTAGCCTCCAGCCCCCTAATCATATTTGTTGCTCTTCTACTGTACCCTTTCCAAAGTCTCAGTATCTTTTTTGTATCAGGTTTTATTTAAAACATTTAGATATGTAAAGACAAGTGTTCTCAAACCATGGGGTGAGCTTCATGAACAGATTTCTCTAAAGTTACTGCCAAGAAATATGTATTTTATATTTCTGTATATATCTCTATATATTAGTTAAAATCCTAAAAACAGAAGGTTGATTCCTGGGTAAATCCATATTCGGGAACCACAAACTGTGAGACCACCAGGAAATTCTTAAAAACTATAAAAGTTTTAATAAAGTTAAAACACCTAGCTTTCGCCGGCTCTCTGCCAGCATCATCAGGGTGATAACTTTATTAAAACTTTTATAGTTTTTAAGAATTTCCTGGTGGTCTCACAGTTTGTGGTTCCCGAATATCTCTATATACATATACATACCAGTATACATAGTGTGTGTATACACACACACACACATATATATATATATATACACACACACATACATATACATATATAAATTAAAAATAAATTTTAATAGTTTTAATATATCACAGGGGTTTTGAACCATCACAGTACAACTGCCAACTGAAAACTTGCAGAGACAGGGGCAAAACCTAGAGCAGGTTTTGACGATGTTTTTCTTTTATCTGCACAAAATTAATTGGGTTTAAAAATAAAAAGACAATCTTTCTGACCCATAATTTTAGAATTCCTATATCAAGGCACAATTCCTAATACAGAGCCAATGTAATGCGGTGGCTAGGGTGTAGTAGATGTGGAGGATGCCCAGGGTATGTGTTTATATGAATTGTCACTTGAGAAGGATAAGGTTCTATTTTAGCGATGGCCAAGCATTGAAAGTGGCCACTAAAAAAACAGATTTTTTTTTTAAAAAAATCCAATCCCAAAGCTTTTTCTCATGGATGAACTGTGATAGAATTCATTTTAGACAAAGCATTTCTTGATCCTGGTTTCATCATGTACACTACCTTTATCACCAGCAATAACGGACACTTCAGTCCAGGTGAGCGAACCACACCTCAACTTCACATGCATTCAGGTAAGTCGACTTACAACCATCCATTTAGTGACCAAAGTTACAACAGCACTGAAAAATGTGACTTATGACTCTTTTTCACACAACTTTTGTGTGATCAAACTTTGGATGCTTAGCAAGTGGTTCAAATTTATGACGACTGCAGTATCCCTGGGACATGTGATGACCTTTTGACAAACAAAGTCAACGGGGAAGCCAATTTCACTTAATCATGTTACTAACTTAACTGCAGTGATTCACTTAACAACTGTGGCAAGAAAGGTCATAAAATGGGGCAAAACTCACTTAACTGTCTTGCTTAGCAACAGATGTTTTTGGCTGAATTGTGGTCCCAAGTTGAAGATCACCGGAATTTGTGAATCCCAAGGACCTCCCCACCATATCCTCACCATCTGCTACCTAAAGCCAACAGTTCACTTTACCTTAGGCAAGACTGTTTGACAGATCAATCTCTTATTCTGTATGCATTCAGAAGGGGGGGGGGGACATTTGCAGTTGGCAAATATTTGCAGCCCCAAAATTCCAAACACTATAGTAATAAACCTGCGAGTGTCAAAACAGGTATAGAAACTATTCCTTCCTTAAGCATTCCTTCAGAAAGTATAACATCCTGGATCACCTCTGCACCAAAACAGATGGATGTTGTGGATTTAATTATTACATCAAGAATTCTACAGGTGAATTTAAGTACCTGTGTTAAGGTGTTCCATCGGCAGAAAACTAGAATTGAAATTGTATAAATAAAACATGCTTTAACCCTAAGTCTAATGAAAAGCCTATACAGTACACATCAGTTAATACGTTCATATTGCAATTCCTCTCCTGCCTCACGTTTTACGCCATAAGAGCCCCCTCCCCTCCGCCCCTTTTCCTAAATCGGGAGATATTCAGAACTTCCTTTGCCTCGGCACCCCTGGGTCGTTATTCATTTTATTCTATTTGTGGCTCTCATCAGCAATTTTTGACAGGGAGAAGACCGAACTCCAACAGGGGAAGCAATCGGCAGTAAGAGATACTGGCGTACACGGATGGGCTGGAAAGGGAAAGGAGCTTTATCTTTGCAACCCTTCGCTTTCTAATCCTGCAGCTGCCCCAGCGACGGGATCCGCGGACAAAGAAACTTGTTCTCCCGGCGCTTCTCCCTCGTGCCCCGCGGAGCTTCTGCCCACCTTATCCTAATTCTGCTCTCCTTACCGTTCTTTTGCATCCCGACATATCAGCTCTACCGTGGCACGAGGAGCCCAAATCCTGGCTCTCGGGCTATTACAAGCGTGGCCACGCTGCATCAGCCAACCCTCAGGGCGGGAAGGGGCGAGGCGGAACCAGGCCCAATCGCCGCTCCCGCCTCGCGTTATGGGGAGGCGCGTCCCTTCCAGTCATATCAATGTTGCTCCTGTTTTTTAAAGGCGAGGGGGGAGGCGATCCGGGTCCTAAATTTGAAGTTTTCATGGGGAGAGAGAGTATATAGAAAGGGCTCCCACCACGGTGGACGTTGCTCGCTCGCTCGCTGGTGGTTTACTTTAGAGTGTACAGGTGGTCCTCCACTGACGACCGCAATTGAGCCCGACCTTTCTGTCGCTAAGCGAGACAGTTGTTAAGGGAGCTTCGCCCTATTTTATGACTTTTCTTGCCACACTTGTTAAGCAAATGGCTGCAGTGGTTCAAGTGGTAACACAGCTGTTTAAAATGAATCTGGCTGCCTCATTGACTTGCTTGTCAGAGGTGGCAAAAGGGGAATCCCATGAGTCTGGGATACGGCAATGGTCATAAATATGGGTTAGTTGCCATGAGTCTGAATTTTGATCATGCGACCACAGGGATGCTGCAACGATTGTAAGTGTGAAAAATGGTCAAAAGTCACTTTTTCGGTGCCATTGTAACTTTGAGCAGTCACTAAGTGCATTGTTGTAAGTTGAGGACTACCTGTACCTGGTTAATTAGCCATGGTTAGCACAATGTGTGATGTCATCATCTTTTATACCGCTGTCCTTCCTATTGTGGGAAGTTAGCCCAGAGAAGGAAATATTAAAAAGGCAGAAAAAAAATATTGTTCACCAAAAGGATTTTTAAAAGCATTTTTTGAAAAGCAGAAACCAAACCTGGCCTCATCTCTTTGCCCAAAGCAGTAGCTAGTCTTATACAAATGCAGATGTGGAACCATCAGGAAGTTTGGAGCCAGGGATCTCAAGACAAAAGAAGCTCTTAAGAGTCATTAGCCCCATCACCAGGGAGGCAGGAGATAATTTTTTGGGACATAATAGGACTAACCATTACCATCAAGTAATACCAGAGAGGCACACCTGGGCTCAGGTCAGAATACGTGACACAGGAAATAGCCTCAAAGTTCATGCCACAGGAACAGGAAAACTTCCAAACAAAAAGCTAGGGAGGGTATAAAAAAGCTACTGGCCATGTGCTCTCTCTCTTTCTTCTCCTCTGCTCCTTCTTGCAAGGACCATCTTTCTTCTGCAATAAACTGTAACCTTCTTCCCAAAGCAGTCACCATGTTTGCTTATTTATTCCCGGCTTGGATGAACCAGGATGAAGACTTACTTCTAACACTATATTCATTCTGGGTAAATGTGGTTGCACCTAAGAGAACCTCTGACAATCTTCCCCCACTTGGAGTCCTTCAGATTAGGGCAGGGGTGTCAAACTCACAATGTCACGTGTCGTGTCTTGACGTATCGTGACTTTTTTGCCACTGCCGGCAATGGGGTGGGCGCGGTTTCGCTATGATGCATCTGGCCTGCGGACTGGCAGTTTGACACCCCGGATTAGGGGATATGAAAGGCTACCAGATCTGAGCTGCAAACAATGTGACAAACACTAGAGGGCATCAGTGAGATAAAGATAACTTTTTGCTACCACCTAGTGGCGGTATCTATTGCAGTCTAAATCAGCTCTGTGTCAACACTGCTAACATCGGATGTTTTGCATTGACAACAGATGGAAATGTAGCCATCTTTTTCCCTTTCGCTTTTAGAGTTAGATGATGCTGGGGGGGGGGGATGTGAATGAGAGTCTAGCTAGACATGATAACACTAAACCTAGCGTGAGAATCAAGGTTATTGAGCCCAGAGCTGATAAAGAATTGGGCTGGAGAACTGAAGAGGAAGCCGGCGCTTCAAGCTAATTGGGGAATGTGATTTATGACAGTTAATTGGAGGAGGGAATTGTGCTTTGATACTATGTGCCCAGGGGAGGGGAATTCAGTTTTTGGCTTCAATTATGTAGTGCCAATATTATGCTACTCGAATAAAAGATTCTTTAAGGTAAACAATGCCTCGAAGTTCTTTTGAAGAATTTCATCTGTTGGAACCATGACACTCTGTTTCAATGACCATTGTCAGCTATAAATGAAAAATTCAGCACATATTTGGTTGGTTACAGTAGGTAAGGAAGTCTCAATATTTTTTAAGGGTCATACAGTGGTACCTTGGTACTCATTGTTAAATTGATTCCAGGAGGCACGATGAGTACCAAAAATGATGAGTACCAAACAAATTTTTCTCATAAAAAATGTAGTGAATCACAAGGTAGCCGACACCAACAAGTTCTAGCTTGTGCATTGAGTACCAAACAAAGGATGAGTACCAGGACAAAATTTTCATGTCAAAATGTGTTGAGTGCCAAATTCGATGAGTTTCAAAGCAGTTGAGTACCAAAGTACCACTGTATTTAACGGCCTCTGCACAATCAGGTAATTCATTCATCTACAAGTATCTGTTTTATTGGACCTTTTTTTAAACAGGTGGACATGATTAAAGAAAATGAGAAAGAGGAAGCAATAAAGAAAGAGGAAAAGAAATATACTATTTTGAAAGAAATGAAGTGAAAAAACAGCACTTCCTAGTATGAAACTCTGTCAGTGGAATGCAATTGCCACGTGGTAGCATCACTATTAAGGAAAATTATTTTATTCATATATTTTGTTAATAGAACATTAGGAAGCCTGAAAGGAAATCCCACCCCCCAAATCTCCTTATAAAGAGAATTAGGTTTACACAGGGCTTTTTTTCTCATAGAACGCCCAGAACGGAGTTCCGGCACCTTTTTTGGATGGAACCTTGTAGGGTAGGCAAGGCGGGTTGTATGACGTGTGTGAG
>BFFQ01005626.1:15620-25890 GCA_003402635.1 Protobothrops flavoviridis
TTTTTTTTTGAAAAAAAGCACTGGGTTTACAAGGCAAACTTCTTGGTAATAGAACCACATTTATAAAATTAACTGAATTAGCTAGGTACACACAACCCAACTGAGCCATAGTTAACAACATACTGGAAATGACCAGGCTAAGCCACAGGGAGGGGTCAAATGCATCATTAGTTTGGAGACCCTTCATGCCCACAAGAGATTTATGTCCAGCCCACCTTGAATTCCGTTGGTTCTTATCTACTGACAATTTGCTTTGACTGTTAGTAGTTCAGATTCTTGTAGCGAGCTAGCATGGATTAAACCTGTACTCATTTGAACAACCCTGGTTCCTGATTTCTTGTACCTGACACAATATTTAGGTTAATGTGTTGCAAAAGCCTGATGATTAAAAAAAAGTATATAAAGTAGGAAGTATATCATAGCAAAATAATGAATGTAGCCAATTGTAGCTAAGTGAAAACCATGATTAAAAAATGGGTGGCCCAGTTCCTGAGCTGTTGCACATAAGAATCACAGATGAAAAAGAACATTTCTAATTTGTAACATATTAATGTTAGCATCTATCTGTCACTAATAAATTAAATAAAAAATTATTAAACTTATATGCCACCTGACTTTTAACAATTCTGGGCAGCTCACAACAATCAAACCAAAAAAATATACAATAAAATCACTGATGATGCACTGATTATATTACCTAGTTTGGCGATGAAACGTCTGCAAGAAACCCACCAAGCTGAGAGTGCACCAATAAATACAATAAAATCAGTAAAACATTTTATGTTTAGGTTGTAAATGTTACAGTGCATTGTAAATCAAGTAAATCCCCTTATGATTCAGGACAGGATTATGCAATCTTTTGCTGGGGTGGGGAGTTGTACTTCCTCTTTCTGTCTTGCTAAGAGGTTAGATGAGGCATGAATTTGTGAACCTGGAATGTGGAAATGTGGAAGAGTTCAGTTTTTTTAATCTCTTTTTAGCATGGGAAAGAATTTGAGGGGGAAACTTTATGTATTCTGCTAACATCTGGTCTCTATTTTGCACACCAGCCCTATGAGTAGGCCATATTGAGTCCAAAATCACCCCAATGACTGAAGATGGATTGAAAACGCAGGTCTTGCCACTTTGAATCCAGTGACTTCACTCACTCATTTTGCCTGTTATCTTTATTCTATATGTAGCAGATTGTGCTTCTGTCAGCCAAGAGAGAAGCAATCCAATATGCTACAGGTAGTCCTTGACTTACAACCATTCGTTTAGTGACCATTCAAAGTTACAACGGCACTGAAAAAAGTGACTTATGACTGTTTTTCACACTTAGATGACAATTGCACCATCCCAGTGGCCATGTGATCAAAGTTTGGATGCTTGGCAACTGGCGTGCATTTATGACAGTTGCAGAGTCCCAGGATCCCTTTGGTGACCTGACAAGCAAAGTCAATGGGGAAGCCAGATTCACTTAACAACCATGTTACTAACTTAACTATTGCAGTGATTCACTTAACTTAATTTACTTAAGAAAGGTCGTAAAATGGGGCACAACTCACTTAATAACTGTCTTACTTAACAAAATAAATTGTGGTCATAAATCAAGGACTACCTATAGTTACAGTTTCCTAGAGTTACCATCAGTGTCTGTGATCTTAAAAACCTATGCTTGTTTTCAGTTTTAACCACCCTGCTTTTAGTCCGAAATTAGATGAAAAACAGAACAGGATCTAGTTTTTATACCTCTGCTCCAGTTTCTCTGAAGGTACAAAGTTATACTAGTATAAATTATTATATATTGTTATATTATATATATTGTAATATGCATTATATACTATAGATATAAATTAAATCAGTTTGAATACAAGCAAATGGATTGTTGCTTGCTTAGTAGAGCCATAAACTACTGGCTGTGTCTTAACAATATGAAGTTTACAATAGTTTACTGTACAACATAAAAGATGATTTAACCGTAATTGTGAGTTAGCCGAGTACTTCATTATCTTTGATTATTCTAATGCTACTCAAGATCAGATGCAGATTTGTTTTTGCATGTAAAACCAGAAGAAAAAACAATGGTTGTTCTGGGGAAATAGGACAAAGATGTGTTAGCTATGTTCACCAGTTTGAGTTATTTGTAAAAAAAAAAAAAAAAAGGGGAGGAATACAAATAAATAACTAAAAAGTGCTTGCGATTAAACATGCTTGGGATAAACACATGTCTATCATCTGACAAAAATTAAAAATAAACATACAAATAATTAAATAAAAAACAATAAATAAATAAATAAATAAATAAAATGCAAATTTAATAATTAAAAATAAATAAATACATTAAAAAGAAAACAAAAACTTAAAGGGCAGATTCAATGGGCTACTGGTTATTTTTTGGCCCTCAGTTTTCTGTTTCTAAATAAATAAATTAAATCCCAGGGTTGTAGGCTAGGTTGAAAAATCAGAAAATCAACTTGAAAGAAGATGGCAAATGACCTTTGGCCTGGCCAAGAGAACTACCTAGCATTCCATTAAATTAGCCAGGAACTGAACATGAAAGAGACTATATATATTTACTAAATTAATTCAGTTTCCTGAGTCTCTATAGCACAGAACTATAATTATAACAGAGAGCATTGCACAAACCCAGACAGTAAGCATTCTTGCCTCTATGTGTCTTGCAGACCATTTCCTTCACATGTGAAATGTGGTTTTACTGTTTTCAGAACATCATCCTTCCTGCCTGAAGAACTTTTATGATCTGAAATTTGTCCCAGGAAGGTAGAATAATGGCTGCATTCAAACGACAGATCAAACTAAAATGGGGTTTACTTATTTGGAATTTAGCACCTTGGGGAACCCCATAAGCAAGTAGAAGCAAGATGGAAGAAAGTGAATTCAATATTGATTGTAGTGTTTCTTGCCAGTATTTGTGTATTAGCCAAGTTATGCTTCCATGTGTGAGAAAGGAAGAAGTTTAAAAATAAAACGGTCACAATTGATTAACAATAGAAAGATTAGCCAAGCCCTGCACGTAGGCACTAGATTCCAGGAGGCTTGGCTAGAAGACACACTTAACAAGACAAAAAGATGGCAGAGGGAAGGTCTAAAAAATGTAACTGAGGGGGAGGGATGATGTATTCTGGCTAGGCGGATCGGACAGATTGTGCCCCCGGAAGTCCTCTCAAATGGGACCTAAGGGGAGGGGATGGGGGTGTCGCGATAGGAGTGTATATAATGCTATGAGTTTGAATATTTTTGTGTGGTCTCTGGGTTTAGAACTTCCTGTTGAAGTCTCTCACCAGGATCCACCGCGCTTTGCAAACCGCTTTTCTATTTTCTGCAGAATAAACTCTTTTTCTTACCAATCCAATTTTGTTGGCATTTTAATCACGTTTCCAACACATGTAAGATGTTATAAGGAGAAGTAAATATGGAAGAAGCAAGTAAGTTTGAATTTGGTCTGCAATGGGGGATTGTAGCTTAGACAAAACAGACAATGCTAGATAATGTACAGGTATTCCTCGACTTACAACCACAACTGAGCCCAAAATTTCTGTTGCTAAGCGAAACATTTGTTAAGTGAATTTTGCCCCATTTTATGAGTTCTATTACCACACTTGTTAAGTGAATCACTGAGTTGTTCAAGTAATAACACAGTTGTTAAAATTGTTGTGATCTGATAGGCTGAACCCAACAAGTTGACAAAACTGGCAGTTTCCGTGGAGAAGTGATGAACTATTGTAAGTCGAGAACTACCTGTAATTTATTGTTTCTCAAACTCAGCCATTTTTAAAATCTGTGGACTTTAATTCCCAGAATTCCCTAGCCAGCATGACAAACAGTGCAGTTAATGCCAGATTACTCTTTACACCTAAAGGCCAAAAAAACAAAACAAAAGCCAGGCCTCCCATCTCTAAAAATAAGTACAGGTAGTCCTCGACTTACAACAGTTAGTAACCATTCAAAGTTATGTCAGTGAAAAAAGTGTTTTATGACCGTTTTTCACACTTATGACCATGGCAGCATTCCTACGGTCACATGATCAAGTTAGACAGGTGGAAACGGATATTTATGAAGGTTGCAGCGTCCCAGGGTCATGTGATCACCTTTTGAAGCCTTCTGCCAAACAAAGTCAATGGGGAAGCCAGATTCCCTTAAGGAATGTGTTACTCACTTAACGGCAGTGTTTCACTTAATAACTGTCATGTGTCTGAGTAACGAAACACTTAAAAGGACTTTCAGGCATGTTTTCTCCTAAAAGCATTTATTAAGGTTACAATACGTCAGTACAGCATGGTGGAATGCTTAGGTCTGCTTCTCTTCCGTTACGCCTAACATTCCAAGCATTTTCCACTCCCTTATTGTAGGGTCATGGTTCACATCTTCCAATCAATTTGGAAGATGTGATTTACTTCCGGTTTCTTTCTCCCGGGCTATCCTTATGCTCCTCCCTCTTTCCCAGTTGCTGGTTTAACTATATATATACCAGACAGTTCTGCACATTGTCAAAGCAAGAATATACAGTATTTGCAGCGTTGACAACAACTGTGGCAGGAAAGGTCGTAAAATGGGGTAAAACTCACTTAACAAATGTCTCGCTTAGCAACGTAAATTTTGGGCTCAATTGTGGTCGTAACTCAAGGACTACCTGTCCTGTATTATCAAACCCACTGGCAAAATTCAGATTCCTGCTAAAACAAAACCTAAACTTAGCAGTTCCTTTGGATGGCTTTGTCTCCAATACACGTTGTAATATAGATTACACTGCCTAAGAGGTCCTCTAATTACTGTGGAAAACACACACGTTTGCTGTGATCTAATGGGTGAACCCAACAAGTTGACTGGCAGTTTCCGTGGAGAAGTGATGTCAACATGAATGTTCTCAGTGACACATATATTTACATAAGTCTCGCTTAGAAGTAAAATTCCATAGAATTCACTGGTATTCCCTCTCGAGTATATTATTTCTATTGCTTTACTGACAAATGCATTAGGAGCCCGGCTTGTACAGTATTATATTCTTTTTGGAGTTTTTTTTAAACCCAGGTGTGGAAGGCGCAGGAAATAAATGTCATGAAACCATCCCAGACCCCTGTCACCCCTTCCCCCTCAACAACTTTTGTTTTCCTAATGAATGGAAGACCCTTAACAATTACACAGAAAAAAAAATCCGGAGTCTATTAATTATTCATGTTTGAGCTGCGCCTCCCAGCTATTACTCGCGACCAATGAGAAACGAGAGAGGCAAACGAAGGCGGAGGCGCCCTTGGGGAGGGGGGAGGGAGTTTGGAACTGGCTCATCAGAAGACAAAAAGAAAAAAAAAGGCGATTTGTGCTGTGATAGTAGCAGCAGAGAGAGGCGAAGGCTGTTTGACTGTTAAGGCAAGTTCAAATGGGTGAGAGGGTTGTAGGGAAGGAGAAAGCTGTTGTGATCAACTCTAGCTTAGGTGAGGAGGGCATGGGGGGAGGGTTGTTGGAGATCTGGTGCAGGAAGGGCTGATTCCTCCCCCCCTTCAAATGACTACATTGATTACAAAGGAGTGAATCATGTTGTGAGGAGTGCACAACCATAGTCTGAATTTGGATGGATATGTAATGTCTATGTGTATTTGAGGAGTTTAGTAGGCCAGGGCTAAAAGAGGGACCTTGGGGTGTTGAGCTTAAGCGACCGCAGTGAGGTCCTTGAGACCAGGATATAAATTCATGGTGGTTTAATGCTAGCTAAGTCAAATAAATCTGCCTTTCCCAGCCTGAGATCTTTCGTTTGGTTGGACTACAGTCTATTATGTTTGCGCATCATGGAGGGGAAGTTTTTGTATGTAGAAGGTTGCCTGAAGCAGGAGGTGAGTGGTGGGCAGGTGAATGCCGTTGTTGAGTGTTTTAAAGGTGGTTGTGAGAATTGTTTTTAGAGTGAGAGAGATGGGAACAGGAAGGAAAGTGCTCCACGGATTGAGAATATGGGACCACACAAAATTGTAAAAAGGCATCTTAGTTGTGTTAGTGTACTTGTGCATTTGGAGAGCCCAGAGAAAAGTGCCCTTGAATATTGCCGAATAAGATGGCTTTCAACAAACTGAAAACTAGTTTGTGAAAGCCCAAATGCTTTTTCTAAACATGCATGTAGGAGAGCACGATTGCACACACAATTTCTGGTGCTACTTAATATAATTATGTGGAGTTATATACGGTAAGTGGCACAGACTGCAGAGACACCACGTGCATAATGAATAGCACTGTCTGAAATGTTTTATGAATTAGGGTGTGAAAAAGTGGGGCAAAAGACACCTCATGTTTTCAGAGAGACATGTCTATGAATCTAAATATGGGTTGTCTTCAGTTTTATATTAGAAATTGAAGGGTATAAGTACAGAAATAATTGTGGTGAACACATGCAAAGTAATAAACGGATCTGCAACAGAACTGAATACTATATATCTATTCTATATCTTTTGGGAGAAATGTGGGGAAAAAGGGAAATAACAATTTAATAGTGTAGCTAGCTATTTTAAAATGCGCAACTTGCATGAGAATAAATGTATGAAGTCTGTTAGCTCATCCGACAGAAAGTTAGATGTGTATCGGCAAGGAAGCTAAAATGGCACCTCATGAGTTTGTGTGAAAGTGGGGGTGGGCGGATAGAATCACATCAGTACCCCAGGAAGTGACTTTATCTTTCGGAGCATCTGTGACACACTAACTCTGAAACATAGCGCTTCCTCTTCTGCTTCGCTCTGAGATGTCTTACGAAACTTTTTCAGTGGTAGGGAAATATAATCTAGGCGAAAATTATGATGAAAGTTCCCCTAGTTTTCTGAAGTACCATATCTTGACTGCATGTGGTTTTTATCCACCTGTTTTCTAAAACTTAAATTCTGGGTATGAAAGTAATAGCATTCTCCTGATGTTACTCTGGCAGTTCCCATCCAGTTTTCCCTATCACCCCATCTTCCCTCCTATTATGGACGCTCAATATGCTCAGATCTCATTGGTTTGGTTTGTATTTATTTCTCCCACTCTTTTAAAAAATAAAATCTGTTTTCATACTTTCTGTTTTGGTTTGGTATTTCAATAGACCTTGGGGTTCCACAAGCTTCTAGTATTTTCCTCTAATTATGCTTATACACATCCATGTGGAAAATCAGAGTTTGATTTTGCTATTAATATATAGCAGTGATGGTGAACCTTTTAGAGACCAAGTGCCCAAACTGCAACCCAAAACCCACTTATGTATCGTCGGGTGCCGGGTGGGTGTGGCCCATTGGGTAGGTGTGGTCAATTGGGTGGGCGTGGCCCATTGGGTGGGCATGGCTGCGGTGGTAACGGCAGACTGGTTGGGACTAAAAAGTTCAATCAATCAACTCCAAATTTGCAAGATCTTTTTTTTCCCCACGAGAAGTTGAAATTGATTGATTGATTGAACTTTTTTTTTTTTGCACATGGCGGTGGAGGCCTTAAGCGAAAAGGTTTTATAAAACCCAGCTGAAGGTCTAGAACTGGGGTGATGGCGCGCGTGCCCACAGAGAGGGCTCTGCGTGCCACCTGTGGCACACGTGCCATAGGTTCGCCACCACGGATATATAGAATCCTGTTGATGAACACGGGAAGGTCTGTACAGTATAGTTACAAGAACATTTCTAGGCCAGCTTTCATCACTTGGATACCCTGCTAATATGTTGGAAGAGAAAAACTGGAGAAGAAAGTAAAAGAAATCTTCAGCCTTGAAGAAAAGATGGATTAACTTTTATTAATAAATTAATAAAATGGAAAATTATGAGAGTTGAAGTCTAACAGGCCTGGAAGATATCAGGTTGAGGAATGCTGTGATATGTCTCTAAATATAATTTAATGTCTGTGAAATGACTTATTTCAGAGGTTGAGCAATCTCATGTTTCAGTTGTCATGAATTTTCAGGGGCATCCTCAGGATGTGTGTGTGTGAGAGATTCTGTGTGTGTGTGTGTGTGTGTGAGAGAGAGAGAGAGAGAGAGAGAGAAAGTCAAGAAAATAGCCCTTCCTCTTGTTTATATCATGTGCCTATTACCCTTTGGCTTGTATTGACCAATTCTGTGGAAACTCCTGACCATCGGCAGAAGGAAAAACAACATGTACTCTTGATATACCTCAGATTTCTTAAACCTGGCAATTTTAAGATGTTGCCTGGTTGGGGAATTCTGGGAGTTAAAATCCAGACAGTTTAAAGTTGCCAACTTTGAGAAACATTCATGTACAGCCATGTTCTGTCATTGCTGTACCTTGAGCTGTTTTCAGAGATACAGCCACAATGTCTAGTTAAAAAAAAAACCTTCAAGATTCAACTTAAGGGTGGGGACCTGTTAATCATTTGGAAACAGCTGGCAACTGTCATTGTTATTACCAACAAACTGTGTCTTCCTTGTCAGTGAATAATGTTTTCTTACCTTTTTCAAATAATTTCTGGAACCTTGGAACTAGCTTCTAGTTTTCTGGAACCAAGTGGGCCACTGCTGTGATCTCACCCTGCAGATTTGGAGGTTACAATACAGGTAGTTCTCAACTTCTCTTAGGGGGAGCCTGGAACCCCCACAGAGCGTGTCCCCGGGTGGCGGATTGGGGGGCCCTACCCGTTATGGCTTTTATACTGTAATGGCGGGTTGGAGGGAATCAAATACCTCCCGTGGACCAAGAGGCCTGGTGAGTGGCAGCTGGCTCCCCAGTATCGACTGAAGGCGGAGACCATATTGGTTGGAATGGATTCAGAAGAACAGCACACGGTGTGGTGGCAGCCACTTGAACAGCGTGTGCACAGCGGTGTAGAAAGCAAAGGGAAGACTACTACACTATATATTTCCCAGGAAAATCATGTTAATGGCAGCAAAACCTAACAATGGCCCTGAGTACGGGCGCCCCTTAAATGGGGCAGGGGTGCTAAGAATCTCCCGGTCCGCTAGAAGCATGGTAAACCCAAAACTACGAATTGGTACGTGGAATCTGAGAAGCCTATACGAAGCTGGGAAAACACACGACACTATCCAAGAAATGTCCAAATACAATATCTCTATATTGGGAGTGAGTGAAATGCGCTGGCCTGAAAATTGAATGTGTAGAATAGGAAATTATACTATCTACTACTCTGGTGAGAATAGCAAACACCATCGAAATGGAGTAGCTATAATTGTAAACAATCGTGTAAATAAATGCATCAAGTCCTTTACTCCTGTATCCGATAGAGTGATAATGATCCAAATAAATAGTACTCCAGTAAATCTGAAAGTTATATAAGTTTACGCTCCCACAGCTGACAGCGATGAGGAGGATTTAGAGAAGTTCTACGAAGATATAAGCAGTGTACTGAAAACCCTAAAAAGTAATGATATCACAATACTCATGGGGGACTTCAATGCAAAAGTGGGAGAAGGAAGTGATGCTCCTGTAGTTGGAAACTTCGGCTTAGGAACCAGAAATGGTAGAGGTGACAAATTTGTAGACTTCTGCAAGGAACATAGGCAATGTGTGATGAATACTTTTTTCAAGTTGCCAAAAAGACGCCTCTACACTTGGAGATCACCAGCAGATACACAAAATAATGTAGTAAGGAACCAAATTGACTATCTTACAATAAACAAAAGATTTAGAAACTCAGTAAAATCAGTAAAGACATACCCAGGTGCAGATGTACCATCTGATCATAATCTACTACTTGCTGAAGTCCAGCTGAAACTAAAAAGGATGAAAAACCCGAACCCTGCTAAACCAAGAATCGACAGAGACTTCATCATTAAACATGGAGGTAAGATTAAAGAAGAACTAGAAAATCATTTAGGGGAAACCAACAACCTGAATGATGATGATGTAGAATCGAACTGGAATAAATTTAAAAATGCAATAGTAGAGGTAACAAATTCAAAACAGAGAGAGGGATACTACAAGAAACAACAGTGGATGACGGAGGAAATTCTTCATCTCATGGATGAAAGAAGATCTTATAAAAATAAAAACAAAGAAAAATACAATGAATTGCAGAAAACAGAAGAACAATTTGACTGGCAAAAGAAAAGTGGTTTGCAAAGAGATGCAAGGAAATAGAAGAGACAGACCATATACATGATAATTCTCCAGTATGACAAGTGGAGAATCCACCAATGGGTTAACTTCGTCTTCTGCCCATAGACTAGTCGTCCAATTTTGCTCCGCCTCTCCTCCTGGGACCTCCCTTTCCCAGTCTTGACTAGTCTTGAGCCCGATTAGACTGAATTCTTGACTCCTGAAGTGATTCTTCTTTAAGGTCGTATATTTCTGTTATTTTGTTC
>BFFQ01005626.1:32606-52663 GCA_003402635.1 Protobothrops flavoviridis
CCTCGGTTCCAATTTACATGAAAGCTGGGACATGACCGTTGAAGTAAAGACAAGGATAGAAAAAGCCCGAACAGCATTCTTCAAAATGAAAAAGGTCTTCTGCAGTCACGACATAAGCCTAAGACTGAAAATCAGGCTTGTCAGATGCTATATTTTTTCTATCCTGCTTTATGGAGTAGAGAGTTGGTATCTGACAGAAGGCCACCTGAAGAGACTAGAAGCATTTGAAATGTGGATTTACAGGCGGCTGTTACATATAAGCTGGGTTGACAAGATCAGAAATGAGGAGGTGATCAGCCGCCTGGGAAAGCCAAGGGAAATCATCAAAACAATTAAAAAGCGAAAATTAGAATATTTCGGACATGTGATGCAACACCCAGAAAAATACGGCATACTCCATTTAATCCTCCAGGGAAAGATTGAAGGCAAATGAGGTCCAGGCAGAAGAAGAACATCGTGGCTTCAAAATCTAAGGGACTGGTTTGGACAAAACTCAACAGCACTTTTTCGTGCGGCTGCTGATAAAAACAGGATCGCCAACATGATCACCAACGTCCGATAACGGATATGGCACAAGAAGAAGAAGAAGTTCTCAACTTACAACAGTTCCTTTAGTGACCATTCAAAGTTACAACGGCACTGAAAAAAGTGACTGACTGTTTTTCACAGTTATGACTCTTGCAGTATCCCCATGGTCACATGATCAAAATTCAGATGCTTGGCAACTGACTCATATTTATGACAGTTGCAGTGATCACCTTTTGCGACCTTCTGACAAGCAAAGTCAATGGGAAAGCCAGATTCACTTAACAACCATGTTACTAACGTAACAAATTGCAATGATTCACTTAACAGTTGTGACAAAAAGGTCATAAAATAAGGCCAAATTCACAACAACTCTTTCACTTAGCAACATAAATTTCGGGCTCAATTGTGATAATAAGTCAAGGACTACCTGTAAAGGCCTAGACTCCAATTTTTAGAATCCTTCCTTTTTTTTAATAAAGTCCCTCAGGAGATGTTCTGGATATTGCCTATACTAGGGGTAGGCAACCTTGGCTCCCAGGAATTCTGGGAGTTGAAGTCCACGAGTCATAAAAGAGCAAAGGTTGCCTACCCCTGGCCTATACTGATGTAGATGGCGCTTGGAAGGGGAATGGGTCTCAGCCAGTGCTTTTTTTGTAAACAAAAAAGGTGCCGGAACTCACACACGTCATACAACCCGCCTTGCCTACCCTACAAGGTTCCATCCAAAAAAGGTGCCGGAACTCCATTCTGGGTGTTCTATGACAAAAAAAAGCCCTGGTCTCAGCTAACATAGAATAAAACTCAATGTTTTTTTTCTCCTTCCAACAGGAAGAAGATAATGTCTCACAAAGGATGTCTCAGTGTTACAAAATACTTCCTCTTTCTCTTCAACCTTTTCTTTTTTGTGAGTACATGGTGGCCAGCCAGTTGGATAGCCAGCTAGAGAATTATGATTTGCAGCCAGTTCATGAAGCTGTGTTTATGCAGGGTGGGAAAAGAGGAAAGAAAGGCTACCATACGTAGATGTATAATTTTTAAAACAATCAAACCAAAAATCTCTTCCCCCTTCTTCAGATCCTTGGAAGTCTGGTCTTCAGCTTTGGCTTATGGATACTTTTTGATCAAAATAATTTTGCTTCCACCCTTGGTAAGTTTCCATCTCCCTCAGAGACGGGCTTCCTTTTCTAAATACTGTAGAGAACTTATGATCATAATTGGGACTGTAAAAAATCATTGTCAAGTGGTGCGGTCATGTGACCACACCTAATTTTATGACCTTTTTTGCCATCGTCATTAAATGAACTATCGTCCTCGGGTTTTTTATTAGTTTATAATATAAAATACAAAAATACAAAGGAAAATGTTAGGAAAATAGGGGAGGGAGAAGGAAAGGGAAAGGTGTAGGGAAAGGGGGAAAAAGAAAGAAAAGGCATTGACTTCCAACTCCCTTTGGTGCAGTAAAATAAGATAATAGGATCAAACCTCAACTTCTTACTTTTACATAATACTATAAACTAGCCATTTCTATAACAACAAATCTAATCGGTAAAACCCAAAATCAAATTTTCATTTTTTTCCACCTCAAGCAGAAGCGGTTTCCAAGTACAAACAAAAGTAATTGTGTGTTTTTTTCTTTAACAAAGGCAGTCAATTTAGCCATCTCTGTTAACTTCATCAATTTTTGCAGCCATTCATCCATTGTGGGAATCAAAGTGCCCTTCCATTTTTGTGCATAAAGTAATCTTGCTGCCATCAACATATATAACATCAAAGTTTCTAATTTTTTTCCTCATTTTTTTCCTCACTATCTTGCTCGTTAAGTGAGATGCGTGATCTCCATTTCCAACCTTCCCTGCCAGCTTCCCCATTGACTTTGCTTGTCATAAGCTGGCAGGATGGTGCAACTGTTGTAAATACATGTCAGTTGCCAAGCGCCTGAATCTCAATCACATGACCGTCACAATGCTGCAGCAGTTGTAAGTGCAAAGATCAGTTATAAATCACATTTTCAATGCCATTTTGATGTTGAATAGTCACTAAGCGAATGGTTGTAACTCAAGGACTATGTAGCTCTTTTTCAAAAAACTTATGCTTCTTTGGATGTAGGCCCAGTAAACCAGGCTTGGTTCTTCCAAACATTTCTGTCAGTTGAGAAACCAGGAAAGAATAGAGACTGCTTATTATTATTGACTTCTTTTCTATCATTTGTACCTTTTCAGTTCTTGATTGTTCTGACCTGTTTCTTTCTTCCTTCACAGGGTCCTCATATTATGCTCTTAAAATATGGTCCTACGTTTTCTCGGGTGCGGGCATCCTAACAATGTTATTGGGATTTCTTGGATGCTTGGGCTCTCTCAAGGAAATCAAGTGTATGCTAGGACTTGTAAGTAGCTGGGTAGAAGCTGTGGGCCTCTATTCTGGTGCTGTCTAAGAAAGGGAAATAACATTTATTGGGTTCAGTCAGGTGGGAACATCATGTTGCTCCTGTATCCGAAACGATGCTCCTCTTATTTTTTTTTTTTTTAAAAAAGCATTATAAATACTTCACCAAATGGAACAAGTTTTGAAAGATTTTGGTGATCTTTTCAGGAAGACAAAAACCTTCTGAAGTTTTGAGATGAAACATTTAAGTTCTAAGAAATTTGGTGGGCAATTGGAGAAGAATATTTTAACCATGTGATGCAGACTTGTGGGATAGAGTTTAGGGTGAGAAAAAGTTGCCAACTCCTGGATTAAAGCAACTTCTTCTTCTTGTGCCATATCCGTTATCGGACGTTGGCGATCATGTTGGCGATCCTGTTTTTATCAGCAGCCGCACGAAAAAGTGCTGCTGAGTTTTGCCCAAACCAGTCCCTTAGATTTTGAAGCCACAATGTTCTTCTTCTGCCTGGACCTCGTTTGCCTTAAAGCAACAAATTCTGGAAACTAGGATTTCTCTGGAAACTGGATCTTCAGACAATGAGGTAACATGAAAGCGAAGAATTCCTGCAATTGAAAGATTGTGAATAATCTTTACTGTGGGGTCCTTGGTGCTCTCTGAGCATGGTTGTTTTCTTGCAAATGTTTCATTGCCAAACTAAGTAACTTCATCAATGACTAATACTGATGATGTTACCTAATTTGGTAATGAAATGTCTCCAAGGAAACTACCAAAGTCAGACAGTAACAAGGACCCCACGTTCAACGCCGAACTACAAAAATTCTATTCTGTTGGAATCATTACTCTATAAAACAACTGAAAAAGCTGATATACTTTATTTGGAGGGTAGGTGTAACTGTGCTGACACTTATATGGCATTCAATTACAAGAAAAAATTATGAATACTATATGTGGACATTTCATCTTTAATATAAGACTGATATATTGATAAAATGATGGCACAGCATTCTAGTTAATTAGTGGCTCAGGTGATCCCTCTAGACACCGGTAGAAATCCGGCTGTGTACCTTTTAATAACACAACAGAATAAAGGAAGGAGAACCTGTATAGTGCATGAGGTGGTAATTTCCCAAGAGGCTTTTGTAGTGGGAAATGCAGAAAGGTAATTATGCTCTGTGGTATTTTCCCTTTGTAGTGATATATTTGGTACCTTGTGATTTAGCTGCAGATGAGGTTTCAATGTTTACAGCAGTGGTTCTCAGTTTTTAATGATGGCCGCTAGGTTTTTTTTAATGGTGATTGCTTGGAGGTTGGGTATAGCATGTGGCTGTATTTTAATAATACTTATCAAATACTGTATAGGCAAAAATGCAGATTAAAAATAAATTTAGCATGCTTGTTTGTAAGAAACTTGAAGTAATGTTCATGTGAATGAATGAATGAATGAATGAATGAATGAATGAATGAATGAATGAATGAATGAATGAATAATAGATACCATGGTGATGTTGACTGATTTTGCTGGCCTTTTCTCTCTCCATCAATAGTACTTTGCCTTCCTATTGCTCCTGTTTGTTGGTCAAGTCACCATTGCAATCCTGATACAGACACATAGCAACACGGTAAGCAGTGTCATAAATCAGAAAATTTCTCATAAAATGGTCGCCATACACCTATTTCAATAATGCTTCATTCTACCAGAAGGGATTTCCCCCCCCCCCCCTTCTCATTCCCTTCTTTTTTTATTTTACTCCTAGTCCTTGATCTGGTCTACATCCTGGATAACAGCCTTCCCCAAGATCATGCCCCTTGATTGCTGAATGCTTCTTTGCATATACAATGGCCCACGTATGCAAGGGAATCTAATGTTCTCTAGATCAGGGGTCCCCAGCCCCTGGGCTGTGGCCTGTTCAAAACTGGGCCATGCAAGTGGTGGGCGAGCGTGCAGAACCTTTCCCTCTCCCCTACCGCCACCACTGGTCCACAAACGCAGAATGGTTAAATCTAGATGTTAAATCCCACCAAAATAAATAAAAGATTTGCTGGGCCAAAAGAGATTTGTAATAAAGCATCTGGAGAGAAAGGCATTTCTAAACTAGCTCACTACTTGCATATCCTTGTTTTCCATTTACAAGAATTCCTGGGGAGAAAACAATGTGATCCTGTAATGTGATCTGAAATATAATACTGTGTTCCACCATTTTGCAAGTTTACTAGCTAGACTAAATCCTTTCTCTTTTTTCCCCCCCTTTCCCTTCTCTTTCCCTTTCTCTCTTTCTCTGCCCAGAACCAAAACAAAAATGGGTGGGGGAGGAATGACTAGGGCCTGTGAAAGAGAAGAATCAATTTAGACTCAATATTTCTGTGTCCTTCTCTTAGTGACTCACAGATGCAGGGTGGCATAAGAGAAGATGTGTGGCAGGGTACATAAAAGAGTGAGCGAAAAGATATATATATATTTTCTCCAGGAGTAAATGTGATGTTTGTAAATTATGATTTACAAATCATGTGATTTGTTAATCAGAAAAATGTCTGCTTTTTGCCACTCTTTTTCATCTGGCTTACACTACAGCCAAAGTTAGCGGTATCCCTCTCCCATTCTTTGTGCAGGCCTTGGGTTCTTTAAAATCCTTTCACAACAAGCATGCATACTGTATGGTGATGCCTTTAATAATTGGTTTGGTGCCGTAGCAAAAGTAATTAAGGCTTGGGGTTAAAGTATTGCATGATGCAATGAGTAAGAGAACTAGCTCCCTTTCTGGAAGGGCCGGGTGATCAGCAACTGTGTATGGCGTGTTGAGAGGATGGAAAAGATTTGGTGTTGCAGTTGCTGTCATCGCTGTTCCCCACTGCTGGATTCTCTGGGAAAAGAAAATAAACCTTGCATCCTGTTTGGTTTGAACTTTTGTCCACTGAGAGTAGAGTTTGGGCAGAACCTCCCATTCTACTCCAAATAAAGGTAGTCCTTGACTTACAACAGTTCATTTAGTGACCGTTCAAAGTTACAACGGCACTGAAAAAATGACTTATGACCAGTTTTCATACTTAACAACCATTGCAGCATCCCCATGGTCACATGATCAAAATTCAGACACTTTGCAATTGACTCATAGTTATGACGGTTGCAGTGTCCCAGGGACAGGTGATCCCCTTTTGCGACCTTCTGACAAACCAGGTCAATGGGGAAGCTAGATTCACTTAGCAATGGTGTTACTAATTCAACACCTGCAGTGATTCACTTAGCCACTGTGGTAAGAAAGGTCGTAGAATGGAGCAAAACTCACTTAACAAATGTCTCACTTAGCAACAGAAATTTTGGACTCAATTGTGTTCGTAAGTCGAGGACTACCTGTAAATATAATCAGATTTTATTCCTAGTTTGGTTTTTGAAAGAAGTGTGCACCTGATTTTCTGTGTTTGAACTAAGCCTCATCTATCAAGGAAGACTTGTCTCCTCTTCTGCGCGCTGGGAGGACTCCAGGGAAAACAGGATGCTGATCTGTCACTGATAGACGTACCTTTGCTTTTACATATGATATAAAGAGCCTAACTAAGTTTGCTATTCCTCCCACATGCAGATCAGTTCAACAGTGGCTGGACACGTAAAAACCATCATTACAGGCTATGGAACAAACACATCCCTTTCAGATCATGGTGACAGCTGGGATTTTGTGCAAGAGCAGGTAAGCTGTCTTCCTGTTACGTTACTGTAACAGTAATATTAGTTTTTCCATCCTTTACCTCCACTGATGTGATTTTTGGGGGACATATTTGGCTGTATGTAGGATGACTCACATAACATGCTAAGCCATAAGGTGGTTTGTTTAGATTTGGCCTGGTGTGCTGGGTGGATGTAGCCATATGGCTTGAAAGTCATGATATGTGAATTTTAAAAATTCTGGTTGATTGACATGGTTAAAGCCATGTTGGATGAGTCCAGCCATAGAGTCAACCTACAACTGAACTTAGTTCATTCATCAGGTATGGCTATGATGCCATATTTACTAATATTGATTACATATATGTTCTGACCCAGACAGAACAACTGTCCAGTCTGAGGCAGACAGACCACTCGATAGAAACGATTTTTAAACAGATAAACGTTTTATTCCAGAAGAAATACCTGAGATCCACGAGGTTATTCTTGGTTTAACATCTCTCTGTTCGTTCCCATAGGTAAATTTATGATGGATTTTCCCCTCTTCTCTCAAGCGTCACATGGTGGGGTGATTGAGGGATTTCCAGCCGTGTGGCTGGATGTGATGCCCAAGAACAAAAGGACAGCCCAGAGGCTAGTGTCCAGGGATCCTCTTAATGCCCTCTGGAAGCTCCTCCCCCTGACCTTTACTAACGTTAGGGTTACATAGAGTTATACGAGGCTACATGGATCTATGTGATCCAGAATACTCCCCGCTTGGAAATTTAAATTTCCACTACTGACTAACTGAATAGGAAAAATATAGCATTAAAGTATACAGTACTCAATGTTGACTAACTTGTGACTACATAGGTAAAAACTTGGTATCAAAACATGCATAACTATTGGTAGATATAAAGCATGCACAATTATGCAAAAAAAAGGAAATAAGCAAGTGTTACATCAAACAATGCATAAACACAATACATCATTTGAGGTTTTATCTTCTGGTTCAGTCTTCATCAGCTACGGTGCCAAATCGGTGATCAGCCTGGTACAAGTGTCTTTGAGTCACGACCCGACTCACGTGGCTTCACGGCCTGGAACTCAGCTTGGCAAAGTAGTTCATCAGCTGGGTGGGCCCGGTGTGCAAGTCCCATGGGCCAATAGTTCTGGTATGCGATCTTGTCACTAAGTGAGACAAGGTCTTCTTCCTGTAAAAGAAACTGGAACCAAATCTGGAACAGAAAAACTGGAACCCAAAGCTTCTCAGGAACAAAGGGAACTGGATTCACAGGAAACTCAGGAACTGAAGAACCTGGAAAAACAGGAACAGCTGGATCTGGAAACACAGGAACAGCTGGATCTGGAAACGCAGGAACAGCTGGATCTGGAAACACAGGAACAGCTGGATCTGGAAACACAGGAACGGCTGGATCTGGAAACACAGGAACGGCTGGATACTCAGGAACAGCTGGATCTGAAGAATCAGGAACAACAGCAGCTGCAGAAGACTCAGGATACTCAGGAACCGAAGTGTCTGGAACCACCGATGGAGTATCGAAGATGGCTGCTACTGTTGTCATCAGGGTAGTGAGGACTTCATTTGTGGGTGTGGGTGTCTTTAACGACATAGAGTCCATGATTTTGCGGGGTGCACCAATCATGTGCTCCCACACTTCGCCTATGCGCGCTTCGCCCATGTGAGATGTATGAGGGAGGCAATTTTTGGCCGTCAGGCATTTGTCAATCACTGGGTCATGGCAAAGGTCTTCAACAGTCTGTAAGTCCTTGCAGACTCCTATAAGGTTCATCCTTGGGATGCTGAGGCAAGTGATCAAGACTATCAAAACTATGCCTAATCTCAGGTGCTTCTGCTTAGACAGGCGCTTGAAGCGGATCGGTTGATGTTTACTGGATGCCTGAAGTTGAAGGTTGGCGCATTGATCCGTTTGTCTATTTGAACAGACTAAGAACTCAGGACTTTCTAGCCAGGTCAATTCTGTTAACTGTGTGGCCAGGTTGGGCCACTTCACTTGGTTCACAAAGTTGTTACCTGTTGGCACATGTTGCCATTGTTCAGGGCTCAAAGATGTTTCAACTCTTTTCATTCTGTTACCTACATAGACATAGAAATGTCTGCTTTGTTTGTAGATGTAGCTTGACATCTTCTTGCTGTCTGCGTAGAAGGTGGTAGACTGTAGTTCAAGACGCAACGTCTTCGCTGTCAAGTTGGTGAGCTTTACAGCCAAAGTGGTACCACATAGTTCTAACCTTGGTACGGTGTGGCCTTCATGTATTGTTAGTCTCGCTTTTCCAAAGAAGACGCCGAGACTGCAGCTCTCCCCGCTGTAGACTCTGATGTATCTTATGGTTGCAAACAATATGACGTAAGTGTGGCTCTTCCCGCTGTAGACTGTGACGCATCTTAAGGCTGCGTTTGCCTTCGTTGACACATCTAAGGAAGCATACAATTCTTTCTTTTGCGCTGTGGCGGGTGAGCTGGAAACATACATGCACTGCACTTGCATACTCTTGGGGCATCTTGGAAGTATACTCCATGACTCCCGGTCTTTCAGACGTTGTTTGTCTTGTTTGTCCTCTATGGACAAGGCTAAGTTGTTGTGATCTTTGCTTGTCTGGAACACTGTTGCTTCCAAAGCAGGTTTGGTTGTCACAAGCGCGCAGTGTTCTAGGTGTGGTTTCAGGTGAGGTGCTGTTCCATTACAGGGAATGGAGGTGTTTGATATGCTCACCTGGGTTGGGATTTGCGGTTGATCAACACAAACTGTCCCTCCTATGGCCCATCCGAGTTCCGTCTTAATGGCTACTGGGGTTCCTGGTGGACCTTTGATTCTCTCATCGGAGCCAATGGACTCTGGGGCGTCTCTTCCCACCATGAGTAGGATTTTAGCTTCGGGATCTAGAGGAGGGATTAAATCAGCTATGTGTGCTAAGTGAGGTATTCTTCTTGCCGCCTCTGGTGTTGAGATTTCGCTGCGGATATCTGGTAAGGTCTCCCATTCCAACACTGATGGTAACCGGAAGTGTGAGCTTCCATCTATCGCTTCTATGCGTAGACCGGTGATTTTCCTCCCCGCTGTGCGCATTTGGACTGTGCACGTATTTATTGCAAAATGCTTCAATTGACTCGGGAGGTCGAAAAGATCGAAAAAGGCGGGCTTTGCTATAGTAACTTTGCAGTGTGGGTCTAGTATGGCGTACATTTTTACTGCCTTTTCAGGTTGCCCGTCGGGGTAGACTTTTGCAAGACAGACGGGTGAGCATGAAGGGGGGCATGGTGAGCCGTCACATATATCTGTGTAGTACGTCCCGTACTGCTTTGGCTGCTCTTCGGAATCATTTTGAGTCTCCGTCGTCGAAGTCGCTTGTTGTGTCTCCTCAGAGGGCTTCTTAGTTTCTAGATGGAAGGCTGCTGGGTGCTTGGTACTATCACACAGGTGGCATTTTACTCTAGCTGTGCAATCTTTGGCCATGTGCTCTATGGAGTCGCAGCATTTGAAACATATCTTACTTTCTTTGAGTAGGGTCTTTCTGTCATCTAGTGATTTTTTCCTAAAGTCTCTGCAATCATTTAGAGAGTGTGAGGACTTGTGGATTGGACAAGTCAAGCCTTTTTTAGTTGGACGAGGGTTCGAATGAACGCCTTTTGGTAGTCGTTCGTCTGGGGGTTTCTTTGGGGGAGACGTGATGTCTGTTTTGAACACTGAACAGGTAGTTCTGTCCTTCGTAGCTTGGAAGGGGCGCTTGACAACATCAGAGTTGTGACTGGTTTGCTTTGGCGCTGGGGACTGAGCTTCCCTGATGGAGTGGTACAGGGGGTCGTTGTAGAAGTCAGCCCTGTCTCTGATAAATTCAGCGAGAACCGCGAAGGGGGGAATCTTGTTTTGGTTGTTTTTCCTGTAAGTTCGAGAAATCTCGATCCATTGTTCGGATACCAACCGTGGTAGTTTTTGGATGATAGGATCTTGTGTTCTGAACAGGTCAAGGCAAACTAATCCCGGCAAAGTGGGATCCCGTTGTACTGTCGCCAGTTGAGTGATGAGCGACGAGAATGTCCTCAGCTGCTCACGATCGTTGATTCTTATGCTGGGGAACTTGAGAACGTGGTCCAGGAGTGAGGATTCTGTCGCTGTGGGTTCACCGTAGTCTCTGTCAAGTGCCTCCCAAGTTTGTGTAAGGCCGACATCAGGGTCGCCCAGATGGGCTGCGAAGATGTTGTTCACTGTGACTATGGATTTTGGGCCTAGCCAGGCTGTCAGCTGGACAAGTTCTTCCTCTGGCCCAACCCTTTCCTGGTTGATGGCGCGCTTGAAAATGTGCTTCCACAATAAGTAGTCTTTTCCAGGTTTGTCAGAGAATCTTCGTACTCCTTTGGCTGCCAAGTCTAACCGTCTTCCAACGTACATTGGTGGAAGTATTGCTTCCGTGTGTGGGCTGTAGCTTGGTGGAGGTGGTGCATCGCTCCTTGGAGCGGGGGCGTGTGCCATGGCTGGCTGGTAACCTCCTTCGGCACATTGTTGGCTGAGGGTGGTTTGGCATGTGACATGCGAGGGACCTTGTTGACTTGGTCTGAACTCCTCTGCTCTGGCGTTGAGCTGAGGGAATCCAAATCCCTCCGTACTTACTTGTTGGAGGGTCTCTCGTCTTTCTGGTGGAGCAGGTCTGGGGGTAGTTCCCCAGTAGGCCGCTTCCTGTCGTCTTAATATTGACTCTTTTTGGGCTAGCTCATCTCGGAGCTGTTGCACTTCCTGCTGTGTAACCATTGCCGCAGATGGTGGACCCATCCGGTTGCCGTCAAAGATATGGTTCGGCGGGTTCAATGGGGCAGCAACGATAGGAAGATCTCGTGGCCCCGCCCGCTGTGTATCTGTTGCCGCTGCTGGTGGACCCATCCGGTTGCCATCAAAGGTATGGTTTGGTGGGTTCAATGGGGCAGCAACGGTGGAAAGATCTTCTTGCGCTCCCCGCTGTGTAGCCGTTGCCGTTGCTGGTGGTCCCATCCGGTTGCCATCAAGGGAGTGGTTCGATGGGGCAGCAACAGTGGGAAGATCTCGTGGCCTAGTGGTCGCGACGTCAACCTCATGGCTGACTGGCACATCTGGCTGCTGAGATTCTTCTGTTCGTCTACTCAGTCTTGGGGGGCTTGTGGCTGGCTGTGGTCTCACCTGTTCATGTTGCAACGCACTTTGGTTGTCCACGTAGGCTTGTACTCTGCTACGTCGTTCTTCGTTCTCCAGTTGTTCCCTATTGGACAAAAAATTGGTGTTCTGGAGTATTTTCTGAAAGCCTTCTGCTCTAGCTATTTTGTCTGCCATATCTCGTTGGCTTTGAACAAATTCAAGCTCTTCTTGAACGTCTTGTCTTTTGGCCTTCATTTTAGCTGCTATAGCTTTTCGTTTAGCTTCCAATTGAGCTGCTTCAATTTCTCGGTCGTTCTTCATTTTGACTGCCTCCAATTCTCGCTTATTCTTCATTTTGGCTGCCTCCAATTCTCGCTCGGCTTCCAATTGAGCTGCTTCATTCTTCATTTTGACTTCCAATTGAGCTGCCTCAGCTTCTAGTTTGGCTTCTATTTCGGCCTGTTCGAGATCTATAGCCGCCAAATCCTTCTTTTTCTGCCGCGCCTCCTGAATCACACGAAAGACTGCTTCGGCAGCTTTGGCATCAATGATTGCTTGCTCTGCTTGTGAAATTCGAGATGCTCGGCTGTGACGAGAAGATGCTTTCGAATTGCGGGAGGCACCTGTGACATGAGATTGTTGTGACACGCTGGAATGTGCCTTTGATATGTGGCGAAAGGATGAGGCCCTTCCAGACGCATGGGATGGAGCCACGTGCGACCGTTGGGACGGTGCGTGTGAACGGCGGGAAACTTCCGACCCGGCCCTATCGACTGGTCTGTCTCTCAGGCGAGGCTCGCGTTCTGGAGGGCATTGTGGGCTCTCTAGAAGCTTCTTGCGTTCCTCGTTCCGTAACTGAAGACTTTGCATGTCGCGGTCGACTTCTGAGTCTCTTAATTGCTGCTGAATGTCCTTGAGTTGCCGTTCGGAGTCCATCCACTGCGCGAAGGCGTCTTCCTTATCTCCTACCAGTGCGTATGCACGTTCGGGGGAGAGATCCTCTTTTTGCTCTTGGTGGAGTTTGTGCCATCTCTCCCAGTATCTTTCATGGCGCTTGTACACGGTGTCCCATTTCTCCAACAAGTTTGCATGCATGGCTTCAGTTGGCTTTCTTTGTTGTCTCAGATCATAATGACTCTGAGACGTCTTTGGCCTTACTGAGGCTTGAGCTTCAGCTTCTGTGTACAGGTCAAGGGTGGCTGTTTGCAGCGCTTCTCCTTGGCCGTCTGGTTGGGCTGTCCCAACTAGGCTGGTTGGTTGAACCCCTTCATCTAAATCAGCGGGACACTCCGCCATGGTTAGGATAGGTTCAGTGTTCTTCTCAGCTATTTTGAAGCAAATTTGGAGAACTTCTCTTGACCACTAGGGGTCGCTACTTGCAGATCAGCTTCAGAGGTGCTGTCTGTGGGTGGAGATGCCACTGGGAGCGTTCTCCTGTGATTCCTAGCTATTTAGAAGCAAATTAGATGAACTTCTATTTTTGACCACTAGGGGTTGCTACTTGCAGATCAGCGTCAGAGGTGCTGTCTTCTTTTGAGGTATACCCTTTGTCCACTAGAGGGCTTTCTCTGGGTGTGATTAAAGGCTTGCGTGTAGCTTCTCCTTTAACCACTAGGGGGCGTCTGAAGAGAGGTCAGCCAAATTCTTCCTATTACCACGTTCCTGCTAGTGGCCACTGAGAGGCATAAACTCCCACCTGGTCGTTAAGTTGCAGGCTGGAACACAGGGTATTCAGCTTGTGACAATAGGCAAGGATTGTTTGCTCTGCTTTCTCCTTCTTAGTCCCCCAAACTGGAAGAACTTGGGTCTTCAGCTTGAGTGGGTGAAAGCCCTTGGCTTGATATAAGCCTGCTATGTGCTGAAGTAAATTATCAAGTTGTTGTGATGTGAGGAAAAAAAAAATATTTCAAGGTGCCACGCACAGATTGGCCACCAGGGGACGCTACTGCCCTGCTATTGGGGCCTCTGTATACCTTCTTTCCATTGACATAGTTGAAATTCCAAAGGGAGGGGGGAGTTTAGCATCTTTCGCCAGTGTTGAGGTTTTATGACGAGCTTAACTACTTAATAGCCTTCTGAGCTTAGCAACCGGGTTGTCAAGGAGGGCAATTAAGGCAGTTTTATAGCCTGGAAGGGGCCCCTCTCTGCTACCTTCTTGGCTAGCAAACTCATGAAGAAGAAGCAGACGTGTTGATACTTTGTTACTCTTTAGACATAAAGACTTTAAACACTCAAGTTTCAAATCATTGATTTGCATTAGACAGGGTGGGAGACAGGCTTCAATCTTTAAAGCAGTGAAGAGTATATAACAAGGGGGGGTGTCACCCCTTCCAAGCCTCTACCTGAACTTTAGAGGCAGTTTAAACAATTCTTTTGCAAACGGAAATAGCTTTACAGGCAGTCTTCTAAAACACTTCTCTCATTGCCCCAAGCTGTTTGAAGTTGCTGGCAAAGAGATTGATCTCAGAAATGCAGCCTTCACACGCAAAGAGCTTTTTGTTGCTGTTTTAAAATACTGGCTTGCAGACTTTACCAGCAAATTAACAATACAATGCACTGAATCACACCTTCTTTGGAAGTCAGTCACATCAAATTTCTATCACATGCAAGAGAATCTTGCTTGCTTCTTTAAATTTGCAGATCAGAGGAAGATTAATCCCATCCAAATTTACTGGTGCATGAGATCAGAGGAGAATTAACCTCATAAATTTACTGTTCTGACCCAGACAGAACAACTGTCCAGTCTGAGGCAGACAGACCACTCGATAGAAACGATTTTTAAACAGATAAACGTTTTATTCCAGAAGAAATACCTGAGATCCACGAGGTTATTCTTGGTTTAACATCTCTCTGTTCGTTCCCATAGGTAAATTTATGATGGATTTTCCCCTCTTCTCTCAAGCGTCACATGGTGGGGTGATTGAGGGATTTCCAGCTGTGTGGCTGGATGTGATGCCCAAGAACAAAAGGACAGCCCAGAGGCTAGTGTCCAGGGATCCTCTTAATGCCCTCTGGAAGCTCCTCCCCCTGACCTTTACTAATGTTAGGGTTACATAGAGTTATACGAGGCTACATGGATCTATGTGATCCAGAATAATATATATGTAATGCTGTGGTGGCACAATGGTTAAAATGCAGTATTGCAGGCTAATTCAGCTCCCTGCCAGGGGTTCAGTCCTCACCGGTTCAAGGTTGACTCAGCCTTCCATCCTTCCGAGGTCAATAAAATGAGGACCCAGATTGTTGGGGGCAATATGCTGGCTATGTAAACCGCTTAGAGAGGGCTATAAAGCACTGTAAAGCGATATATAAGTCTAAGTGCTATTGCTATACAGCCTGCTTTTCTCCATATTGGAGCTCAAGTTGGCATAAATAAGAGCAGTTCTCAACCTTGGCAACTTGAAGATTAGTGGATTTCAACTCCCAGAATGCCCCAGCCAGCATGTTCATTTAAGAGTTCTGGGAGTTGAAGTCCATACATCTTCAAGTTGTCAAGGTTCAGAAACATAGGATAAGAGATTTTATGGAGTCTCCCATTTAGGCATGGACCATGCTCATATCTGCTTAATTTCAGCAAAGTTGTGCCAACCCTGTGCTGGGGAACACTTTTCCTCTAGTAGTTTTTTCTGTTGCAGGATAAAAAACAGTGATTTTCTTAAAATGAATGATTCCAGTACATAGATAGGAAAGTTTTGTCTCTCCAACCATCTTCTCTTTCTCACTGTCTTCAATCCCATCTCTTTTTCTTAGTTCCAGTGCTGCGGCTGGACAGGCTGGACAGACTGGATGGAAAATAGCAGGGTCAGAAATGCCTCAAATAAACAGTTTCCCTGCTCCTGTCGTAACACCTCTGTTCTACCTTCAGCCAACAACAGAACAACTGCCAAGCCGGCCCTCTTTTGCCAAGCAGAGGGACAGTTGCCAATCAACAATAGAGTGAGTGGCCCACGCATTGTTCTTGGGTTGGGGGTGTGCACAATGCAGTCTATCCCCTTTGGGTACTTGTGGTGACGGCTGCATTCCTCTGTTGACATAAAACAGTTTTTAAAAACTTGACCCAAATCCTGCAGGGGAAAAAGTCATGGAATGCCAGCATTCTCTGTGCTCACCAGTATTTGTATCCAGAATGTTTAGGCAATTGTTTAAAAGGGGGCAGGGAAGCATACAAGTGATCGTATGACAGTGACTGAAAAGGATGCCAGTTCCTGCTCATCGGGGAGAGGGAGGGGGAGAATTTGTGCACAAGATATTAAGCTTGCCATGTTCGTTCTCCTGTTTAATTTCTGAAAAGAGATGGCTTAAGAGGCAATTGGGTATGGCAGATTGTTGTAAAATAAATTTAAAAAATACATAGGAAGGAGAGCATAGATGGAACAGCTTATTCCAATGCATTTGGGAGATGCCAAATTGAGGGAAACTGTAATAGATCTTCCGCTAATAGATCTTCCAAAAAAAGGGTGCTGTATATTGATTGATTCCAATTTTGAGACTGTCCAACTCCTTGTCAACTGATTGGCTTACAAATAAACAAAACATAGAAAACATGGCAAACTAGAAGAGCAAAACTAAGCTAAATTAAAAGGACCCCCCCCCCAACCATCCTGTCCTGAGGCCTGGGTGAATACCCAGGGTTTTTTTAGTGATTTCTGGAACATCATAACAGCTTTTGTCCAGTTTGGCACTTTCTAGGCGGGTGGTTGATTTGATGGTAGCCAGAAATAGGACCATTCAGAATGAAAAAAAATATTTTTTTCCCTATCCTATCCACTTCTTTTCATGTATTGATTTCCATGTCACTATGCCATTGCACCTTGTTCTTACTTTTTCCAACCATGAAAGAATAGAATTAACCTACTTGCAAAAAGAGAATTGTACAGAAGAGAATTACACACTATTTTTGGGACCACAATTGATATATCCATTTGATATAAGTATTTATTTCTGAGCAGCATGCATTTCTGTTTACAAAAATGGTATAATAAAATGAGAAGCAGTTGTGCATGATTATAATAATGTTATTTAAAAAGAAACAAAGAATACTGAGAACAAAGCATCTAGCCACAGCCCAGAATGGGGGTTCTAGCTTATAATTTAAAGCCAAGTCTTACACCTCTCCTAACCTGTAACAGGGTAGGGCTAATCAGATCTCGGGGTTATGTTATTCCAAACAAGTATGGCTGCAATGGAGAAGACTCTGCATCTTGGGCCTTGTAAACCACCTCCTTAAGGAAAAGGGCTTGGAGTGAATCTATTTGGATGGACACAAGCTACTGGGGCAAGCTGGTCTTGTAAATATGTAGGCCCTTAGCCATAGAGGTATCGATTTCAGCCTCTTTCTGCTGACTCCTTGAAATGAACAGCCAGTTGGTGTGGGAATGATGGAAAGAAATAGGTATTCATACATTGCAAAAGTAATTTGTGGGACTCAAGTCTTCCTGATATGGAGAAGGACAGCGCCATGGGTGTTTCTGAACATTAGTAAGCCAGATTCGTAAAGGAAAGGTCTAGCAAAGGCAAGGCTAGGGTCAGAGTGCAGAAAACAAAGGTGAGGTGTTCTTTTCTGATTTTTTTTTTGTGTGTGAGTTTTTTGGCTATATCTGTTGGGCTGCAATGTGGGAGTGAGTGAGATGTGCCTTATAATTGATCTGACAAGGGTTGTCCCTGGAATTCCATCTGATGCTCCTTTTTAATGTATTTTTGTCCATTTGCAGGGCTGCAGGGAGAGCGTCCAAACCTGGCTGAACAATAACCTCATCAGCATTGTAGGGATCTGCCTTGGGATTGCTCTCCTAGAGGTAAGCGCTCCTCACTGACGACTGGGTACAGCTACATTTCTACCAATAGAAATATAGAAATAATAACAGGGATGTGCAAATATTGATGGGTTTGAAGACCTCCCAAAATCATTACAAAATCATTCAGTTTATACCACCTCGTATGGTATTTATTTTCAGGACTGTCCAAAGACATTTTGTAATAGCAATCTTCTTTTCCCATCAACCCCATTATATGAAGGCATGTAGTACTGAAGTACAATTGGGTCTTGTAGGCAGAAAATCCCATAAAGGCCATCCTTTCATCCTCTGGAATATTAAGCTAAATATTTAAGTATTAGATGCTGTTTCATGGAATTCAGATTTGCATGTTTTGAGATCTAATTTTTTAAAGCATCCAATAGTCATAGCTCCCTGAGTACTTTGCTGTTTGATGATGGAATGATCCAAACGTGGGGGTTTTTTCTGCCTGGCTAAGGTGCCATTATATTTCTGCCATCAGTGTCCCTACCAGTCTACTCATTTCGATCAGGAGGCATTGCTGGTGGACAGCTGAAATGTTTATATGTGCTTGGTTGTGAGTGCATTACATGATAAAGAATTGAGGTCTTTATCTCTTCATCCTGGATCTTTCTTGTAGTTACTGCAGCTGCTGTGCATGTTGCTGGTCACTGCATTAGAACACAAGGACCTGCATAGTGGTGGCTCCCAGGAGATTCCTAACAGGTGGCCAAAGAGGGTGCATAGATGTTTCCAGCTTTCTGCCATGCCTTGTTATTTGTGTCTTCCTATGTTGGGAAGGATGTGTTACTTCTTCTCTGTGCATGTCCTTTTCTATGTGACCTGTGTGGCTCATGAGTGCAGTGCAGGGACTACTGATTTTTCTTGGGTGCAAGCATTGGCCAGAAAAGCTGCTGTCATCCCCAAACATCATAGTGTCATGCTTGTGTATTTGCAGGGAAGATGCTCAGCAAAAGTTGTGCTTCTGAGAGATCCCATATGAATCCTTGTGAATTCACCTAGTCCTAGCCCATTTCCTCTATCTGGCACTCTTCACATCTGCTGGATTATAATGTAGAATAGTGTAGTAATTTTAGAAATGTGATTTAGGCCAGAAAGACTTGGGATCAAGTCTTTAGGAGCCATAGTGGTGCAGTGGCTAGAATGCAGTATTGCAGGCTAATTCTGCTGACTGTCAGGGGTTTGATACTCACCGGCTCAAGGTTGAGTCAGCCTTCCATCCTTCCAAGGTAGTAAAAAGAGGAGCCAGATTGTTGGGGGCAATATATGCTGACTCTGTAAACCACTGAGAGAGGCTGTAAAGCACTGTGAAGCAGTATATAAGTCTAAGTGCTATTGCTATTGCTATCAAGTTTACTCTAACTGTAGTTTATTGGCTAATGTTGGGCCATTCACTCTTTCAGCCCAAACTTGGACAGTGGTTGCTTGTTAACATAAAAGGAGATCCTCTGTGGAGCTCCCATGAGCTCTCGCACAAAACAATGCAAGAAATAACAATTCTCATCACCCCAAGCCAGCACAGCCAATGGTTCCTGAGGATGATGGCCAATGTAGTCCAACACAACTGGAGAAGACATCAAATAACTTTCTCTATGAGCATGTGTGGAGATTACCTTTCTGGGAATCGGTTGTTCTCCTTACTGACTTTCTGAATTGGCTGGAAGACAATAGATTGTGTGTGTGTGTGTAGGTCAAGAGTAGTTTGTTTTGGAAAATTGCAATCGATTGTGTTACTTCCATATTTTTTTTAAAGAAAAGCAAACACAGCTGTTTGTGCTGTTTTGTAAGTTTTTTTTTTAATGAACTGGCATATATCCTCTGTGGAGCTCCCATGAGCTCTCGCACAAAATAATGCAAGAAAACACTTCCGGTGGTGACAGGCTGCACCAATGGCGGCTTTTGTTAGCCGCCCGCCTGGGAGCGCGTCAAAGCCTGAAGAGACAGCGTGCAACAGCTGTCTCTCGGCTAGGAACCCCATCCCTCGGGCGAAGGGGGGGGGTGAGTTAGTCCGGATAGGTCTAGAGCTCCCTTTCACCCCGTTTTTTTCTCTGATCGGGGTTGAGGGGTGAGAGCTCAGCCGAAGTCTGGACGTTCTCCGCGCCCCAGGACGCCTTCGCTCCTATCCATTTGGAGCGAAGCCAGATGCAGCGCCCACCTCTGCTACTGAAAGTTACTTGGATTTAAACTATAAGCAGACGGAACTAAGCAGGAGGTTTGGAGTAGTTTCGGTTTACGTGGAACTTTGACTCTGAGAATATATTAACATCTTCTTTTTTTGTGGGGACTTAAGATGGCTGCGGAACTGCCGTTTCTTTGGAACTGATAAGAAACTTTCGCTTTTTACTTTCACTCTCTTCTGGTTACTAACTGGATAGAGACACACTGTGGCTCTTTTGGTTTTTTGAAAGTTTTAGTTGTAAAGAATTTGCAATGCCTATTTGTTGGTGATACTTATTATTTTTATGGATTACTGAAGTGTTTTTTAAAGAAGTTTGGAGAATGGCTTTAAAATGGCTGCGGAACTGTGAAAGAAAGAAAGAAAGAAAAATCCATATTTTTTTTTTTTGCTGGCT
>BFFQ01005626.1:65148-77330 GCA_003402635.1 Protobothrops flavoviridis
AACTTCAAATGGTCATTAAATGAATTGTAAGTTGAAAACTACCTGTATATCGTCCCCCTTTCCTACCAAAGAGGGAGAGACAGAAGCAACTACAAGTGCCAAAAAGATGATAGTCAAGAACATACATTTAGCCAGATAAAGCTTCTTCAGATCAAACATAACAAAGCTCAGTTTACTTTTATATTTTTGTTGCATTTAAGATTGGGATTATGTGTGGAATAGAACAAGGTGGTATTTTTAATTCCAAAGCTGAAAACATAATTCCATTCATTCTCCAAAATTTGGACGGCTATTTTTTTTAAATGCTTCTTTAGCTATAAAACTCCTTGGCAGCAGAAAGCAAGAGAAAGGAGGCTTAGAAGACCACGTTTCTGTTTCCTGCTATTAATGTTCTTGCCAATCTTTAATTACTCATGAGTAATATTAAAATGCCTCCCACCTGCACTTCAAAGATACATGGCTTACTACATGATCTCATGCTCATTGTGTAGATGAAGCCTGAGTTTTGCAAGGCAATACTTTCCTACAATGTGAATTGTTCTCTGCTTTTGAAATGACACCAACGTGAGCCTTAAACTCCTCAGACGCAAAGGAGAAATTAGACAACTGAGACAAGAATTTTACCACCTTTTTTCCCCCCCCCCATGGCTGTTAATCAAATTGTTTTTAAGGGAATCTGGCTTCCCCCATTGACTTGGCTTGTCAGAAACCAGCTGGGAAGGTCACACATGGCAATCACATGGCTCCCTTGCTATTATTATTTTATTATTTTATAATATGTAATAGAAAAATACAGCACCCACACAATCATGTGATCAAAATTTGGGTGCTTGGCAACTGGCATGTATTTATGATGGTTTTAGCATTCGGGAATCATGTGAACAAAGCAATCACATGACTCCTGAATGCTAAAACCATCATAAATATATGCCAGTTGCCAAGCACCCAAATTTTGATCATGTGGGTGCTGTGATGTTGTAAGAGCAAGGAATGGTTGTTAGCCACTGGCCTGAGTGCTATTGTAACTTCAAACGGTCACTAAACGAGTAGTTGTAAGTCAAAGATTACCTGTACTCCACAAAGGAGATCAATCCAACAGCGGACAAGAATTCAAATTTGACTTAAAAGTTGTATTAAACCTTAATATCATTACTGCCAATGTAAATAACAGTCTTCAACTTGATCACATTAAACACTTCAGTTAGGTGGACTCTTAAAGGGATCTGGGGAGTGACATGTGAATTGGGAGCATCAGGTTATGCACTCCTGGTATAAACCTTTCCCTAGAGCCTGACATAATAGTGTAGGAATGGGTTTACTCTTCAGCAATTTGTGAGAATTAAGTTATAATGTACATCGAAGCCTGACTGTCTTTCAAAACAGGAGTGCTAAGAAATACCATTTCTTCTTACAACAGAGTGTTAGAGCCCAGAGAAGCAATCACATGGGACGTTGTCAGAGGAGAACTGGAAGGCTACAAATGGAGTTGAGGTTGACTATTGCTCTCAACAGGCTGGAGATGACCTGACCCAAAGAGTATTCTTCCAGAAGTACACCTGTTCAAAGGACCATGGTTACTATCACGCCATGCCAGCTGAAAGATGGTCTACTGAGCAATGGGTTCACATGCCTTTTAAGGGTTTAGGTCTAATGCTTGGATTTTGTGGTCATCAAACAGAGAAAATTATCCGTTGGTAAACTCAAAAGTTAGTATGAATAAGGTCAGCAGTTTTTCTGGCGGTTCAGCCATCAGTTCTGCCAGCCACTAGAATGTGATAAGAGGAAAATGGCCGGGTCGGTTGGGGTTTATTTGTTGAGCGTGGTGAAAAACTATTTCTCAGTCCCGGCCTAGCCGATAGATGTGATGCTGTGCTCCCTGTTCACTTGCAGACACTTCAAACACAAAGGCCACACACAGTAGCAATTCCTGAGTTTCTTGATCCCGCAAAACCTGTTTGGAAACGAGAATAACAGTTTTTATTGGCAGAGATCCCTAGTTGGCTCATGAAACAAATCAACCCATAACACAGAGCAGATGCATTTAACCTCCTGACCCCCTTTCCAGGGAAATTAACACAATAGAAGAACTACAGGTAGTCCTCGACTTACAACCATTTGTTTAGTGACCATTCAAAGTTACAATGGCACCGAAAAAAAGTAACTTATCTGTTTTCACACTTACACCCATTGTAGCATCCCCATGGTCATGTGATCAAAATTTGGGCGCTTGGCAACTGGCATGTACTTATGACAGTTGCACTGTTCTATGGTCATGTGGCCACTGTCTGTAACCTTCCCAGATAGCTTCCGACAAGCAAAGCCTATGGGGGAAACCAGATTCGCTTAATGACTGCATGATTCACTTAACCAGGTTAAAAAAAGTTGTAAAACAGAGCAAAACTCACTTAACAACTGCTTTGCTTAGCCACAAAAATGTTAGGCTTACTGGTGGTTGTAAAATGAGGACTACTTGTAATGTCAAGGCCTCTGGTGTCTCCTCAATCAGCTCTTTTATGGTAGGGAGTAACCACTGAAACCCTACTTAATTGTGGGGCTACTCTTGGCATTTCCTTCCCCTTCTGTAACGTGTCTTTCCTAATTAGTTGATGCATTGTAGCATTCCACTACAGATAGTCCTCGACGTACGACCACAATTGAGTCCAAAATTTATGTTGAGACATTTGTTAAGTGAGCTTTGCTCCATTTTACGACGTTTCTAGCAATAGAAAATGAATCACTGCAGTTGTTTAAGTTAGTAACATGGTTGTTAAGTGAATCCTGCTTCCCCATTGACTTTGTCAGAAGGTCACAAAAGCTGTTCACATGAGCCCAGGATACCGCAACCATCATAAATATGAGCCAGTTGCCAAGCATCCAAATTTTGATCACATGACCATGGGGATGCTGCAACAGTCGTAAGTGTGAAAAATGGTCAGAAGTCACTTTTTTCAATGCTGCTGTAATTTTGAACGGCCACTAAACGAACTGTTGTAAGTTGAGGACTACCTGTATTTTATTAACTATTAACCAATTTATTAACTATTAACCAATTAAATCTAAATATGACCATTCTAGAGGACATACTTTGGGATCAATTGTTCCTGGGACCACTTACTGTCTTCTAGATGCTCTCAGGTGGAACCTGGTGCAGTCACCAGCATCAAAATAAAACATATTGAAAATGCACATTTTAACATCTCAATGTCACCAAACCTCACTGAATTTGGGGAGGGATCTTACGTATTGGTGATCTTGTGATTTCAATTTATAAAATATAAATTAGTAATCCTCCAGGCATCCCTGGGAGGATCATGTTGCTGAATCTGTATGTGACAGTTCTCACCAACACTTTCAATGATGATGGAGAGAGTCATATCAAAAAAGGCTGGAAATTGATATTTTCAACGATGCATGTGTGAATCACAGCAGGCAGCACAACCTTAAAAAAGGCACTACCTTCTCAACCCAGGTGTCTATGGAGATTCTCAGTTATCCAGGTCTTACCGGTAGTTATCCCAAAGGTGCTTTTTCACGAGGCAACTGGACTCTCTTGTTTTTCTTTGAAGACGTTTCGCTTCTCATCCAAGAAGCTTCTTCATTGTTTTTCTTTTTTTCTTTTGAAGACCATCCAGTCAGAGCTGAAGAAGCTTCTTGGATGAGAAGCGAAACGTCTTCAAAGAAAAACAAGAAAGTCCAGTTGCCTCCTGAAAAAGCACCTTTGGGATTTTCAACCCAGGATGCTTCTCGGGCAGTAAATGGAACTGATAATTTGCGGTTCTTATATAAGCATATAAAATATCTTTTTATCTGCTCAATTAAGTCAGGGACATATTTAAAACAACAAAACATTTAATGACTATTCTCACTATTTAATTGATTAAATGTCCCAGAGGTAGCCTTAATTGCACCTTACTCATTTTGAGATGCTTGGGAAAGAAGGGATCAGATAATCAGCTAGTACTCAATAAAAACCAACAGGAGAAGAGGTTCTGGAACAGGTTTAACTTGCCTGGCACTCCCAGAGAAGGAACTGGCATAACTAACTTTTGTTTCATGCTTAAACAAGGCTCTCAAAGAGGCCGTAGCAATTTTGTAAAATGTTTTACACTAAGTTGGTGTTTCTCAACCATGGCAACTTTAAGATGTGGACTTCAACTCTCAGAATTCCCTAGCCATCATACGTCATAAAGTTAGCAAGGTAGAAAAACATTGAACTAAGCCCATTGAGAACTAGAAACTGAAGTAAAACTGAGGTTTGGGCAAAATTTTCTGTCTCCACATTGCTTCCCTATGGAAGTGTAGTTTTGACTTAAAATTCTTTCTCACCCTCCCCATAATTTCTTTCCCTATTAAATACCTGCAGGATAGTGAAATTTTCAAGCACGCTATCCATCATTGGTTTTTCTGGCAATGTTCGTAGTTTGCGAATAAAATTAATGAGGTACTCGCAGAGTGGCGAATGTTGCATACGGAAAACAAAGTGGCCATCTTCCCAGTGAGGGGGCTCGGCTGTCTGGGGAATCAGGTGGATGAAATGGAACAGATAATCGGAAAGTAAGACAGATCAGAGAGAAGCCCCAAACTTACAACCATACATGTGTACTTTCAGCAATCAATTTATTTTAAAAAAAGATTTTTTTATCCCATCATTATTACTTTTAGGTATAAGTAATTCAAGCCAGTGAACATATATAATACTCTTTCCTCCTCCTATTTTCTCCACAAAAACAACCCTGTGAAATGGGTTGGGCTGAGAGAGAGTGACTGTTGCAAAGTCTCCCAGCCGGCTTTCATGTCTAAGGTGGGACTAGAACTCCCAGTCTCCTGGAGTTTGGCCCCATATTACCCAGCTGGCTTTTGTGCCTAAGGTGGGATTAGAACTCATAGTCTCCTGCTGATTGGCCCAAAATTATCCAGATGGCTTTTATACCTAATGTCAGACAAGAACTCACAATCTCCTGGTTTCTAGGCCAACATCTTAACCACTACTTCCAAAACTGGTATATTTTACAAAAGTAACATGAGATTTATTATTCTAAATGAAAAACAAATACAGGCAAATTTCATTGACAACAGGGACACTTAAAAAAAAATCCAATAACACCCCCCCCCCCGCAGTTCTTTTGCCTGTCTCTCATCCAGATTTTTCCATCACTGTCTTAAATCACTTCAGCTTTTCTTCTCCAGGCCTAATTTTATGAAGCCCAAACCTTTTGCTTCTACAGGCAAACGACACTAAACATCTGATTTCGTGTTACTTGGCAAGATGTGTGGACTTCAACTACCGGAATTGGCAAGGCTGACTAGAGCATTTGGGGAATTGAAGTCCACACATCTGAATGTTGCCAAATTTGAGAAACACTACACTAATATCTGTAGATTAAAAAAAATCTAGCATACCAAGGGGAAAGATTTTGGCCCATCCAATTCTTGCTGTGGTAATCTCTAACATAAGGCAAATTGCAAACTTGTTCTGCATTATACCCCTGAAGTTCAATATACCTGCATACATATAGGGCCTAAAACTCTTAATAGTTAGTGGGTTTTGAGCTTAGTTTTTTTTAAAGCAATGCCTTTGCTCTGAAAGCCTGCCCAAACCCAAAATGAATCTATTCCTGGGATTTTGGTTGCTTACGATGCAAAAAGAGATTATTATGTAGAAGTCATATTCAATACCAGGGCTGGTTTAACTATGACACCCTAAAGTCAGCAACCACTATGGATTATAGTCTTGCTGGCTGGGGGATTATGGGAATTCAACTCCAGTACAAGTAAAGAGCACACGAGTTAGAAAGACCAGGCTAGACCAGGGGTAGGCAACCTTGGCTCTTTTATGACTCGTGGACTTCAACTCTCAGAATTCCTGAGCAAGTCCATGAGTCATAAAAGAGCCAAGGTTGCCTACCCCTGGCCTAGACCAAGACATTCACAGTGTGAAAAGTAGCCATAGTTTTGGTCTCTGCACTGAGAATCCTGAAGTTTCCCTTGTCTCGAGAAGGACCGAGGAAGCCAAAAGGAATAACAAGGAGATCCTCAGAGGATTTCCCAGCGACCTTTCTCCTATTGATTATTTCCCTCACTCTTCCTTTATCTTCTAAGATCAGGCAAGATGGAACTTTGTGTGGTCCCTCCAGACTGCAATTCATTTTGCCAACACTGGAAGTCAGATTCCAAAAACCTGTAAAGTGCTACTTTAGATTCTGCCTCTAGCCAATGAACACAGAGAGAAAATCCCTTCTCTCCATGTCTATTTATTTTAATTTAATTTTATTTATTTGTCAAACGAAAATTACAAATTCGAACGAGCAAAATGAAAAAAAAAATGAAATTAGTGACAGGGATGATAGGCACGCTACTGCATGTACGCACGCCCCCTTAGGAACCTCTTAAATATGGGATGAGGTACACAGAAGTTGATTAGAATTAAAAATGTGAAAGTTAGTAGCTGAAACAACTGAATCAGATAAGATATTCCAGACTTTGACAATACTGCCTATCTCCTTCAATTTTTCTGCTGGAGAATGTCACTGTTGCCAAGGCTGGATAATGCTGTGCTAACAGGCCAAATACAGTAGTCAGACTTGGAACAAGGCCACTTTTTAGCATGGTTGCATGCAACAACCTTTAAATTCTATGGCTGGGTTTCTTAGCCATAAATTTACAACACTCTGCTCCCCACATCCCACCCTGGCTTGACGCAGCATGGCCACCCTCATCTCTGCCCTCAGTCTCACAGCTCCTCCCTCACCACACCCACCTCCAGTTTTTCCACCACCTGTTTGCCAAACGAGCAGACTTTGGAGGTGCAACTGAGAGTCAGAGCCCGTGGGCCCTCGTATCGGCTGCTCACCCCATAGAAGGCCCCTCCTGTGCCTCCAGGTTCTTCTTCAAGGAGGGAAAAGCTTAGGTCAGCCTAGAGCAAGAGATTGGAAAACAGAATCAGAACTGTTTTTAATGACTGATGCAAGGATGGGACAAAGATTAGTGAGTGTTATTCTCTAGAGCAGCAGTCCACAACCTTTGCAGCTTGGCGGCCCAGCTGGGGGGGGGGAGAGAGGGGAACTGGGCCATGTGAGCAATGGGCCAGTGTGCACACGTGCATGCAGCTTGACTTGCACAAGTGGTGGACTGGCATGCACACACGCAGATCGAACTTGAGAAAAGTGGCAAGCCCGCTACTTGCAGAACTGAAGCTACATGCGTGTGCGCTCCAGCCAGCCACTTGTGTGACCCAATTCCGAATAGGTCACGGCCCGGGAATGGGCCGCAGCCTAGAGGTTGGGGACCCCTGCTCTAGAGTAGTGAAATGACATCCCCAGTTATTAAATCAATGCATCTATTTATTTCAGAAGCTGGGAGCAAACAGCAGAGAAAAAGAAATTCCTCACCTTAATGGCCCTGCTTATAATTTTCCTAGAATATACAGGTAATCCTCAATTTACAACCACAATTAGGACCAGAATTGGGGGGGGGTGGGGCCAGCTGTCAAGAGGAACGGGTGTGTTGAACGATTATCCAGATCGTTTTCCCCCGCTTCTGACCGTTTGACGGACTTTTCGAGGTCCCAGGTCCCTCGGAGGGGGACCGGAAAAAACAGGTGTCCTGAGGAGCGATCTTTGGCGGCGGTCGAGACCAGCGAACTCAGGAGAAGCCTTGGAAAAGTTGAGTGGAGGAAGGAGATGGCCCATAATGGCGGCCGCGAAGAAATGACAGCTGACAGCGGGCCAAAAGATAGCGGCGAAATAGCAGGACAGAGACGTGATAGATCCAGTGAAAAGTAACCCTGACAGTAATCCTGACAATTCAGTGGAAGTGATCTGGGGCGAAAAAACTTGCCGGAGGATTTCCAAAAAGGAAAGAAGAATAAAGGAGCTCAGAAGAGAGAGAGGAGAGAAAGTCTTTTTTTCTTCTTCTCTCTTGAAATAGCGGCGAGAAAAATGTTTGGGCGCAGAAGGGTTGCTTGCATTGCGGAATTGTACTGGCTGGAGAAACTCAAAGTGAAGAGGAGCTTCTTTTTTTTAAAAAAAAAAAAAAGAAGGAAAGTTTAACCATGAGAGGCAAGTGCACGTCAAAGCCATAAAGTGAAAGTGCTGACGAAGCTGAGGAAGTAGACATTTTGAATTAAGACTGTAGGCTGAATACCAGAGATAAAGGCAAGAGAGACACCTGCTGGCTGAACAGAGAACAACTCTAGAAGGGGAAAAAAATAAAGAGGAAATAACAAACCTGTGACTTTAAAGTACACTTAGTTTTGTCTGCAAGTGCAAATTAGATATTTGAGCAAAAACTCTCTGACTTTAAGGTCTGAAAGGAACTATAGGGAAAAACTATATGAGGAAATTGTGAGTATATACAAGGGCGAAAAACCATATATACAGTATTTATTGAACTTTCTGAAATCATTGACATCTATATTAACTAAAAGAATGATTGTTAATTATATCTATTGATAAGTTTATTGTGAATACTGATTGCTGCAAAATATTGGTGACTCAGATTTATAACTTAAATAATTTAATTTAATAATAAGTATCTAAAATTAGTTAGTTAAGCATCTATCTATTTTTGTTTTAAAACGCTTTAATATTCACTGTTAAGTATATTAATACTTGTATTTAATATATCTAATTGACAACCTATTACTATATACAAAACGTAACATACTTAGATCTAATTGTGATAACCTTGATATACTGGAGAGAAATATAAAAATTGTAAATAAGTGGGGAGTTTGGTTTGAAGAGTTGAGAAAGATGACAAGTATTCCCAATCTCACGAGAGTTGGAATAGGAAGGAAACAGACAACACAAACCATAACAATGGAACCAAGCCCAGCTAGGCAAAGATCTCTGGAAGAGGTGACACAAAGAGATAGAGCGAACTCATTTAAAGACCTACAATTAATGCTGCAATCAATGCAAGAGGTAATGTGTAAAAACCATGAAGACCTAAAAAAAGAAATAGGGGAAGTGAGAAATGATACAGGAGAACTTAAGGAAAAGATGAAGTCAATGGACGGGAAATTTGAGTGTTTTCAGCAATAGATTATGAAAAATGAACAAAAGTTACAGGAAATGGAAGAAAGAATGGGAAAAGAAGAAAAGAGAGTAGATGAAATGAATGAGAGGTTAATCCAGGCTAATAGAGAATTGGAATCAACAGTCATCTCCCTGGAATTAGAGAAGGCTGCCCATTTCCTACGGTTCCAAAACGTTAGAGAGACGAAAGGCGAAGATCTACCAGTGATGATGACAGACCTACTGGCGGGAGCTTTAGGGACTGGCAAAGAAGAGATGGTGAATGAGATCGATGAAATCTATAGAATTCATACGAATTATGTGAGACGACATAATCTCCCTAAAGAAGTCCACATTAGATTTGTCAAGAAATCTGTTAGAGATGAGATATTATTTAGGACTAGAGACAATCCATTAGAATATCGAGGCAGGCAATTAACTGTACTTAAGCAAGTACCCAGAAGGGTGAGGGATTTGAGAAGACCTTACCAACAAATAACCTCCAAATTGACAAGAAAAAATATTAATTTCAGATGGCTGACACCGGAAGGGATTATGGTGGTGTGGCAGGAAAAAAGGCTTCGACTAGATACAATAGATAAAGCAGAAGAATTTTATAGACAAAATTTTGGTAGTGAGGAGGAGTTAGTGGAAAGAGAGACAAGAGAAGAAGGTGAGATATTAGCGCAGGCCATAGAAGGAAAGGAACCACAAATCAAAGACAAGGGAGCTGGGAAAGGAGAGGATATAGATAATGAAAAAGATAATGAAAAACATGACGAGGATAGACTCAAAGAAGTTAAAGAGGCTAGACCGACAAGAACGTTAGTGGAAAGAGAAAAGGAACCACAAGTTAAAGAGTCTAGACCGACAATAATAACAAGATCTAAATATAGATAAAGAGACAAAAGAGGGAGCTGAGATTCTATCCTTGAACGTTAATGGTCTCAACTCCCCACTAAAAAGGAAAATTTTTTTAAACAAACTTAGCAAGATGAATTTGGATATAATAATTTTACAAGAAGTCCATATAAAAAAACAACATCAACATCTAAATTCCCCAAATTGGGAAATATGTTTGCATCACTGTCACAACAAAAAAAAGGAGGAGTTGTAGCATATATTAAAGAGGAAATTCCGACGAAACAAATTTACAAAGATGAAGATGGTAGAATTCTAATAATAGAAGTAATATTGAATAAAATAAAAATAGCCCTTGTGGGAATCTATGCCCCAAATGAGGGGCAGAAACAATTTTATAAAAAATTACATAGTATCATTGGTGAGTTTGAATATGACAATATCTGTATAATGGGAGATTTTAACGCAATTGCGGATAGACACTTAGATTATAAAAGTGATAAGATTAGAAAAGGTATTAGAAGAATACTACCTAGTACTTTCCTTAAAATGGCGGAGGAGTTTAATATTCAAGATATCTGGAGGGAGAGGAATATAGGGAAAAAGCAATATACTTATTATTTGGGTCGACATCTATCATGGTCCAGAATCGACATGGCGTGGCTATCAGTAGATCTAAATTCGGAAGTGGAAGACATTACAATTGACACGAACTCTTGGGCAGACCACAACCCAGTCAGAATTAGATGGAGAGGACAAAAGAAAATAAGGAGATGGACTTTGAAAAGAGCAATTTTAAAACATAAAGAATTTAAATTGAAAATGGAAGACCAAATGGGTCTGTTTTTCCAGATGAACAAAAAGGAAGATACAAACTGCCAAAATTTATGGGACACAGCCAAAGCTTACATGAGAGGTGTTGCAATTGCTTATATGGCCAGGGAAAATAAAACCAAACTACAGCGACAAAGAAATTTAGAAGAAGAACTTAGTAGAGCTGAGAAAAAACTACAAAATGAACCACAAAGACGTGACTTGAAACAACAAATAGACCTAATTAAACACAAGATGAACACCATTGAAAAGGAAGAACTGGTGCAGCAAATAAAACGCACCAAGCAAAATTTCTTTGAAAATGCTAACAAACCGGGGAGATGGTTGGCTTACAGAATAAAGAAACATAATGATAAAAAGGGATTAGTAAACTATACAATGAAGAAGGTGACATTGTGGACTTCCGCTTCCGGATCGCGGCACCTCAGTCGTACGAACAGACCTCTCTCTTTGTCGGCTGTTTTCCCTCTGCCGGTAGACCCTTATGCGGGTCTTAAATTGCCCTGGAGGGGCGACTACCATCGAGGAGGCTTTGCTTGGCTGCGGTGGAGTGGTGGCTCCCCCTGCAGTCTAAGCTAACTCCGTAGGGCCGACGGAGAAGAAGATCGGCCAGTAAAATGGCCGATCACTTAGCTGCGCCAGCCGAAGTCAGAAAATCATCTAAGCATAAAGAACCACCGTGGTGAATCCGGGTGAGACCTTTCCTCCCTCTCTCTGTCCTGACTATTTGCCTGTAAAAAGTTTTTGATCACTTCCCTGTCTTAAGAGAGCAGCTTCTGTCTACTTGGGAAATAAAGTTTTAAAAGAACTAAAATAATTAAAGCTTTATTGACTACTTGATTTTTCTTTCTGGATACCTAGGGGCCCTGAAAAAAATAAATAAAAAAGAAATGCTATATTTTTTACTCTATCTATTATATTGGAGATATTTGCTTTTGCTTTTTCTGTTTCCGAAAGAGATAAAGTTTTACCTATTTGGAAGAAAGAGTTTACAGTCCACTGAGGACATCTTGTGGCAAAAAATCCCATTACAACTCTATCTTCTTTTGCTATTTGAAGATGAATTTGACTTTCAAATAAAGGGAAAAGATATTTATTAGAATTTTGGAGGTGGATATTTGTTGACCTTTTTGAAATATAGCCTTCATTAAAAGATTAAAGACTATTCTTGATCAAAGACTATTTCACCATTGAAATGGAAGAACCTTATCCACAGCTTGACTATGAACTTATATTGGAAAAGATTTTGGAAACTACAAACTATATGAAAGCTTATATCAAATCTTGGAGAAAAATCAAAGATGATACTAGAGAACCACAAATTGACTTTCAACCATCGGTTCAAAATATAGACCAAAGAATAACGGAGGAAGAACAGAGTAACCCTAGAGAGGTTCCTACTCAACAAGATATACAACTGAACGAGACAGAGGAACTGCACTTACAATTTAATTATGAACTTACAGTAGA
>BFFQ01005628.1:0-13253 GCA_003402635.1 Protobothrops flavoviridis
CGCGCTGTTTTGCCGGCTTTTACATAGAACGCTGACGGGAGGCTAGCGAATTGCCTCCATCGGCCGCCGGCAGCCACCGGAAGTCTTCTCTTTCTGTTTTTTAAGCTTATAGGCTAGCTATCTTCCTGGCTTATTGGCATTTTCGAAGAAGTTTTGTTTTGCTCTCTTTATCTGATCCGCCAATTTTTCTGAGTCCAACAAATTTAGCTTGTGTTTTATTATTTCCATTTCTCTTTTCAAGGTCTTTTTCTGTGGGTTTTTTTGTAATTCTATCTCTAGTTTTCTAAATTTTGCTTTTAATGATGAATATTGCTGTCTTCTCTGTTTATTTTTCTTTGCCATATACATTATAGCTATGCCTCTAAAATACGCTTTTGCTGTGTCCCATAGATTTTGTAGTGATGTATCTTCTTCTTTATTTTCTTTAAAGAAAAATTCCATTTCTCTTTTTGCTAACTCTATGAATTCTTTGTCTTTTGGTATGGATTGGTTTAAAGTCCATCTTGGTTTTTTGTGTGTTCCTTTCCATGTCACTTTTAGAGGATTATGGTCTGCCCATGTACCTATTTCTATCTCAATTTCCTGTATATCCATCCTCAATTCAGAAGTCATCCAAATCATATCAAGTCTTGACCAGGATTTATGGCTATTTGAATAAAAAGTGTATTGTCGGTTTTGTGGATTAATTTCAATCCAGACATCTTGTATTCCAATTTCCTCTGCCATATCAAAGAATGTCTTGGGTAGTCTTCTTCTTGCGGGTTTTCCTGTTTTGTTACTTTTATAATCCATTGTTCTATCTACTATTGCATTAAAGTCCCCTATTAAACAAATATTTTGGTATTCCATTTCTATTAGTTTCCTGTGTAATCTTTGATAAAATTGTTCTTGATTGTTATTTGGGGCATAGATTGCCACTAACAGTATTTGTTTTTGATATAAATATATTTCAACCATTACAATTCTTCCTTCTTCATCTGAGTATACTAATTTAGAGTCTATTGTCTCTTTAACATATACGGCAACCCCTCTTTTTTTGTTGTGCTGATGTGTAATAAAGCTTCCCCACTTTTGGGTATTCCAATAGTTTATAATGTTGTTGTTTTTTATGTGTGTCTCTTGTAAACAGATTATATGTGTGTTTAATTTCTGTAGTTTCCTAAAAAAATTATTTCTTTTTGATGGGGAGTTTAGTCCATTTATGTTTACCGAAAAAAATCCATTTTTTTCCTCCATTTCCTTTTCCATTATTTATATTTTGGTCTAGTCGATCTTGTAATCCTTTGTTCTCTGGCAGTTCCTTCCCCTTCCCCTTTTTGTTCATTTTTCTCCTTCTGTTGTTCTGCTTGTGCCGTTGCTCCTTGTGCCATCTCTCCCGTTTGCTTATCCCCTTGTTGTTGATACAGTCCTTCATCCAAAGTTGCTCTGTTTCTTACTTCGAAGTTCTCTGCTTTCAAATTGAATCCAGTCGATATCTTGTATTATTCCAGTTTATTAGAATGCCTTCCAGCATTAGCCATCTGAAATTTATGCCTTTAGCAATCAACTTTGTACTTAGAAAATGGTAGTGTCTCTGAGTATCCCTTACCCTCTTGGGTATCTGCTTTAGGACCACAATTTCTTTATTTTTGTATTGTAATGGTTCCTCTCTCACTTTTCTCAATACTTCATCTCTTGTTGATTTCTTCATGAATCTCACATATACTTCTCTTGGTAGACTGTTTTTTCTTGCGTAGCTTGAATTCATGCAGAATATCTGATCCGTCTCATTTTGGATGTCTGCTCTATCTATGTTTAAGAGTTCTGCCAGTAACTCAATAATCACCATTTCTATATTTTCTTCACTATCTTCAGGAATATTTTGGAATCTCAAATAATGTTCCGCTTTTCCCATTTTTACCGTTGCCATAGCTCGTTCCAGCGATTTGTTTGTTCTAATTCTTCATTCTTTTGCAATAACATTTCCAACTTTTTATCAATGTCCTCAGTTTTATTTTCCATTTCCTGGATTTTCTGTTCATTTGTAATGATCTTTTGATTTTGAGCTTCAAATTGTGCCTTTATATCCAGAATTTCTTCACTTACTTTTTCCAGTTTGCTTTGTCTCCTCATGATTTCTCTGCATTATTTCTTGAATTAATTTTAATAAGGCCTGCGTTTCGTCTTGAGCAGTGCTTACTTTGTCACGTTGTAGCATTGTACCAACAGAACTCTGAGTTGTTGGGCTAGCTTGTCCAACAGAGGGCACCGAAGAAGTTTTCTTTACAAGTCTGGAAATATTGGATGTACTCATTTTGTGGCTCACAGTCTTAAACCTATATCCAAAGTGTAAACAGAAATCAGCTGTTGTGAGGCAAATCCACCTCCTCCAGTCACGTCTTAAGTCCAAAATGTTCTTTTTTTCCAGATAGTGTCTATTTGGTTTTAGCCAGCATCAACAAGTATAGCTATAAACAGTCTTTTCACTTGTAATCTCAAACCAAGGCACTGTTTTGTTCTCAAGTTCTCCAAGGTCATTTGTAATATAAAACCTTTTTCTTTTTATTTCTTGTTTTTCACCAGTAGATGTCCTCCTCGGCTTATTTATCAGTCTCCAATACTCCGATACTCCGATATTCATGAACTGCTTCCCCTTAATGATAAACTGTTGCTTTTGAATAGTCTCTCTGGGGGTCTTTACTCTTTCAGATTCTCCCTTTCAGGGTCTCAACATTTTCAATCACAAGAAGGAAAAGACTTCATCTCACCCAGACACAGCACGTTGTTGGAGATCAGCTGTTTTTCATAGCTTCCCTTCTGGCTGTAGACAACTTGGGCTGCCTCGGCTCCCCCGGCAGCCTTTCTTTAGCCCCTTTAGAGGGGGCTCCAGTTCGCCCAGATCGGTCGCCACCAAATCCAAGATCCTGAAGTATCCCTCTTTCTTCGTTGCCCCTCCAGGGCAACTTTCTGTCCCTTTAAGAGATGCTGGGCGAAGTACTTGATATTGCATGTTTTAACTGCTGCAGGATAGTATTTGCCCAATTTTGGAAAAATGAGAATTTACCATCTGACCAGACTATAATTACTAAAATTTTAGAGTGTGCAGAAATGGATAGACTAACATTAGAAATGAAAGAAAAAGATGATTCAATTTATTTTAGAACTTGGGAATTTTTTTATCAATGGTTAGAGACTCGTTAGAACTTGAAGGATTCAATATTTTAGAATAGATGACTGATTTTTAATTGAGTTCTAACTAACATTTTGATGATATGATTATTTTTCCTGATTTACTGATTTTCATTTGTTACTTTTGATTGCTAGGATTTTTTTGAGATTTTATTAGTAGTGTTTACTTAATAGATCAACGTATTCGTTTACTAATTGTTTTTAATATGTTACAGTCTAAGCTTTGCTAAAAATGGTTGAATATGATATTTACTCATTATTATGATCTGGACGGTAGCTTGTTTGTTGAAATATGTGATTGTACCTATCCTTATTTTACCCTAATTCCTTATTCCCTTCCCCTTCCCCTTTCCTTCCACCCCTCCCTTTATCATACCTGTATTGTTCCTATTTTTCCTCATCCATATAAACTTAATAAAATTTTGTTAAAAAAAAAAAAAAAGAGAGAGATGCTGAGCAAAGCAAAACCAGAGTGAGAAGCTGGAGTTCTAGGCTCTCATGTCTGTCTCATTCTCTGCCAAACCGGAAGCCGGCAACAGGTTCCTGCGTTATCCTGTTGGATTTCTCTTTCACCGGCTGCTGGGCTGGTTTCTTTCTCGCTGGTGGTCCCGGTCTATGCTGTTACTGAGGGTAAGGGACTGGGCAACTCGCTGCTTGATGTCCCTGTTGTCCACATCTGAAGCACTTGATTGGTGGGCCTGCAGGTAGCCTGGGATTGTCAGTAGCCACGGCAGTTGGAGGCTTTTGGGGGGGTGGCTATCATTTGGGTTGATCTGGCCTCAGCTTGGCTTCTTGTGGGGGTGGCTTCTTAAAGCGGGCAAGCTGAACATCCAGTCTTACTCCTGCCTGGTACCATTCTGGCAGCTGATTAGGAACTGCTCTACAGATACAATCCTGGGAGAGGTGGTCATCCAGTCCCTCCTTGAAGTGATGCATTAGGGATTGCTCGGGCCACCTGTCTATTCAGCCGGCTATCTTGCGAAACTCTCGTATGTATTCCTGTGTAGGCCTGCCAGCTTGCTTTATCTTGTTGACTTGCTCTTCCACTTTGAGGGCAATGGATGGGTCCTTGAACCTTTCCTAGGAGGAAGAGATGGGGGCCCTCCAGCTCGGGGGCTTGCTCATTATATAGATTGTTCAGCCACTCGAATGCTTCCCCTTGTTCTGTCCCAACCTACATATGTCCTTGTTACTTCACAAAACAACCCCTCTTTTAACAGTACACTACAGACCTGATAACTGTCCCAGAAAACAAAAGCAACAGAACACTTTTCCAATGGAGACTTTGTCCAAAAGCAAAATGGAGCATGAGTCAAACAGGAAATAACTCTCAGGCAAAATAAACAGACCATGATCTCTTGACTCTGAAGTACTTTGCAAATGGTTGCCTTCAGCAACCAGCCCTGCCCACACATTCCCTTTTTGTTACGCAGCCCCCAAGGCGTGGGTTTTCACTACTTTCTCCTCCCCCCTGGAGTTGCCCCATTGCCTCCCCCTGTCCTACTCATGTGACTTGTCTACATTTATGAACGTCTCTGAGGTCTTCCAGCTGTGCTTCCTCCAAGTCCGACTCAGCTTCCTAGCACAGCTGTCTCTCAGCTTGATCACAAATAGAAGGACCAGCCTCTTCATTAGTTTGTAAGATCTGCAGCTCATCAGAGCCTCCCTCTGACTCTGATGGCTCTCCAGGCCTTCTCCTCCTCTGATTTCCCAGACTCAACTACCAGGATCACAGGCTGGCACGGAATCACAACACTATCCTGCACCACGGGACCCTTCCCCCAAGTCTGCTGGGCCGGGTGCCGTCGGGATGGGAACTGTTCATGGAACATGGTCACCAAGGCAGGAGCATGAATGGTGGTCATGCCGTCCCAGGTGAACTCCTCAGGTCCATAGCCCTTCCACTCGATCAAGTACTGAAAGCGCCCTTTCAGCCAATGAGAGTCCCGAATTCTGGTGACCTCATATTCAGGAGTGCTGTCTCCGTCATGTTGTTCTGATGGGGGAGGTTCTGCTCAGCGGAGTGGACACGCCGGTTGCTCGGGGACCAACAGAGACCGGTGAAAGACCAGATGTACTCGCAGCGACCATGGCAGAGTTAAACGATAGGTGACCAGATTGATGACAGCCTTGATTGGCAACAGTCCTAGATATCAGTGGTCTAACTTCTTGGATGGTCGGGTTGACAGTAAGTTCTTCGTGGACAGCCATACCGGATCTCCCACTGTTAGTGGAGGCGTATCCTGCCTCAACTGATCAGCCACCTTTTTGTAATCAGCCTTGGCCTTCTCTAACTGTCACCGCATCAATCGATGGATTGCCTGTAACTCTGCCATGAAATTGTTCACTGCTGGAACCAGTGAGTCTAGCAGCAAAAGAGGGAAAAACCGGGGGTGATATCCCACATTGGCCAAGAACGATGTCATCTGCGTGAAGGTGTGCTGTGAGTTGTTGAATGCAAACTTGGCTACCGCAAGATAGTCCGCCCAATTGTTCTGTTGCTGATTTACATAGCAGCGCAGATATTGCTCGAGAATTCCAATGACCTTCTCGGTCCTGCTGTCAGTTTGGGGATGATGCACAGACGAGAGGGAGATCTTGACATCCAATGCCTTCATTAACCCCTGCCAGAAACGGGCTGTAAATTGGGCCCCTCTATCGGACATGACCCTATCAGAGAGGCCTTGCAGCCAGAACACCTGCTGGATGAACATACGACAGGTGGCGTGGGCTGATGGCAAGCCATGGCACGGGATGAAATGCGCCATCTTGGTCAGCATGTTCACTACCAAGAACACCGTCGTGAATTCAGAAGATGGGGTAAGTCCATCAGGAAGTCCATGGACACAGCCCCCCAGAGTCTTTTGGGCATCGGCAAGGGCTGCAGTAGTCCGGGCGGGGGCCCTGTCACTGACTTGGCCTGCTTACATTGGGTACAGGATGTGACGTAGGCCTGGACTTCGTGTCGGACTTGGGGCCACCAGAAGGTACGGGAGACCAAGTTGAGGGTCTTGAACAGGCCAAAATGCCCCGCCGCTGGATTATCGTGACAATGGCTGAGTATGAGTCCCCTGATTGGCCCTCCCAGAACATAGAGCCGGTCACGATAGTGCAGGAGTCCATCCGTGACTGTCCATGGGGAGTCTGGCCCCAACTCCTCCTTTCGCTGAGCTACCCACACATCATGCTGTTGGGCCTCCCAAATCTGAGCCCGTACATCAATAGGTTCCCACACCGCAGCAAAAGACTCGATGGGGAGCACTGTCCTGGGCAGAAGCTTGTCTTCTGCATGGGAATATTCGGGCTTCCTGGACAGAGCATCCGCTTTTTGGTTGCGACTGCTGGGTTGTACGTGACATGGAAATTGAACCTTGCAAAAAAGAGGGACCACCGAATCTGCCGTTGGTTCAATTTCCGAGCAGTCTGCAGACTCTCCAAATTCTTATGGTCTGTCTGGACCTTGATTTGATGCCGCACCCCTTCCAGATGATGCCTCCATGCCTTGAATGCCACTTTGATGGCCAGTAGCTCCTTCTTCCAGATAGTATAGTTGCGCTCTGCCGGATTCAGTTTCCGCGAGTAGTATGCGCAACAGAAGAGGGCACTGCCGGGTGCCGTAGCCTGGAGTAACACCGCTCCAATGGCAATGTCGGAGGCATCCACTTCCATGACAAACGGCCGTTGCGGGTCAGGATGCTTCAAGATGGGTTCCTTCATGAAGGCTTCCTTTAATGCCTGGAAAACCCGTTGTTCTGGGGCGTCCCACTGAAACTGGGTCTTTTTCTGCAGGAGCCGAGTGAGAAGGGCCATCATGGAAGCAAAACTGGGGATGAAAGTCCAATAGTAGTTGGTGAACCCCAGGAGTTGCTGGACATCTTTAATGTGATGTGGGGGTTGCCAACTCCGCAGAGACTCGACCTTGCTTGGCTCCATGGCGATGCCCTCAGGAGAAATGCGGTGACCCAGGAAATTGATGGTCCTCTGGTAGAACTGTGTGTGGTCCACACACTGTAAGCTTGGGAAGGTGACCAAATTCTAGGACCAATAAATCTGCGGGTCATGCGTCCGGAGCCACGCCAGTCCCAAGACCACGGGGAAATGCAGGTCGGAGGCTATATAGAACTGAATACCCTCCTCATGCGAACTGATGGCCATACATAATGGTTGCGTGGAGGCCTTAACTGGCCCAGACAGGAGCACTCAACCATCAATAGTCTCCACTAACATCAGCAGTTCCACTGGGCACTGGGGAACAGCCCATTTGGCCACAAATGCTGCGTCCATAAAGTTTGTGGTGCCCCAGAGTCAATCAAAGCATGGACTGGAATCCCCTTCGGCATCCCGGGGAGGATCAGGCATGCCTCCAGTATCAGATGCCATGGAGGTCCATGGGCAGCATCTGAAGGATGCTGATAAATAGCTGGCATTGTCCCAGGAAAGCAGGAAACATATATGGATTGCCATCAAATTTGTCTGGCATCGCAACTGGACATTTTTTTCCTGGGTTGTGGAGCAGCAGGGGCATGTGTTTGAGTTGATAACAAAGCCAGCTGCTGGGAGAGCTGGGCATTCTCCGCACGTACCTGCTCCATAATAGTAGGGGGGGTGGCTGGAGGCAAACTGTTCTATCCCAGCCTACATATGTCCTTGTTACTTCAAAAAGACAACCCCTCTTTTAATAATAGACTGGAAAATAAACCCTTTTTATTTGAGTTACAGAACTGATAATTATCCCAGAAAACAAAAGCAACATAACACTTTTCCAATGGAGACCTTGTCCAAAAGCAAAATGGAGCACGAGTCAAACAGGAAATAACTCACAGGCAATGATCTCTTGACTCTGAAGTTCTTTGCAAATGGTTGCCTCCAGCAACCAGCCCTGCCCACACATTCCCTTTTTGTTACGCAGCCCCCAAAGCGTGGCTTCTCACTGCTTTCTCCTCTTCCCCTGGAGTTGCCCCATTGCCTCCCTCTGTCCTACTTGTGACACCTTTCTATGTTTACGAGCATCTCTGAGGTCTTCCAGCTGCGCTTCCTCTGAGTCTGACTCAGCTTCCCAGCACAGCTGTCTCTCAGCTTGATCACGAGCAGAAGGATCAGATTCTTCATTAGTTTGTAAGTCCTGCAGCTCATCAGAGCCTCCCTCCAACTCTGATGGCTCTCCAGGTCCCTCCTCCTCCTCCTCCTCTCCTCCTCTGATTCCCCAGACTCAACTACCAGGATCACAGGCTGGCACGGAATCACACCACCCCTTCCAAGCTGGAAGCAACCACGTCGACCATAGCGGCTAGGTTTGGGTAGAAATAGGCACAGCGGTTCAAGTGAGATTGCACCTGGTTGCGGAAAAAGATCAGCTTCTCTGGGTCCCCATCGAAGGTTGCTCTAAGAGGTGGCGCCATCAGTGGTTGCTGGCCTCCCCACTGTGGATGTTGCACCCCCACTGGCTGCTGCCCCCCCATGGTGGCTGCGAATCCCAAACTGCTATACGACCCGCAACGGTCTCAGTGTGTTGGCACTCCCAGTTGCTGTGAGCCTCCCAGTGGTTGCTGCATGTGTGGGGGCTGCTGCCATCCCCACTGTTGCTGACCTGCGGGTGGTTGTGGTATCCCCAGTTGTTGTAGGCCCTCCCTGTGGCCTTGGAGGTGGTTGTTGCTGGATCCCCATTGGTTGTGGGGCCCTCAGCGGTTGCTGCACAATTGGAGGTGGCCAGCCCCACTGCTGCTGCTTTACTTCCAGCGGTTGCACACTTCCTGGTGGCTGCATCATCCCTGGTTGTTGCAAGGCCCCCATCTGCTGCTGCACATTCAGGAGCTGTGGCCACCCCCAGTTCGGTTGTTGCACAGCCAGCGACTGCTGGCTTCCCATCTGGGGAGGCTGCAACACCCCCCATTGCTGTATGGGCCCCGGGCTGGGTGGCCGGTAAGTATGTTGATCCAGGGTTTGGCTGTCCTAGTGATGGCTCGGACTCTTATCTCGTCGGTGGTGATCAGGACTTCTGGAGGGGTGACGACTGGAGCTATCTCTCCCCGCAGGGCTGGAGGCCATGGTTGGTGGCTTCGAGGATGGGGAGCCTGCCTGACCCGCACAGGTGGGATTGGGGCTTCCCCTTGGCATGAGTGGGTGGCTGCCTCGCCGATCATCATGATCACTCGCATATGGGGAACGGAAGGGTTGTTCTCCACTTCTCATTTCTAGCTCCAAATCTCTCCACCAGTTTCTCCACTGATTGACTACAGGCTGCAGACAGGTACTTCCACTCACCCGAGTCCTCAGTGGTAGTTGATTTTGTGGTTCTCCACTGGTCCGGGGAATGCGAAGTGCAGGAAGCCACTCTTTGCAACTCGACCTCGTCCACCTCCAAAGCACTTGATCATGGCAAGGCCATCTCGAGGTGTCTATAGTCTCCACTGGGTAAGGTCCATTCCGACGATCAGATCAGCTGTCCTTGTGGCTTGGGTCTCTCTCCCAACTGAGAGGCCTGAAAAAGTTCCTTCTCCACTAGTGCACTGGCTTGTGCTCCCCCTTCTGAGCTAGCAGCCACTGCCGGGTGCTGGTTTCAGGCACTCCTTCCTTCTCCATGCTGAGATCTTCCCCAAATCTTTGTCGGTCTATCCTTCAATTCTAGGGACAGCGACTGGGTCTCGGGACCCCAAGATAGGTAAAAATTGGAGTTTTTGGCTTAATGTATGGTTCCGACAGATGAATCTCTTCAAAAGAACTTGGAGGCATTGTTTTCCTTAAAGAATCTTTTGTTCGAGAAACAAAATATCGGCACTACATAGTTGAAGCCAAAAACTGAATTCCCCTCCCCTGGCACAAAGTAGCAAAGCGCAATTCTCTTCTCCAATTAACTGTCATAAATCACATTCCCCAGTTAACTTGAAGCGCAGGCTTTCTCCCAAACTCTCCTGTCCGCCAAATTTCTATCAACTCTGGACCTAATAACCTTGGGTTCCCATGGCTGAGTTATTATTGCTATGACTAGCTGGACTCTCATCCACATTCCCCCTCCCAGCATCAACAAACTCTAAAAGCGATAGAGAAAAGATGGCTATATTTCCATCTGTTGTCAAAGCAAGAACATCTGATGTTAGCAGCATTGACAGTTTATATCAAAAAAAATTGAAAAACTTTAAAAGGTGCAGTTAAAACCAGGATGTGCTTAAAAATAAAAAATAATTGAAAGGAAAAGAAAGACCCAGCTCTACCATCAGTCCTATTGAGAATTGCAATCCTCAAGATCCCTCTTCTCAGAAGTCCCAAAGGTTCTTTTTTTTCCTTTCAAAAGGCAACTGGATTTTGTTTTTCCTTAAAGACATTTCACTTCTCATCCAAGAAGTATATTCAGTTCTGACTGAATGGTGGAGGATGGAAGGATTTATATTCCTTGCACTTATCTGGTCATTAGCACTCTTTCTGAGAGTCGTTGAAGCCACTAGGAGTACCCTCAGGGTCACCAGAATAGTGCAAATGGGTTTGCAAGGAATATAAATTAGGTTACAAATGTTTCCCCTCATCCCATCCCTCTCCCCATGACCAGTTCGTCTTTAGCCAATGAAGAGCCGCATAGGTGTTTTGAGAATTGCTGGGATGTTTTGGGCAATTCACATTCCTTTCTCAGTGTACATGGCTTTGGGTACTGGCACAAACTGGTTCCATGCTTCCCTGGTCTTCGTCAAGCTGTCATCCCTCCTTCCTATTTCCCATTACATCCCCATACATGTTTATTGCCTACTTGTCCTCTATGCCCCCCTCCTTCTTGCCTTTGATGGCAGGATGCCAGCAAAGTGCCAAGCCGAAGGTGGCAGAACTGACAGATAGAATCAAGATCACATGAAATATTAGTACCAGTTTATAAAGCTTTAGTAATACCACCTAGAATACTACATCCAGTTTTCGTGACCATAATATGAAAAAGTTGTTGAGACTCTAGAAAGAGTGTAGAAAAGAGCAACAAACATGATTAGGGGAGTGGAGGCTAAAACATATGAAGAATGGTTGTAGGAATTGGGTACGTCTAGTCTAGTGAAAAAAGGACAAGAGGTGACATTATAGCAATGTTTCAATATTTGAAGGGCTGCCACAAAGAAAAGGGGGTCCTATTTTCCAATGCACCAGAAGACAAGACAAGAAATTTTGTAACAGTAAGAACAATTAACCAGTGGAATGGCTCACCTTTAGAAGTTGGAGGCTTTCAAGAAGACACTTGTCTGGAATAGTATAGGGCAGGGGTGTCAAACTCGCAGCGTGACATGTTGCGATGTATCATGACTTTTTTTCCATTGCCGACAATGGGGTGGGTGTGGTTTCGGCATGACGCATCCAGCCTGCAGACTGGCAGTTTGACACTCCTGGTATAGGGTCTTCTGCTTGTGCAGGGGGTTGGTCTAGAAGATCTCTAAGGTCCCTTCCAATTCTGTTATTTTGTTCTGTTAATTGGAACTCTGGAAAGGACATGGGGCTTTAAACTTCAACTTGTTGAAGTTTGAAGAGGAAGAGGACCGACATCACAGCAGAAACTTTTATTGGTCCCAGTGAGAAACAGTCATCCTACAGATAAAAGTAATTTTGAAAGAGCATTATGGAAGAATTTGTTAGTGATATCTACTCTCAAGATTCAACAAAAACATGGGAAGCTAAGAAGGCTACCAATTGCTAGAAGAAGCTTGTAGAACAATGGTCTTCAACCTCAGCAATTTTAAGACGTGTGGACTTCAAGTCCCAGAATTCCTCAGTCAGTTATGCTGGCTGAGTAATTCTGGGAGTTCAAGGCCATAAATCTTAAAAGTTGCTGAGGTTGAGGAACCTTGCTGTGGAACGACAAAGATGATACCCATATGTACTGTATATCTTGACCATATCACATCAATAGAAGCACACCAATGCCATATTCTGTCTTGTGAGTTTTTCAGTAATTGCTTTCTCTTTTGAAAGAGTTTTTAAGGCACTTTTTTTTAATCAAACAAAATTTCTCTAGTTTGTGATATGCACTTCAAATATAAAATTAGCATAGTAAGTCCTCTAAGTCTTCCCTTCATTAGTTTTTAATATTTCCTTCATTCTTTACTTTTTTTTTGCCTCACTCTTTTTTCCCATCAGTGCCATTCATTTTCCATGTTGATTTATTTCATTCTGGCCAAAATTGCACATTAATTGCAGCTACAAAAATGTTTAAGCCATTGTTAATAGTATATTTTATTCTCATTCCCAGTCACCTCCATTAGGATTAGTTGTTACACAATTTATTTATACATTACCCTCCTATTTCCCTATATGCTTTAAAGCTTACCATTCCTCAATGGAACCACATCTACATGGAGGGAAGTGTGTAGTGGGGTGCCCCAGGGCTCCGTTCTGGGCCCAGTGCTCTTCAACATCTTCATCAACGATTTGAATGAGGGGATAGATGGGGAACTCATCAGATTTGCAGATGACACCAAGCTGGTAGGAATAGCTAACACTCCAGAGGAGAGGCTTAGGATACAGGAGGACCTGGACAGACTTGAACACTGGGCGCTATCTAACAAAATGAAATTCAATGGTGAAAAAAAGTAAGGTTCTACATTTAGGCAAGAAAAACCAAATGTACAGGTATAGTATAGGGGGTACCTTGCTCAATAGTAGCAACTAGTATGGATGCTACTTATTACCACATTTGGTGGACATGTAGGGATGTTAAAGCCTTTTGGATTAAGATTTGGTGGAATATTCAACAGATTTTCAAGAAAAAGATAAAATTTACACCGCAGTTATTTTTACTGGGTATTATGGACAATTTGGATCAAAAAGAAATGAAATTGATGTTATATTGTATAACAGCAGCAAGAACATTGGTTGCTCAAAATTGGAAAAAAAAGACATTACCAACTATGGATGATTGGAGACAGAAGGTTTCATATTTTGCAGAGATGGCTTTAATATCCGCGTACCTGAAGGATCATTCTCAGGAAAAATTTATCTCAATGTGGAGAAGATGGATAGATTATATTCAGAGAAAGTATGAACTGAAAAATTATTATGTAGCTTTTGATTAACAAAAGATATTTTTCAAAAAATTTTGTATGTATTTTAATGTTATTTTAGAG
>BFFQ01005628.1:34539-51553 GCA_003402635.1 Protobothrops flavoviridis
GACCAGCCCACGGAGACGTGTGTGTTCTGTCCCCGTCTCACACACGCACCCAACCAGCCAGCCGAGGGTTAAATAAACTTCTCAAACACTCCACGCCACTGATAAGGAACTTGGCAGCAACTCCATAGCTGCCTGCCAAGAACTTTTTACTCCGATAACACAGACAAAAATACACACAGTTTGAATAGTCCAGTTTGTAATTAAATTCACAGCAAATAGGCGTTGTGTCCAAAGGTGCAAAGTGATTCACCAGAGATTTAGCTTTGTCCGTCACAGAGTCCGAATGGCCACCACACTCTCTTTTATAGCCTGTGGGGTGGGGTCCAGTGACTCAGCTTAATCTCTGGCACGCCTCCTTTTCTTCTGCGCACGCTTGTCTCGCCTACGCTGGCGTGGGTCCAGCCACAACGTATCTTCGTCACTATCCGACGGCTCGGAAACACCTGGCCCCTGGCCAATCTCTTCTCTGTCGGGAGACACCTGAGGCATTGCCAGAGAGGAGGGTCCTGGAGAGAGAGGCCTGGTCATCTCCTCTCCTTCATGTTCGGAGCCTTCTTCCTCCGATAAGATGGGCTCACAGGACGGAACCACAACACTATGCCCCACCGCAGGCGTTTCAGCTGCTGCGCACGCTTGTCCCTCCGACGCTGGCATGGATCCAGCCAAGACGTATCCTCCTCGGAGTCCGATACACCTGGCTCCTGGCCAATCCCAGAAGCACCTGGCTCCTGGCCAATCCCAGAAGCACCTGGCTCCTGGCCAATCTCCTCTCCGTCGGAAGGCACCGAAGGCCGCACCAGAGGGGAAGGTCCTGGAGAGGGAGGCCTGGCCATCTCCTCTCCTTCATGTTCAGAGCCTTCCTCCTCCGATGAGAGGGACCCACAGGACGGAGCCACAACACTATCCCCCACCGCAGGGCCCTTTCCCCGGGTCTGACGGTCGGGATGTGGTCGGGACGGAAACTGGTCGTGAAAGGCCCGTACCAGGTCAGGGGCCTGAATTGAAGACGCGTCCACCCAGCTGAAATCTTCGGGCCCGTACCCCTTCCAGGCGATGAGGTATTGGAAGCGCCCCTTCAGCCAACGGGAGTCCCGGATGCTGTCCACCTCGTACGTCGAGGTGTCGTCCTCGTCGGCTGCGGCTGGGGGGGCAGGCGTCGTCAGGCGTCGGAGATGGCTCTCTGGGGCCTCAGGAACCAGGAGGGACCGATGGAAAATGGGGTGGAGCCGCATGGAGCGTGGTGGAGTCAACCAGTAGGCCACCGGGCTGATGACCGCTTCGACGGGGAAGGGACCGATAAAGCGGTGGTCCAGTTTCTTCACCGGCCGGTCCGTGGGGAGGTGTTTCGTGGACAGCCACACCTGATCTCCGACTTCCAGCGGTGGCGTTGCCCATCGGGAGCGGTTGGCAACCCGTTTATAGTTCTCTTTTGCCTGGATCAGCTGCCACCGCACCAGTTCCTGCACCGCCTGCAGCTCCGAGAGGAAGTCCTGTGTCTCGGGAACAGGGGAATCCGAGATTAATAACGGGAAAAACCATGGATGGTATCCGACTTTGGCATGGAACGGAGTCATCTGGGTGGAGGTGTGTTGGGAGTTGTTGAAGGCGAACTCCGCCAGGGGAAGGTACTAGGCCCAGTTGTCCTGCTGCTGGTTGACGAAACAGTGGAGGTACTGCTCCAGGATGCCGATGACCTTCTCCGTGCCCCCGTCAGTCTCCGGATGGTGCGACAACGACAGGCACACCTGCACCTCCAGCGCAGCCATCAGACTTTTCCAGAAGCGGGCCGTGAACTGGGCCCTGCGGTCCGACACCACCCTGTCCGGCAGGCCATGGAGGCGGAAGATGTGCTGCAGGAACAGACGGACCATGGTGCGGGCCGATGGCAGTCTGCGGCATGGGATGAAATGGGCCATCTTGGTGAGCATGTCCACCACCACGAGGACGGTCGTGAACGTGGCGGACAGTGGCAGATCCATCAGGAAGTCCATGAAGATGGCACCCCATGGTCTCTCCGATGTCGGTAACGGCTGGAGAAGTCCAGGAGGTGGGCCGGACGCGGTTTTGGCCTGTCGGCACGTCACACAGCACTTCACGTACACATGCACATCATGCCGTACCCGAGGCCACCAAAAAGTCTGCGTCACCAGGTTCAATGTCTTAAAGAAGCCGAAGTGCCCTGCCGTGGGGTTGTCATGGCACTGGTTCATGACGAGGGCTCGGAGCGGACTCGTGGGCATGTACAGCTGGCCCCGGTGCTTCAGCAAGCTTTCCTCCAAGGTCCATGGGGATGCTGGGCCGACTTCCGCTTTCCGCTTCTGCAACCAATCATCCCGGCGCTGCGCTTCCAGCACCTGTGCCCGCAGGTCCGCCGGTTCCTGGACCGTGGCCAAGGATTCTGCTGGCAGCACCGTCCATGGGGGAAGGGAGTCCTTGGGGCAGAAGTATTCCGGCTTGCGGGATAGTGCGTCCGCCCTCTGGTTGAGGCTGCTCAGAATATACATGACGTGGAAGTTGAACCAGGCGAAAAACAACCGGATCTGCCGCTGGTTCAACTTCCTGTCCATGGTGAGGTGCTCTAGGTTCCGATGGTCCGTCCGCACCTCCACCTGGTGTCGGGCCCCCTCGAGGTGATGCTGCCAAGTCTCGAATGCGGCCTTGATAGCTAGTAACTCCTTTTCCCAGATGGTGTAATTGCGCTCGGAAGGATTGAGTTTCCGTGAGTAATAAGCGCAGGGAAAAAAAATGCCACCATCCACGGGGGCCTTTAGCAGTACTGCTCCAATTGCCACGTTGGATGCATCCATCTCGACCACGAACGGACGGTGTGGATTGGGATGCCTCAGGACCGGCTCCGTGACAAAGGCCCGCTTGAGGACCTCAAAGGCCTGCTTCTGCAGGGGCCCCCACTGGAACGGGGCCTTCTTCCGAAGGAGTTGGGTCAGCGGCAAGGTCAGGGTGGCGAAGCCCGGGATGAAGGTCCGGTAATAGTTGGCGAACCCCAGCAGACGCTGGACGTCCTTCACCCGATGTGGAGGTTCCCAACTGCGCAAGGCCTCCACCTTGCGTGGGTCCACCTCAATGCCCTCGGGGGTGATGATGTGCCCGAGGAACTCTATGGAAGTCTGGAAGAAGTAACATTTCTCCAACTTCGCATAGAGTTGGTTCTCCCGCAGGCGCTGCTGGACCTGGCAGACATGCTGGAGGTGGCTCTCTTGGGTCCGGGAATAGATCAAAATATCGTCCAGGTAGATCACCACAAACCGGTCCAACATGTCCCGGAACACGTCATTCATCAGGTGCTGGAAGACCGCGAGGGCATTGGTCAACCCGAACGGCATGACAGTGTACTCGAAGTGGCCATATCGGGTGCCAAATGCCGTCTTCCACTCGTCCCCCTATCTCACGCGCACCAGATTGTAGGCCCCTTGGAGATCGAGCTTGGTGAAGATCGAGGCCTCCCGCAACCTCTCCATCAGCTCCGGGATGAGCGGCAGGGGGTAGCGATTCCGCACTGTGATGGCATTCAAGCGCCGGTAATCACAGCACAGGTGTAAGTCCCCCGTCTTCTTCTTCACAAAGAGGACCAGGGCCGAGAGCGGGGAGGACGAAGGCCGGATGAACCCACGGGCCAAGTTCTTGTCCAGAAAGTCCCGTAGGGCGGCCAATTCGGGCTCCGACATGGAATACAGATGGGCCGCGGGCAGTGGCGCGTTGGGCAGCAGGTCCACCAGGCAGTCGTAGGGTCGGTGCGGAGGTAATCGGTCCGCTTCTTTTTCGCTGAACACATCGGCGAAGGGCGTCAACTCAGGAGGCAAGGAGGCGGCCGGGGTGGCGACATCCTGGCCAGCACAGATATGGCGGTCAACACACTGCAGGCTCGGGAACGAGATGGCGTTTCTCGACCATGTCACCTAAGGATCGTGGGCCCGAAGCCAGGCCATCCCCAGGACCAATGGAAAATGAAGGTCTGCCGTCATGTAGAACTGGATCGCCTCCTTGTGGTTCCCAATGGCGAGATGCAAGGGCTGGGTAGTGAATTTGATGGGCCCCGCCACGAGTTCCCGCCCATCGATAGTCTCGACCCTCAACGGAGGGTCCACCGGAACCAAGGGGACCTTAAAAAGGGCCACAAAGGCCTGGGCCATGAAGTTCTTCGTGGCCCCCGAGTCCACCAGCGCATGCGCCTGAAGCCCCTCCGACCGGTTGGCCAACAACACCCGGGTGTCCAGAATCAGGTGCCGAGGGGGCTCACAGTCCACAGTCGCTGACTCCGGCGGGACATGTCTACGTGCCTGGCCCAGAGTTTCCCCTAGGCCAGGCCTGGCCCGTTTCCTGGCTGATCATGCCGAGATTCCGGAACAGGCTTGAGCGCCCCACTCCTTTTCCTGGGACACGAGGCAGCAAAATGTCCAGCCTCGCCGCAATAGAGGCACAATCCCCCTCGGCGCCTCCGCATCCGCTCCTGGGCTGTCAGTTCAGATCTGGCTGCTCCGCGCTCCATGGGCTCCTCAGTTGTTGCCACAAAGCGCGGGGTGGTCCGGGGCACTGTCGATGCGAAACGCGGGGGTGCCAAAGCTGTCGATGGTTCCGGAATGATTGTTTCAACTTCACTGTAAAATATATACTGGGAGGAAAAAACTTCCTAGCTGATGCGCTATCGAGATTGCCCCAGTACAAAAGTGAACGCAAAGAGGTTAATGAGGCAATTATCTCCAGCCCACAAACTGCTGCCCAACTCACACCTCGCAGGGCCCCTAATCCTGATGACCCTGGGACAAAGAAGATAAAACAAGAGCTCCTCACCGATCAATGGTTCAAAGACAATGAAACCTCCCTGACATGTATGGATGGTTTGGCTTACAAGGGGGGTAAACTGTATTTGCCTGAAGCCCTCCATCTCAAGGCTCTAAAACATAGCCATGACGTAAAACAGGCTGGACACTTTGGATATCTAAAAACTCTACATCTCATTCGCCGGCAATTTTGGTGGCCGGGGCTAAAACGGGATGTGGAAAACTATGTCAAGAGTTGTGCTGTATGTGCCACCATGAAAAGAATTCCAGGGAAAAACCCCAGGTTGCTGCAGCCGGTGGCAGACCCTTCTCAACCATGGGAAGAAATAGCTATGGACTTTATAGTAGTCCTGAAAATAGAGAAAACACTATCATCTGGACTGTAATAGACCTGTTTTTTTCCAAACAATTTTATTGGTTTTCCATTTTCACACCAAGACGCTTAAGAACCAATGTGGAGATAGGGTAATGATTAAATACAATAACATTATAAATATACAGCTCAAATAATACTCCTTAAGATTTCCCTCTCTATCAATTAGAATAGTATAATCAAGTTAATACATTTCTAAATCAAATTCATTCATTTACACATTCCTAAATAAAAATTCCATTAACCAATAAAAGTTATCAACAACTCATTATCTATCCAATAAAATCCTGTTTTTAGCTTTATTAATTTCCAAATACTTAAACTTAGACAGACATATTATTTACTATTTGGGTGCCCCTAATTTCTCTTATTTAAGCATATTATTTCCATAATTAAATTCTTACATTTCTCAACTATATTCTGTTCTTATTCAATAATTCTTCATTTATTAATTTTGTCTCTTCCGTTATTGCAATCTTTTTCTCATTATGCCTCAACAAGTTAATTATCATATCTAATATTAAAAAACATAAAAAATAAAAGGAAGAAAAATAACACAAAAAAGACAAAGATAAACCAAGAAGAAAAAAGAAAAAAAGAGGAAGAAAAGGATAATCTATTATTCCAAAAGGTATATTCTTACTATATTTCAATATCAAGTTCTAAATCTTATCCTAATGACATCTCTTTTTTTTTCAAGAATCCAAATCCAAATCAATCCAGATTTCTATAAAACCTTTGCAATCCATAACTATAATCTTAAATTCAATATTTATATCTTATTCTGGCTTTCTTTCTAATCCAAATAGGTTTCCATAATAAAGTCTCTAGATCCACGAGTAGGTCTCCCTTCATCTCTTGCCAAAGTATGTAAACCGATGGGGAGTCTCCTCTTATCCATTTTAATAGACTAGTAAGCGAATTATAGCGATTCTCAATAGCTAGTGGCTGGTCATTGTTTCCCATCCTTTTTGAGGTTGCAAAAAGTTTAATTATAGTCATTTCCTTAGTAGATTGTGAATAAAATGATGTATAGTCCTCTTATGACTTTTGTTCTTCTTCTATTGATTTTTTATCTGTCAAGAAGTCAGTTGGGATCTGCAAATCAGCTTGTCTTTCTGGGTAAAATCCTTCATTTCCATGCTAGAAATCATTTGTTCATTAGCATCAGGGATTTTTTCCAATGTAGGTTGATAATCCAAATTTAAATTTAATTCTTCCATCTCAGTAGGTTGTAAGCGAAGTTGAGAACAAGTCTCTTGGGTATATACTCCCTATACTGCTTCTTGGCTTACAAAGTGCTTATTTAGACCTTGTGCTTTAATTTGACATTGAAAAATAATCTCTTTTGTGTAGGCAACTATCAGTCCAGTATTTTCAAGAATTTTATCCAATATGTATGTATAGTTAAGGTCTAAGCAGGGTTCCTCCATTTCTATAATATTTGAAGCCATTATTTTTTTGGAGGAGGCTATATTTAAAAACAATCAGTCAATATCCGCCTCCACCCAGCTATAGAGCTTCTTTATCTTTTTCCTTTGTAATAATTTGAAGGCCACAATCAAACTCCAAAAGAAGAAAATAACAATTGCAGTAAATAATTTCACCACAAGATGTCCCCCAAGGACTAACCAGAGTTATTCAGTCTTTCCAGACCACATAAAAATAGGAAAAAAAAACAATATTCTCCAAATAATTAGCATATTAAATCTCTATGACAAAGTTTCTTGGGACCCCCAAATGTCCAAAAGTAAAATCAGCCATTATAAGATGAAAATTTGATTTTCTTTTGTTCCAAAGCTTCTCTTCCCCCATCAAAAACGCTGCTTTAATGGAGTAGGGAAATAATTCCCTCCCCCCAAAAAAACTTTTCACAAGGAATAGGTAGAAAAAATAGGGATAGGGTAAAGTCTCACCAAATCTTCCATGGTGGGTCTATTCACTTAGGTGATCTTATGGCTTACGGCTGGTGCAGCTAAATGATCAGCCATTTTACTGACTGATCTTTACTCTGTCGGCCCAAAGGAGCTTGCTCGGACTGCAGAAGATGCCACCACCCTTCTGCAGCTATACGAGGAGCCTCCTCAATGGTAGTCGCTCCTCCAGAGCGACTTTTCGATCCTCTTAGGGGTCTACTGGTGGAGGAAACTCGGCTGGCGAAGAGACGACTCTCTTCGCACAACCGCAACGCCGCAACCCAGAACCGGAAGCCGTGATAGACCTGTTTTTGAAGCAGGCACATTTCATCGCCTGCAAAGGACTCCCATCTGCCCAACAACTGACTAAATTGTTTCTGAAAAATATCTACCGATTGCATGGCACCCCTAAGCAGATAATTTCAGACAGGGGGGCGAGGTTCACGGCGAAGTTTTGGAGGAACTTTCTCAAATTAATTGGATTATCTCAAGGCCTATCATCTGTTTTCCATCTATCTACTAATGGGGCCGCGGAAGCCACTAACAAGATGGTGGAGCAATATCTCAGATGTTATGTTTCATACCAACAAACAAACTGGATTGACCTCCTCCCTTTCGTGGAGGTGGCTTACAACAATTCTGTTCACAGCAGCACCAACTACACACCTTTCAGAGTAGCCACAGGAAAAGAATTCAACCCAATACCTGAATACCCTCAGGTGCCTCCTCCTCCCAGACACTTGATCAATGGGTGAGAGGGTGGGAAGAAGTTTGGAGAAACATGAAGACTGCTTTAAAAAAGACTTCCGAGACCTATAAAAAGCAGGCTGATAAAAAGAGGGCTCCCCAAAGAACATTCCAAGTTGGGGAAAAGGTTTATCTGTCGACTAAATATTTACGCCTTAAATTACCCAGTAAGAAATTAGGACCAAAATTCTTGGGGCCTTTCCCCATTGTGAGGATCATCAACCTGGTCACAGTAGAATTAAAACTCCCTAGGCTTTTAGGGTGAATTCACCCTGTCTTCCATTGCAGCTTGTTAAAACCTTGTCGGGGCTCTACTTTAAGACCTCCCCCTAAGAAGGCACCCAGGCCCCTCATAGTAGCGGGTCAGACTCACTATGAAGTTGATGACCAGGAATTAGGGGACAGTATTAATTGTGAATACATATAGATGGCTTCTCTCTCTTTGGTCACTTGTAATCCTGGATGCAGGGTCAGGAAAGGACAGCAAGGACAACACCCAATGTCCTAACCCACCCAAGAACATACGATATCTTTAGGGAACACTCGAATGGGAACATGTTTAGCTACTTCTGCTTTCTCCCTTCTTATCTACAGTGTGCCAGACTTACTGGGTGTAATCTTTATCTTATGTGTGTCAGCTTTGCTGGATGGGTTGCTTATGTAATTATACAGAATAAATACAAGGATTTCTTGTCATTCATTGCTTCCCTCATTTAGAGGAGTCCGTCTCTATTCAGCTGAATAAAAACGTAAAACTTAAAGGCACTTTCTGGTTTCCTGTATTTCTTTAACCAGCAAAACCTCAGAACCTGCATATCAAAGTGAAACGTATTCTTAACTCTAGAATTTTTAAAGGGAAATTGTAGTACCTAGTACAATGGAAGGGGTACTTGTTGTGCAAAGCCACTTGGGTGAAGTCTAGTGATATGAAAGCTGACAGACTCATTAAAAGGTTTTACAAGAAACACCCCAACAAATCGAGAGATAGTCCCTAACATATGCTTTGTTTACATGCAGGATCTACCCTTTTTGTAAGGGGGGGCGGATGTCAACGCTGCTAACATTGGATGTTCTTGCTTTGACAAAATATGAAGAGGCAGCCACTCTCTGTATAAGCTGTGTGGTACTTTTTAGAGTTAAATTAGATGATATTGACTCTGAATTGATATTTTTGGATCCTTATCCAAAAGTAGCAACTTTAGATAAAATTCATATCCCCTGCCTGGAAATTTCTTCAATATCAGATATATAAGAATCTGTCTAGAGTCTTTATATAAAGAGCAATGAAGCAACATATGGCTTAGAGTTTCTATAGAGCCATCACCACATGGACATAACCGAAGGTGCATAGGAATGCCCTTAAACCGTCCAAAAAGGACTGCTGAGGGCAATGCATCCAGCCTGGCTAAGGTGAAAGCTTTACGAAATTTCGAAATTGTAATGGAAAATAGATAAGAAGCTAGAAAGAATCCTTCTGGAAGCAAATGACAAATGTTGGAATGTGCCACCTTACTTAGGTTTGTTTGGAGATCTATATCCCAGATTCAAGACAGTTCTAGCATTATCAAATCCTAATGAACACAGACTTTCCATAGAGAAGCCCAGCGATTTAATTTTATCTAGGGCTTTTTTTTTTCACGACAATTTAAAATGATCTATAAATACTAATGGGGCTAAACCTACAGGCATCAAAAAAATTTTGTCACAGCTGTTCTCTGTTATTAAGACATTGAAGGTCACCAGAATCAAATTTATCTTTTCCTGAGCCTTGCCAATCCCTGTAATAGAGCAACTATTGTTGTATATTTTCATCCACCACTAGATGTCAGCACCAGTTCTTTCAGTAATAGACAATTATTTATTTCTATTTTCACGATATAAAAGGAAAATCTTAACAGATTCCACCGATTTCAAACTTATTCAAATTAAGTCTTATATTCTTTTCATTTCAATATATTTCTGTTCCCCCTGAAAGGTTTAATTCACCACTTCTGTCTGCAGGAGGGTGGAGCAAAGGTCCCCCTCCTTCTCACTTTTGGAGGCTTTTTGCTTCTTGGGGTTTTTCTTTTTTCTTTTTCCCAGGAAATCAATTTCCAAGTAGAAGAGAGAAAATCACTGTTCTTAGCCAGTTCCAAACATGTTGTTTACAGTCAGCTTGAAGTAGTACTTTTGGACTTCAGTTGCTTGTAGCTTGGGCTAGACTTGGAAGTTGAACTAGCCTATTCTCCTGCCAGTTTCTGGAGGGCTTTTCCCAAATCAATTGGATCAACTGTTGTCTCTCCACAATCAGCGGGATTTTCCCCCTCTACGGGGCAACTTCAGGCCCATTTAGGGTCCCCTGGCAGAAATCAGCTGTAGGGTGCAGAGCCCAGCAATCCCTCGGCTGCTGCACTACTGCACAAAACTGGAAGTCTAGCAAGCAAGCTCTAAAGACCTGCCTCAACTAGATCTCCCAAGAGAGCAGAACTCTTGAAACAGGCATTGTCCCAAAAGAACTTTTTATTGAGAGTTAGTGATGGCAAGAGAGCAAAGCAAGTTCTAACATTTGGCTCATAAAGGATTACATCAAAAAGGCAATTCGCAACTCCCCCCCCCCCAGTGTCCAACATCCAGTTGAAATCCAGCCAATCCACAGGTGCCACCATGTTATGAGAAGCTGGAGATTCAGCGGGCTTTTCAAGGTCTCTCTTGGTTTCGTTTCCAAATGGTCTCAGACTCCATTGTCTGGAGATAAGGCAGATGTTTTCAGGTCGCATTCCTCTTGCCCAGAGGGAGGGCATCTCATACAAAGCAGAGCAAAGCAAATAACAATTCCCCTGCAAGCTCCCTCCCCCCAATAGTATGGCAAGCCCCAAAAATAAACAGGCAAAAGCAAGAGAGGGGAAAAGGGAAGGGTTAAAGGCAAATACAATTGAGGGACTCTGACACAAGCTTTGAATTGAAAATAAAGATACTGAAATTGTGGAAAGCTTCTGCCCATCAATAGCCAAGAAAATAAGTAAATGGATCATAGAATCGATTAAATTCTAGATAAAGTACAAATGATAAGATCACAGAAGACACAAATAACCAGGCTCAAGTTATCATAGTTTTGACACTGTGTAAAGATTTAGCTCTCCTGAGAATTCCATAAAGCTGGAAAAAGTAAAAGGGAACTGAAGAGAAGAGTGATAATGTTGATGGACTTGATTACAGTGGTGTTAGACAGAACATTCTAGAGCAGTGGTGGCAAACCTATGGCACGCGTGCCAGAGGTGGCACTGAGAGCTCTTTCTGTTGGCACGCGCACCACCAGCAGCAGCAGGTCCATCAGGCCGCCATCGCCGCCCGGAGCAGGAGCCCCACCCAGCACAAAGGAGACAAAGCGGCCGACTAGCAAGCTCGAGTAGGGGTGGTAGAGCAGAGCTCACCAACCATTGTTGGGCTGGAAGAAAAGGGAGGAGGAAGCATTTTGCACTGCAAATGGGGTGGGGCTAGTGCCTGCATGACACTCACTAGCCCTGCCCCATTCTTGCATGATGCAGTGCCTTGTATCTGCACCCCGCAGTGCGGCGATAGCCCTTTTTTGTGCCTTGCAGCATGGTGGCCCATTTTTGCGCTCCCAGTTTTTGCGTGCCAGAGGCGGCACTCAGAGGCGCCTCCTTGCCCCTCTCAAGGGCACCACAATGCTGATGTAGCCCTGGCACTTTGTGATAAATAAATGGGTTTTGGGTAGTAGTTTGGGCACTCGGTCTCTAAAAGGTTTGCCATCACTGTTCTAGAGCATCTATCTAGTATGTGATATCTAAAAGTTACCAGCTGGGTAACACATAATCAAAACTTTCTACTCTTGAGATACAGAGGGATACAAATTAATACTGTGAAAACATTTAAAATGGGGGACTTCAGAAAGTATATTGACGGGGGTGAAATTTCCCTCTTCAAAACATTGAAATGCACACATTTATGAAACAGATGTGACTGAAGGGTAATGAAATATCCCCTACCTTTAAAAAAAGCACTTCCATGTGAGATCTCATCATATGACATGATATTTTTTTGAAAAAGAATTCCAGAGTTGATGTGGAGAACTGCCATATAGTTGGTATCTCTTGGGGCATTTCAAAATATTAAGTCATTGCCACAAGGAAAAATTTTGTACATGTGTGTGTATGTTTTCTGTATGACAGCCACAATACAACCCCAGCACACAGGAAATTGGTAATATTTAATGTGCTTTGTATCTTTAACTACTTATCCCATAGGATTCAACTGCTTGAACAAAATCAGTTTTCTATGATTATAATATTTAGACTTACCTGAAGATAAAAGATAAGCTAAAGCCACTTTTCAAACCAGTGTGCAACACTGCCCTTAAATAGGAAAATACAGTAGAAAAATGAGTAAAAGTTAGTTTGCAACAAGACAAAGCAAACAATACATTTTCCCCTTGAATCTTAATAAATAATGAACATGTCTGGATCAATAGCTTTATCAAAATGGGAATGTTTAAGGAACTGCATTTGCCATTAACTTGGTCTTCACTTCCTAACTGTGAAAGGTCGGTACAGTATAGTAAAGTGTGGGGACATTGAGGACACCTATGTTTAAGTCAACCCTCAAGTATGGAAACTCACTGGGCGAATTGAATCAGTTGTTTTGTCTCAATCCAAGCTCCATCAAAAAGGAGAGAGTGCAGTGAATATTATCTTGAGCTGCTGGAAGAAAATCAGGATATAAATCTTGATGTTAATAGCAATTATAAAATCAAATCTTAATAAATAAGATCTATAATAATAATTGCTATTTTTTTACTTTTTTCCAGGACTATACACTAACTATGTATTTCCAGCAATCCTGGAGGGATAAAAGATTATCCTACTCTGGCATACCTTTAAATCTAACTTTAGATAACAGAGTGGCTGATTATCTCTGGGTTCCAGATACATATTTCCTGAATGACAAGAAATCCTTTGTTCATGGAGTTACTGTGAAAAATCGAATGATTCGGCTACATCCAGATGGAACCGTTCTTTACAGTTTGCGGTATGTTACATTTCATTGTATTTTGAAACTACTTTGGGAATTGATTTTCTTTTATAAGGTCTGCCATGCAGGATGAATTTTCAGGCACAAACAACCCCCCCTCACACAAACATATTTTCTTTCAACCTTTCAGAGATGCTATCTTGCCTAATTTACAGGTAATCTTCAACTTACAACCACAATTGGGACAGGAATTTTGGTCACTTAGTGATGAAGCATTAAGCAAGTCATTCAATGACTGAACCCAATTTTATTGCCATTTTATCATATGGTTGTTAAGTGAACCCATCTTCCCCAATTGATTTTGCTTGTCAGAAGCCAGCTGGAAAGGTCACAAATCACAATTATATGATTACAAGACTCTGCAGCCATCATAAATGGAAGCCTGAATTGCAGTCCCATGTTCATGGGGTTTATGCAAGTATTGTTACTTTGAGAAAAAGTCATAAGTTTTTTTAAAAACTTTGAAACATCATTAAATGAACAGTTATAAATTGAGGACTACCTGTAATCCAATCTGTGGTGGTTCTGAAAATCATAATCAAGATATGAAAATGTGTTCCTGCATAAAGTTCAAGGGGAAACTCAAGATTACTTATTTAATGAAACTGGGAATTAATTTTCTGTATGAGTCAGGCTGAAGATTGGGTTGCACTCAATGGCATCAACGGGGAGTGGAGTAGGGGTATCAAAAAAAGAAAGATGCTAGTCTTGCCTTTTTTGATCCTCTTTTCCCTGGAACATCACTGACTACACCCAGCCTTCAAATCTGCTAATGGACTACATGTTCAAAATAAGGTATAGGTTGGGAGAATCACTTTTGAAAATGATTGGGATAGTATAGGATTCAATTAGTAAGTTCTAACAAATTTGTTTTTGTTGTTTTATTATAGTTCATTGCATAGTAAGCCAAATGTTCAGACTGTGTTTGGCATTTTTGTCTACCTATCGAGTCCTTTCCAAGGACCTGGGTTAAGCAGATCTGGATGTTTGATGGTCTTACAGATATCATCGCAGTATGGAAGCTGTTCCAAGTAAAGCTGCCTTTTGCAATTGATTGATGGCAAATTTGTCAATGCCAATGGTGTTCAAGTGGTGCTCCAGTTGTTTTGGGATTGAACCCAAGGCCCCTATTATTATTGGTACTACCTTTGCTTGCTTTTGCCATAGTCATTCTATTTCTACAGTATTTGTAGTTCTTCGTATTTTGTTACCTTCTCCAGTTCTTTCTCTTCTATTCTGCTGTCTCCAGGCATTGCCACATCCACTATCCAGCTTTTTTTGTCTTTCTTAATGACAATTGTTAAGTCCAGGGTGTAATGTGGCAGGTTCCTGTCTGTTTGAATTCTAAAATCCCAGAGCAATTTAACTTCTTTATTTTCTATGAGTTTCTCTATTTTATGGTCTCACCAGTTCTTGCTTGCAGGCAAATGATTTTTTTGCAGACCTTCCAGTACACCATTGTTGCTATTTTGTCATGCTGTTGTTTGTAGTCAGTCTGGACAATCTTCTTAGAGCAGTTTACCAGGTGGTTCATTTACTGTCTGTTGCTGTCTTCTCAATTCTGGCTTTGTGTACATTTGTCCTTAAGGATTGGTCTTGTGCAGCCAGAATTAGTTCCTTGGTCTGTTTCTTCAACTTTCTTGCTCTTAGCCACTGCTGGGTCTTGTTGTTTTCTGCTTTCCCTGCTATTTTTTTAATGTACTGGCCATATAGTGCTTTGTCTTCCCATGCCTCCATTCTGTTTTTCATTTGGTCTTTCTTGTAGGTCAGTTTGGTCTTTTCAGTAGTCAGTAAGCCTTCCTGGTGTACTAACTTCAGTACATCTTCTTCACTGTCTTTCAGATAATTTTCCAAAGCCATTTTTTTTCTTCTTCAACCACTTGATGTACTTGCAACATTCCATGTCCACCTATTTGCCTTGGTAGATAGAGTCTGTCAATGTCACTGCGAGGATGGAGGGCATGATTCATTGTCATTATTTTTCTGTTCTTCCTATCCGTTACTTTTAGTTCTACTTGAGTCCAGTCCACTATTCCAGTTGTGTATCTAATGACTGGAATTGCCCAGGTGTTGATTGCCTTGATGGTATTTCCTCCTTTAAGTTTGGACTTTAAGATTTTCTTCACTCTCTTGATTCACTTCTAATCTTTTTCTTGACTTCTGTGTGCTTGATGTTGTCCGCTTGAAGAATACCCAGGTATTTGTAGCAACCATCTTCATCCAGACTCTTAATGTTATTTTCATGGGGCATCTTGATTTCTTCAGTTTTCACTATTTTTCCTTGTTTGACAGTGAGTGTGGCACATTTGTCGAATTCAAACTCCATTGCAATATCTTGGCTATATATACAGACAATATTGAGCAGCGATTCTATTCCATACAGCTTCAGATTGTCCATGTAAAGGAGGTGGCAGATATTTTTGATGTTTGATAGCCACAGCCTAATAAGTTCAAAATTTCCATGTATCTAGACAACCCTTTGGGTATTGCTCCAAGGGCTCCTATTACTATTGGTACAACCATTGATTTCTTCCTCCACAATCACTCAACTTCAATTTGCAAATCACAATATTTTGGGGTTTTTTTCTAGCTGTTTCTCTTCAATTCATGCATGTCTTGGTATTGCAATATCAATGAGCCAGACTTTTTCTTTTCCACAATAGTGATGTCAGGTATGTTGTGGGCCAGATGTCTGTCGATTTGGATATTTTGCTTTTTTTCCCCTAGCTGTTTGTCTTCAATTCACGCATTGGTATCTGGTATTGCCATATTATTATTGTTGTTGTTATTAATCTTCAGTTCAATTCACAGCCTGGGACTGGTAAAAACGTAACAGTTCAAGTCCTAACCAAGGACTAAAAAGTATTAAGGTAGTGTATGAGTATATAGGCAGTTCTGAGTAGGGAGGTTTTTTGCAAAGTCAGAATATTCATGTCTATTAAGTTCAAAATTCCTATGTATCTAGGCAGCTCTCTGAGTATTGCTCCAAGGGCTCCTATTGGTATAACCATTGATTTCTTTTTCCATAATCGCTCAACTTCAATTTGCAAATCACAATATTTTGGTATTTTTCTAGCTGTTTCTCTTCAATTCATGTATCACCTGGTATTGCAATATCAATGAACCAAACTTTTTTCTTGTCCACAATAGTGATGTCAGGCATGTTGTGAGCCAGATATCTATTTGTTTGGATCCAAAAGTCCCACAGGATCTTGACTTGCTCATTTTCAAGAACTTTGTCAATTTGGTGTTCCCAGTAATTTTTTGTTACATTCAAAGCCAAACTTCTGGCAATTCCAATGTATAATTTTAGCAACTCAATTATTATTGTTGTTGTTATGTTATTAGTCTTCTAAATGCCACTATATTCTATCTACTGCATAGATAATTAAACATCATTATTATCATCATTACTATCATCAAGAAGCTACACAAATATAATTATCATAGTTACTGTCAGGGCCCACTTCAAAACCTCATCCTAAGAAAGCAGGACTCGTGGAAACAGTTTCTTCCAAAAGGAACTTTTATTAGGAGAAACTGATAGTAGGCATGATAGGCAGGATCTGAGGGTTTCCTGCTCAGATCAATAGGTTTGAATCGCGGCGCCGATGGCAGCTCCTCTGTGAGCTGTCCGCCCTGAAGACACGTAAGAGCCGCAGGAACAGGGACAGGGGAACAGGAACAGGGGAGGGGGTGAGCTTTTCCGATAGGGGTAGAGCTCCCTAGCCCTCGCATTTTGACAGCTGTGAGGGCTAAGGTGAGCTCCCCCGGAGTCGGAGATTCCTCCGTGCTTCAGGCTGCCTTCGTTGAAACGAAGCTAGATGCGGATTCAGCCTCTGCCTTTCTAGGAAAGCATGAGTTGAATTTTACAGGCAGACAGAGCCTACCAGGAGGATTTAAAAATTGTTTGGACTGAAACCTTAACTCTAGAATTAAAGTATCTTCTTCGTTTTTTATGTTAACTGGAAGAAGAAGAAGAATATGGCTGCGGATGGGCGTTTCTGTTTTTTTTAATTGAAAATACATGAGACTTTCACTTTCTGGAGACTTTCTTTTGGATTATTATTGTAACAGATTTAGTTACTTTGAGCTGGTTGGATAAGCTTTCTGTTTTTACCACTGCTTGAGGTGATTACAAGACTTTATAAGAT
>BFFQ01005628.1:53764-90705 GCA_003402635.1 Protobothrops flavoviridis
TTCCTGGAGAACTGCCTTTATATCTTTAATACCTAAGGAGGGTCAGGATTTGACTCAACCTAAGAATTATAGACCTATATCTTTATTGAATACAGATTATAAGATTTTTTCAAAAGTAATGGCAAATAGATTAATGCAAGTGTTGAATCAATTGATTCATAGTGATCAATTAGGATTTATAACTGGAAGGTATATGAAATATAATGTAAGACAAATTATTAATTTAATTGAATATTTGGATAAGAATAATCAAACTCCTGCTGCTTTTATCTTTTTAGATGCGGAAAAAGCACTTGATCAATTAGACTGGGGGTTTTTGTTTCAAGATAGATAGAATGAATTTTGGGGGGGGAATTTTTGTCCGCCCTTAAGGCTATTTATCAGCAGCAATCAGCACAGATTATAGTTAATGGGGAGGGTAACAGAAGCATTCAAAATTGAAAAAGGAACTAGACAAGGATGTCCATTATCTCCATTGTTATTTGTGTTAACAATGGAGATTCTGCTAATTAAAATCCAGGAGTCTTCTATAATAAAAGGAATTAAGGTTAACAAGATTGAGTATAGATTAAGAGCTTTTGCAGATGACTTAGTGTTAACATTAACTCAACCAATAGATTCGGTAATTGATTTGGTTGAAATTACTGCACAATATGGAAAAGTTTCTGGTTTTAAGATTAATTGTAATAAGACTAAAATATTACCGAAAAATATGTCTATGAATGATAAAGATATGTTAGCTATGCTTACAGGTTTTGAAATGGTTAAAAAGGTAAAATATTTGGGAGTTTACATTACAGCCACTAATGCTAAATTGTATAAGAATAATTATGAATCTTTATGGCTTAAGGTGCAAAACGATTTAAATGATTGGAAAAAATTGCAATTATCTTTATTGGGGAGAATTTCCGCAGTAAAAATGAATATTCTCCCAATGTTTCTTTTCTTGTTTCAAATGATCCCTATTTTAAAAAAAGATGCTAATTTGGAGGATTGGCAGAAGGGTATTAATAAGTTCATTTGGGCAGGCAAGAAGCCAAGAGTTAAGTTTAAGATTATGCAAGATATAAGGGAACGAGGAGGACTTAAAGCCCCTAATTTAAAACTGTATTATGATGCGGTGGTTCTGACATGGATTAGTGATTGGTTAAATTTAACAAATAAGAATATACTTTCTCTTGAAGGATGGGATTTGTTATTTGGTTGGCAGGCATATTTAATTTATGATAAAAAGATAGACACTAATTTCAAGGTTCATATTTTAAGGAGTGCTCTATTGAGAGTTTGGAAGAAATATTATTATAAATTAAATTATAAAATTCCTATTTGGGCAACTCCGGGACAGGTGATAGAGGGGATATCTATGGGAGTTAACTTGGATAAAGTTTCCTATAAGGAATTACTTCGTCCGGTAGGACAAGACTGGCAACTTAAATCTTTAGTAGATTTGAAACAAGAAAATATTGAATATTCTTGGTTTTATTATAATCAATTGACAATGAGGTGGCGTATGGATCAAAGAGCTGGCATTACCTTACAGGATGCAAATTTGATGAAACAGATTAAAGATCAATCTCAAGCTCATATTAAAAGAATTTATAATGTATTGATTGAGTTGGATTCAGAAACAGAATTGGTTAAGGAGTTTATGATAAAATGGGCGCAAAATATACAAGAACCAATTTCATTGGACACATGGGAGATAATTTGGGTTAGAAATGTAAAATTTACCCAAGCTCAAAATTTAAGGGAAAATTTTTATAAAATGTTTTATAGGTGGCATCTGGATCCTCAAAAATTGTCTTGTATGTACCCTAATTTACAACCTAAGTGTTGGAGATGTGGCAATTTAGATGCATCTTATTTTCATATTTGGTGGACATGTAGGGAAGTTAAAGCATTTTGGATTAAGATATGGTGGAATACTCAAAATATTTTTAAGAAAAAGATAAAGTTTAAGCTGCAGATATTTTTGTTGGGTATTATGGAAGACTCGTATGCAAAAGAAATGGAATTGATGTTGAATTTTATAACTGCTGCAAGGCTATTAGTAGCTCAATATTGGAAAACGGAACATTTACCTACTATAGAAGAATGGTCATTTAAAGTCTCGAATTTAGCAGAAATGGCCAAGATTTCCGCTTATGTGAAGGATCGCTCACAAGAAAGATATATTTTGGTTTGGAGAAGATGGATAGATTATATTGAGTGTAAATATGGGACTAAAAAATATCATTTGGTTTTTGAGTAAATTTTGGAGTATTATGGTTGTATAAAGGTTAGAATATTTTATTTAGTATTATTTTTAATTATTAAAGTGTTGTTATTATTATTGTTTTTAATAATTGTACTGTTTAAAAGAGAGTTAAAGGAGGTTATAGATATGTTATTTTAATAGTTGATTAATCTTAATTAAAGTATGATTATGTTATTGTTAACCCTGTGATTGGCACTGGGAAGTGAGGGGGGAGGGAGGGGGGTGGAAGGGTGGGAAGGGGAAGGGGGAGATTTATATTGTAAAATTTTATAAAATTTTTAATAAAAAAAAATAGGTTAAAAGAGTCCCAAGCAAACCCCACCCCAATAATTCATCCAGTCAGTTTGAATGGGTCAATCCTCAGGTGTTAAGTCCGCTGTGGGAAAGGAGCTGATAACACAGGCCTTTCCCAGGCTCGTATCGATGTTGTTGGGTCTTCACACCTTCCTTTCCAAAACAGGAGATAAGCCAGAAGGCCGGAGGCACATTTCTTTCTTACCCCAAGGTAACATCAAGGGAGAAACAGTTCAAAGAGTAAATATGCAGGAACAGCGGAAGGGATACATTGTAGCAAAAGAAAGAAACAAAGAGACAGCCCACAGCATCTTCCCCCCCTCCCCTTCAGGAGAATGGCAGAACCCATAGCAATGAAATAAAAAGAAATAGAAAAGAGTCCCCCTTAGTAATATATGGGTTCTGACAGTTACCATAACTATCTTTATAACCTTGTTTAGCTGATTAATGATCTGAAGAAAAAAAGCAATAATCAATATTTGTATAATTTGGTTTTTTCCCCTCATTCTTATCTAGTTTAACATTGCCAGTATAAATTTTAAAAATATAACTCTTCATTATAAAGTTAGTTTACAATTTAATTGGTAAATTAACCTGGGACATGATTGTTAAGGAAATCACTGTAGTTGCAGAGTGAACCGTGTGGTTGTTAAGCAGATCCAGCTTCTCTTGTTGACTTTACTTGTCAAAAGCTGGCTGGGAAGGTTGCAATTGGGGGTCATGTGACTTAGCATGCTGCAACCATCATAAATAAATGCCAGGTGTATTTGTGCCCAAATTTTGATCTTGTGACCATTGGGATGCCACAATGGTCATAAGTGCAAGGACCAGTTATAAGTCACTTTTTTCAGTGCTATTATTATTTTGAACTATCATTAAATGAATGGTTGTATGTTAAGACTACAGGTATCTGTGTTGACTTTGTACAGGAAAAGCAAGTGATTGGCTGCAAAGGATTAGCTGCCAAGCTAAACCCAACTTTTGGGTTTCTTTCCATATTTCTAACAGAAAACACCAATATCTCCTTAGAAAATGTTAGATATATCAAAAGGTGCTAGCTGAGACTGTTTAGAGAAAATCTAATTTATCTTTCCTATCAGCACTTTGCTAAGATAGGAAAGATGACTTACCTGTATTTTAATGGGGGATGAGATAAGTAGCTTAATGTAGCTGGACTTACTTTGAATAACCAAGCAAAGGCCTGGACAGAATGCATGAAATCCTAAGTATGTTGACTTCCTCTGTGCGATTTATGCTTAAGGACCAACTCTCAGATGCTTAGATTTATAGAAATTCTGTATATCTATATATGGAAGCAAAGCATAATTGTGCACTGAAATAAACTCAAAGCATAGCAGCATACAAAATGGGTTGCACTGCTATTAATTTTGTTCCAGACCACTTAATTCCTTTGTGAGTGATGCAAACTAAATTTGTCATTAAATCTCTCTTGAAAAATGGCAGTCTTCCAGTATAGCTAAATAACTTTTGGTGAAGGTAAGGTATGGATTTGTATTTAGTTGTGAAAGAGAAAATGAGGCATCCATGAGGAGGTGACTGATAAATTCCAGAATGTGGTTATCATTTGTTAAACAGACAAGAAAGACAATATGTACTTCTAATGAACTTTCTGGCTACTGCAACTTTCCATCAAATTAACTGCTGAAGAACAGCAGAGAAGCCATTGTCTGCTTCAAGAGAGTTTTGGATTGAGCCAGATGTTTGACTATTGCTTTGCTGTAGCATGTTCTGCTTTATCAGATAGTAACATCTCCATCACTTCTAAATTAATGCATCATCTTGGAAAGATAAAACTATGCAGAAGTATTGCAAAACAGAAAACATTTTGTGATTTATGACACACTAAAGGGTGGGGAGTTCAACTTTTACTTTGTAACCTTTTTGGGGGGGGACTTTAAATCTTGGTTTCACCTTTGTTCATGCTGATATTATGTAGCCATTAAAAGTGTTCTTTGAGGAAAGCAATTGCCTCAGAGTTCTTATTTCTACTGGTGTCATTTATCGGAACCATGACATTAAACCAAGACTCCAAATTTCATTTATCCACGGGGTCCTGAGTCCTGGTCACCTACCCAAACCTTGGGAGGATGACAAAGATTCCAGGAAGATGTAGAGATGGAAAAGAAAGGGGAATCAATCCCAAGCCTTGGGGTAGCTGCAGCAGATGGGATGCAGGCTGCTACTTTCGTGGAAAGTGTGGTCCTGGCAGCTGGAGTGAGACCAAAGACCCATGAAGTCCCGGTGGAAAAGCTAAGTCAGAAGGAGGAAGCAATTGTCCTTGGGGGACTGGTGGTCTGATGCTGCCCTGATGCTTAAGAGCACGCTGAAGGCTGCAGGGGTCGAACTCCCACTGATTTCATCGCAAGATCTCCCTTCACCTGTACCGATGAAGGCAAAGCAGCCAGCAGCCTAGGATGAATCTGGTGAGTGGAAGTATCTGACGGCCATTGACAGCCACTCAGTGGAACTCCTGAGGGAGAATTTCGATCGGCTGGAGATGGGCAAAGGGAGACCAGCCATCCACCAGGTGTTTTCAAGTGGGCGAGAGGACAAGTAGTCACATGAACCTCCACCACCACGATGAGGCCCTAGCCCTGGGGTGATCGAATGGGCCACCTCACCACTCCCAAAGCCTGACCTGACATCGAGCCTGATGCACTGGCAGAGCCTTGATCGCTACCAACGCCAGGCCAGCCCGGTTTGACCCCAACAACAGGTTAGTCCTAAATATTACAGGCATTCCACCAGTCATGAGTGACACAGGCAACCCCTTAGCCCAGATCGGCGCCGTCGGTCTCCTAGCCCCGATCGCTACCAACACCCCACAAGTCCTGATCGCCATCGATGTCTTGCCAGCCCGATACCTCCACCAGGGGTCTTCCAATGGGGGGATTGCAGCCTCCCTAACCATAGTTCCCTGGCTTACTGCAAGCACTTTGGGATCACTGCCCAGCTGACCCATCTCCTCTTAAGCCCACTTTCAATGGAGACCCCGAGAAGGTGACTATCTTCCTAAACCAGGTGTGGTCTCACATTAATCGTTATGAAGGGGCACATTTGGATGAGGCTGAGATGATTGATGCCATGGCTGCCAACCTGGAAAGGGAGGCTGCAGAGTGGGTGGCTGGTCTATGGGAAGAGCAAGCGCCCAAGCTATGGAACTTCAATCTGTTCATGCATGGTCTGAGGGCCAGATTCGAGGATGAATCCCAAGAAAAAGATCTACATGATGTGCAGCAGAGGGGGCGGCCAGCAAGAGAATACCTAAAAGAATTTTGAAGGGTGGCAGGGAGGATTAGGCAATGGCCCGAGCAGTCATTGATCTACTACTTCAAAGAGGGGTTGGATCGCAACTTATTGCAGATATGCATCTGCAGGAGCAATCCTAATCAACTCCATGATTGGTGCCACTTACCAATCATGGATATTGAGCTGACCCAGTACCATAAGCCTGCTACTTCGGGATCTCAACTAAAGTAAGACCCTGTGAGGTGTCAACTGTCATAGCGGCCTCCACCTGCCATGATGCATGGGTCCATTCAAGCCTCCGCTGGACCCCAGATCAAGTGCTTCAGGTCTGGACAACCTGGACATCAAGCTGCAGAATGCTCGGCCCCTTTCCCTCATCAAAAAGTGCGACCGCAGCTCTGGCGAAGCCAAAGAGACTACCTCAGCCAACCTGGGCCATCCAGGGGCAAGTTGTACAAGTCACAAGTTGTACAAGGAGCCAGCTGAATGCCTGCCCACACCAGATCCATATGATAGTGATGACAGGGGGGAAGATGACCTGATGGTGAGTCAGCCTGTCCCACCTTTTGCCTTTTCTGCCAAAATAGTAGTGCCAAAATCTGGGGCTCAGTTGGACTTGAATGTTTTAGTCGATTAGGGATGCACCCAATGCTTAATCAATCTCCCCACCATACTAAAACTGTGCATTAGAGCAAAATTGCTACCTTTACCCATGAGGTTTGAGCAGGCTGATGGATCTCTATACGAAGAGCCCCGGCTACCCACCTAACTGAACTAGTGCACCTAGAAATAGGGGAGCATTGGGAGCTAATCCGCTTTGTGGTGATCCCAAAAATGACTGAAGCTGTAATTCTGGGGTTGGCCTGGCTTGATAAATGGTGCCCCATGATTTGGTGGGAGAACGAAGTCAGGACTTTAAGATTAGCAAATGAGCCGTTGCCTCCTACCCTGATCAGTAGCCCAGTTGAAAGCCAGGCGCAGCATCTGGAAACTTTGAAGTCTGCTGTTAGTTCCCTGCCAGGAGAACCTGTTGTGGCTCCATCTTGTGAGCCCCTCTTATCGGAGGAAGAAGGCTCCGAACATGAAGGAGAGGAGATGGCCAGGCCTCCCTCTCCAGGACCCTCCTCTTTGGCAATGCCTCAGGTGTCTTCCGACGGAGAAGAGATTGACCAGGAGCCAGGTGGTTCTGAGATTGGCCAGGAGCCCGGTGTTTCTCAGATTGGCCAGGAGCCAGGTGTGTCGGATAATGAGGAAGAAAAGTTGTGGCTGGATCCATGCCAGCGTAGGAGCGACAAGCGTGCGCAGCAGAAAAGAAGACGTGCCAGAGATTAAGCTGAGTCACTGGACCACACCCCACAGGCTATAAAAGGGTGGTGGTGGCCATTTGGACCTCTGTGACGGACAAAAGCTGAATCTCTGGCAAAGTAGTTTGCTGTGGCTTTAAACTGTGTGTATTGTTTTTTTTTTGTTTCTGTGTGCTTGGAGTAAAAGGTCTTGGCAGGCAGCTACGGAGCAGCTGCCAAGTTTCTTATCGGTGAAGTGGTGTCTGTAGAAGTCTTTAACCCTCGGCTGGCTGTTTGGGTGTGTGGGTCGGAACGGGGACAGAACAGAACCTATCATCCCAAGTGAATATAGAGACTTAGCAGAAGAGTTCAGTGAGGCGGAATGTGATGTCCTGCCACCCAACCGAACTACAGACTGTGCTATTGAGATTTTACCAGGAGCAAAATTTCCCAATCCAAAAATGTATTCAATGACCCCTCGTGAACTGAAAGAGCTGAGATCATACATTGATAAGAACTTAGCCAGGGAATTTATCCAACCAGCAAAATCCTGAGTAGCTGCCCCAGTGATGTTTAAAGAAAAAAAAAGATGGGTTGATGAGGCTGTGTGTGGATTATAAAGGGTTAAATTGTGTTAGTGTGGAGAACATGTACCCCCTCCCTTGATGAAGGACATGTTAGCCCATCTGGCAAAAGGAAAGGTTTTTACCAAATTAGACCTAAGAGAGGCGTATTACCGAGCAAGAATTAAGGAGGGAGATGAATGGAAAACCACTTTTAACAGCCCCTTGGGAAGTTTCCAATTCAATGTCATGCCTTTCGGCCTGCAGGGGGATTGTCCTGGCTCAAGCAAAGGAGATTGCTGGATTTTACTTGAAACAGGCAGAATTAACTCCATGGATGAATCCTGCAATTACTTTATTCAACAGACATCCTCAATTCAATAACTTACAGTTATTGTAGAGATTCCTCTGGAATATGAGTTGTAATTTAGACCCATCGCATAGGTAAAAGGATAATAGATTTCTCCATTCTAACAGAGCTACCAGCCTCGTGGCTAGGAGAGATTGCAGACTGGCATGTTATCAGGATATCCTGTAATAAAACACAAGACCCTCCCAGTGGCCAATCCTAACACAGATATAACCAGGTAACATAAACTACATTACCCAGAAGGCTATCCCTTAAGAGAACAGCTCTTAATTGCTAAGCTAGCTATATATTCTGACCAGATGGCTATATACTCTGACTAGCATACTCCCCACCTGGAATTATACAATTTCCACTATTAACTAACTATTAACTAAAATAAGCAAAAACATAGCATCAAAACAATGCAATTATGAGGTAAATACAAAACATGCATAACTCGTGGTTCAATCTTCAAGTTCGGTTTTCCTCATCAGCAGTACCAAGTCGGTGATTGGTCTGGTGTAAAGCCTTTTAACAAGAGTCTTTGAGTCATGACATGGCTCATGTGGCTTCATGGTCTGGACTTCAACTTGGCGAACTAGTCCATCAGAGCTGGGTAGAACTTGGTGCACAAATCCTATGGGCCACGAGTTCTGATGTGCGTCCTTGTCTCTCTGCAAGACAAGGTCTCCTTCTTCTAGGTTAGGTTCTTTGGTCTTCCATTTGTGGTGATCCTGTAGGGTAGACAAGTATTCTTGCTTCCAGAACTTCCAGAAGGTGTTGGCAAGCAGTTGAACTTGTCTTCACATTGCTGTTTATACATGTCTTTGGGAACAAAGTTTCCTAATGGTGCTGGCCAGTCGCCTATCTTCTGGGTTAGCAAGGTGGCCAGGGTGAGGATAGTTGGATTTTCAGGATCTGAGGAAACTGGAACCAAAGGTCGAGGATTGATGGTGGCTGCTCTTCTGCCATGAGGTTGGTGAGGATCTCATGCATTAGCGTGTGTATCTTTGTCAACATGGAGTCCAGGATTTTGCGGGCTACACCAATCATGCGCTCCCATGCTCCTCCCATGTGGGATGCATGGGGAGGATTGAATGTCCATACACAATTTTTGGCCTTTAGGTATTTGTCAATTACTGGATCATGGCGAATGCCTTCATTAATCTGTAGTTCTTTGCAGACTCCGAAAAAGTTAGTTCCTTGGATGCTAAGACATGTGAATAGGATGATCACTGCTACGCCCAATACAAGGGGTCTCCGTTTGGAGGAGCGTTCAAAGTGGGCTGATTCTAGGGTGGTTTCTCTGTCTCCTTGACCATTGTTGACAAGCAGATGGTCTGGACAGTCATTTTCTCATCCTGTCTGAGCGATTTGCTGGGTACCTAAGGTCGAATGTTGTCATCTTGATCTGGGTCTAGAAGCGCATAGTGTTCTGGTCCTTGTGACATCAGGCTGTCTGGACGAGCCAAGAACTCAGGACCTTTTAGCCACATCAATTCTGCCAACTGTGATGCTGGAATGGACCGTGTTGCCTGGTCTGCTGGATTTTGATCTGTTGGCACATACCACCACTGCTCAGGATTTGAAGATCTTCTGATCCTTTCCACTCTATTGCTTACATAGACATAGAAGCACCTGCTTTGGTTGTGAATGTAGCCCAACACTACCTTGCTGTCCATGTAGAAGGTGATGGATTGCAGCTCAAGGTCTATCGTTTTCATTATCAGGTCTGCAAGTTCTATGGCCAATACGGCACCGCAGAGGTCCAGCCTTGGTATGGTGTGACCTTGTTGTGGTGCTAGTTTCGCCTTTCCCATGATGAAACCGATGTGAACATCACTCTCCCCACCATAGACTTTGATGTATCCTATGGTTGCTATTGCTTTCATCAACGCATCCAAGAAGACATGCAATTCTTTCTTTGGTGTGGCAGCAGGTAAGATGAGAACATATGTGCGTTGCACATGGATGCTTTGGAGACAACTTAGGGATGTACGCCACGTCTCCCAGTCTTGCTTCTGTTCTGGTGGAAGCAGCTCGTCCCAGTCTGTGGTGTTTTGGGAGAGCGCACATAGAAGGAAACTCCCTTGGACCATTACTGATGAAGCAAATCCTAGAGGGTCGAACAGGCTATTCACTGTGGACAGGACTCCTCTTCTTGTGAAGACGGTGTTCTGTGCCGGAGCTTTAAAGGTAAAGATGTCTTTCTTCAAGTCCCAACATAGACTGAGACTGCGTTGGATAAGAGGAACATCGGAGCCAAAATCGAGGTCCTGTAACCTCTTAGCGTGGTCTTTGGGATCGAAGGCTTCCAACACTTCTTCACTGTTGGATGCAATTTTGTGCAGCCTGAGGTTGGCTGTCGCTAACATCTGGCATGTCCTTTTTAATAGGTCTATGGCTTCTACTGGAGTGGGTATGGATTTTAGGCCATCGTCAACATAGAAATCCCGTTCTAGAAAGCGTCTGGCGTCTTCACCGTATTTGGTTTTGCCTACACGAGTGGGGTGTTGCAGGCTGTAGTTAGCGATTGCAGGGGAAGAACCATTCCCAAAGACATGCACTCGCATTCTGTATTCTGATATCTTTTGGTTGTGCTGCTCATCACTGAACCACAGGAAGCACAGGTAATTGCAATGATCGTCCCTGATGTAGAATGAATAAAACAACTGTTGAATGTCAGCCATCACTGCTATAGCCTCCTTTCTGAAGCGGATAAGCACGCTGAGCAAACTGTTGGTTAGGTCAGGCCCTGTAAGGAGGACTTTGTTTAAAGAGGTGCCTTGAAATTGCATGCTGGTGTCGAAGACTACTCGTATCTGACCTGGCTTTTGTGGGTGGTGCACTCCAAAGAATGGTAGATACCAGCATTCTTCATCTTTCTTCAGGGGTGGGGCAAGCTCGGCGTGTCCGCTCTGGATCATCTTATCCATGAACTCCACTAGATGAGCTTTCGTTTCAGGCTTCCTGTTCAGGATTCTCCTCAGACTGTTGAGGCGAGAGAGAGCTTGCTCATGATTGTTCAGCAGGCGCTGCCTGGGTATGCGAACAGGTAGTGGGCTATCCAACTTCCTGTGGCACCCTGTATAAATTCCTTATCTATGAGTCACAGAAATTCTATCGACAAGGCCACGTCGTTGTCATCTTTGCTGGTCTGGAACAGTGTTGCTCCTAAAACAAGTTTGGTTGTCGAAAGCGTGAAGTGTTCTTGGCATGGTTTCAGGTGGGATGCTCTCCCATTACTAACAATGGAAGTTGCTGAGACGTTTGCTTGGGTTGGAGCTTGCAGCCGATCAACACAGACCTTTCCTGTGATGACCCATCCAAGTTCCGTCTTAAGGACGATTGGGGTACCTGATTGGTTTCTGACCATTCCGTGGTAGGCAAAGGCATCAGGGGCATCTGCTCCCAACATAAGTAGGATTTTGGCTTCAGGATCTAGGGCAGGGAAGTGATCCACCATGTGTGCCAGGTGAGGTATGGTCCATGCTACCTCTGGTGTTGGAATTTGACTGAGACCATCTGGTAAGGCATCCCATTCTAATAATGGCGGCAGTAGGAACCGTGAACTCCCATCTAACAACTCTATGCAGAGTCCGGTGACTTTCCTCCCTGCCATGCTCTGGGGGACAGTGCACGTTGATATTGTGAAAGGTGTTTCTTTACTTGGGACATTAAAGAGGTCGAAGAATGCTGACCTAGCTAATGAGCAATTGCTTTGTGTATCTATTAATACATACATTTTAATGGCTTGTTCCGGGTGTCCATCGGGGTAGACTATAGCCAAACAGATGTGGTGGCATGAATGAGGGAATGGTGAGTTACCACATATTGACATGCAATTGACACTCGCGGTCACCTCTGACTGCACTTTGGAACTATGCTGAGGTTCCTTGGTCGAAGGAGGAATAGAAGTTGCTTGTTGTAGCTGCTCAGAGTCTGGATGCAGGGCTCCTGGGTGCTTGTCACTCTTGCATAGGTGACACTTCACCTTAGCTGCGCAAGCTTTGGCCACATGTTCCGTAGACTCACAGCATTTGAAGCAGACCTTGTACTCCCCAAATCCAACCTTCTTCTCCAGGATGTTGGAGGATACATTGGTGCTGTGCAGGATTTGCTGTCAGGCTGAGGTAGTTTTGAAGAAAAATAGCAAACTGAGCCCTTTTATAGTGCAAACTTTTAACTTGGAATCTCAATTCAGGAATACAAGCCTTTAGAGGTTCCATAAACAGATGCCCAGAAGCTTTGTAGCTCATTAAAAGGGATCAAACAGCAAACTGTCTCTTCTAAGTGTAGTCTAGGTGCAGCGCTCTCTGGTGGCCAACCTGCAAAGGCCTAAATTCAAATTACTTGTATACAACGCACCCTAGTGGCCTAGACGCAGCACCCTCTGGTGGCCAATCTGCAAACAACAGGCCAGCATTTAATCTACTTGTATACAACGCACCCTAGTGGTCAAAGAGAAAATTCTATTAAAGTCTTCTGAAATATCCAGGACTTCTCTAGTCATGGCAGAGAGTTCCAATGTGCCAGAAGAGCAGGTCCTTCCAACTAACCTCAATTTGTGTGCAGAACCTGATGTACAAAACTGGGAAAAGGCAGAAATGTCTCAGAAAACTTATGACTTGAGACATCAAAGAAAGTCCACTGAAGCCAAGCGGTCAAGCCTGCTGGAGAAATGGAATGACCTCTACCAGTTTCATGAGGAATACTGGGAGAAGCTGCAGGAACTCTGCGACACATCCAAAGATAAGCTTTCCCCTGGGTGCATTCATTCTTTGGAAGAGGATATGGACAGGCTTTTCCTAAAATGGACAGACTATGAACGCCGCCTCTTAGACATCCAATCACAGCTAGGAGATTCAACACTCAAAGAGGAAATGCAATGCCTCAAGCTGATAAACAAGGAACGTGAGAAGCTACTACAAAGCAGCTCTCCAAGCTGAACTTCAGGCAAAGGACACACCAGAGAAGGCTGAGTCTGAAGTGTCCCATTGTTCGCATGCACCATCCAAGCGGTTACATGTGGCTTCCTCTCACTCCTCTAAGAAAGCCCCGTCCGTTCACCTCAAGTCACATCTCCAAGACGAACTTCAGGTGAAAGACACACCAGAGAAGGCCGAGTCCGAAGTGTCCCATCGTTCACATGCACCATCCCATCGGTCACATATGTCTTCCTCTCACGCCTCTAAGAAAGCCTCATCCTTTTGCCATAAGTCACAACGGTCTAAGGCGTGTTCCAGCGTGTCACAGCAACCTTCTGTCTCAGGTGCCTCCCATCACTCCAAAGTATCTTCTTGTCATAGCCATTCGTCCCGAGTCTCCAGGGCAGAGAGCCTGGCCGCTCAAGCGTCACAAGCATGAATTGATGCTGCGGAGGCCAGAGCAGCTCTACATGTGGCAAAAGCAGAGCAACTCTCAAAATGTGAGTTCCATCAAACACACCTGGATTACTTAGGATATAGGATTTCCAGTGAAGGCATTGAAATGGACTCAGCTAAAGTGAGAGCAGTACTGGAATAGCAACCCCCACAAACTCAAAAGCAGCTCCAGAGTTTTTTGGGGTTCACTAATTTCTACTGGCAATTCATACCCTTCTTTGCTGAAATTGCCTTGCCACTGACCAAGCTGCTAAAAACAGGGAAAATGGGTGGGAAGTGTGACCCTGCCAACCACTCCAATGGTCCATTGAATGCCAAACTGCTTTTGAGAATTTAAAGAGACTGTTTGCAGTGGAACCCATTCTCAAACATCCCAATCTTGAGAAACAATTTACCATTCAAGTTGACGCCAGTGATGTAGCTGTGGGGCTGTTCTTTTGCAAAGGAATGACAGTGGAAATTTACAGCCCTGTGCTTATACCTCCAAAAAGTTAACGAACACTGAATGAAGGTGGGCAGTTTGGGAGAAAGAGGTTTTCACTGTAAGATGGGCTCTGCTTACTTGGCATCATTTTCTTGAAGAAAGTGACTTGCCTTTTGAAGTATGGATTGATCACAACAATCTAGAAGCACTAAAAAACCCTAAGCAAGTCCCCTAAGCAAGTCTGATGGGTGCAGTATTTTAACCATTTCAACTTTACACTAAAATACATCCAGGGAGGAAAACATTTCCTAGCTGATGCCCTATCCAGACTACCCCAATACAAAAGCCGTCGAGAAAAGATTGTAAACTCCATTATTCTGCAATCAGAGTTGGTTTCTCAAGTAAAAACAGGAGGCCCATCGCACACAAAATCTACTGAACCTGATAACCCGGTTACTAAGAGACTGAAGGAGGAGTTGAAAACTGACACCTAGTTCTTAGCAAATAAAACCATACTGTCTTGTCGGGATGGGTTAGCTTGGAAAAAATTGAAACTGTATCTACCAGACTATCAGAGTTCAGGCTCTCCAATGCAGCCATGATAGCAAACAAGCAGATCACTTTGTCTATCTAAAAACTTTACATTTGATTTGGTGGCAGTTTTGGTGACCTGAACTAAAGAAGGACATTGAGAATTATGTGAAAAGCTGCGCAACTTGTGCAACCATGAAAAAATGTCCTGAAAAAAACCCTGGATTATTACAGCAAGTCACAGACCCTTCCCAGCCCTGGGAAGAAATAGCCATGGATTTTATTGTAGAATTGCCAGAAAGTAGGGGAAATACGGTAATATGGACTATTTTAGACCTTTTTTCTAAACAAGCCCATTTCATTGACTGCCCCGGTCTCCCCTCCACAAAGAAATTGGCAAGAATGTTTCTCAAGCATATCTACCGACTCCATGGAGCTCCAAAGTGGATTATATCAGATGGGGAGGTGCAATTCACTACCAAGTTCTGGAGAGACTTTCTGAAACTTATTGGGTCCACGCAGGGACTGTCATTGTCTTTTCATCCATCTACTAATGGAGCTGCTGAAAAGGCTAACTCAATAGTGGAGCAATATATTAGGTGCTATGTGGACTACCAACAGACCACATGGGCTGACCTCCTCCCCTTCGCTGAGGTGGCTTACAATAACATAGTACACAGTAGCACTGGACTCACTCCTTTTAAAATAGCTACTGGTAGAGAATTCATTCCCATGCCTGAGCTCCCTCAGGATCCTCCTGTTTCTCAAACTTTAGATCAATGGGTGACTTCTTGGAAAACCATGTGGGACAATGCAAAAGCAGCTCTAACAAAAGCCTCAAAAGTTTAAAAAGAGCAGGCAGACAAAAGGAGGGTCCCCCAGAGATCATTTCATGTGGGTGAAAAGGTTTACCTCTCTACAAAATATCTAAGACTCAAACTGCCTAGTAAAAAATTGGAACTAAAGTTCCTTGGACCTTTCCCCATAGTGCGGATTATAAATCCAGTCATTGTGGAATTAAAGCTTCCTCCTCTTCTAGGGAAAATTCACCCTGTGTTCCACTGCAGCCTATTGAAGCCATACAGAGAGTCCACATTGAGACCTCCTCCCAAACAGGCACCTGGTCCTCTGGTTGTGGAGGGAGAACTCATTATGAAATAAAATGAATCCTTGACTCAAGGTTGTATAGGGGAAAGGTGCAGTATCTAGTGCAATGGAAAAGTTACCCACTATCAGTAGTCACCTGGGTGAAAAGTATTGATGTAAAATCTGATAGATTAATACATAAATGTATGATAAGCATCTGAATAAGCCTAGGGGTTGATTTCTGACTCTAAATTCTTTTCCATCTGCAGGATTTCTCTCTTCTTTTAGGGATTCGACTGTCAAACCTTCAAACACTCTGAATTCAGCCATGTTTCTTCGTTTTGGGTTGCCACAGCAATGAGAGGGGGGAGATCCATTCTTATAGTTTAGTCAAAACAATAACTTTCTTGTGGGAACCAAGGTCAAGCAGCCTAAGTGTTTGGTGGGCTGGAGCTACCGTTAGGAAGCCCGCCAAAGGTGTTAATTGGGGATTGTGATTTATGTCACACTAAGGGGTGAGGAGTTCAACTTTTACTTTGTAATCTTTTGGGAGGGGGAACTTTGAGTCTTGGTTTCACCTTTGTTCATGCTGATATTATGTAGCCATTAAAAGTGTTCTTTGAGGAAAGCAATTGCCTCAGAGTTCTTATTTCTACTGGTCTCATTTATTGGAACCATGACACAAGGTAGTTGTTAAGTGAGTCACACCCATTTTTACAATCTTTTTTGCCACAGTTATTAAGTGAATCACCACAGCTAATAAGTGAATCATGCAGTTGTTAAGTGAATGTGGCTTTTCCCCTTGACTTTGCTTGTTAGAAGCCAGTTGGAAATATCACAAATGGTGATCACATGACTCTGGGACATTGCAACTGTTATAAATATATGCTAGTTGCCAAGAACCCAAATTTTGATCACATGACCATATGAGGATGCTGCTATGTTTATAAGTGCAAGGACCGGTTATGAGGCACTTTTTTCCAATACCATTGTAACTTTGAACAGTTGCTAAATTAATGGCTGTAACTCAAGCATTGATTCTCCTCCAGACAAAATATATCAACCAAACTCACATAAAAATATTAACTGTGGTCACTATAAAATCTCATATAACATGAATGAAATCATAAGCCTAATAAATAAATAATGGTATTTCATTTGGTGCTTGCTGTGAAGCAGTTAAACAATGAGGGAAAGATATGGACTCTTGTCTGATGACAGTACAAGATCTGTTTGTTTTTCTCTCTCTCCACGTAGTAGATCCAGTTTCATTCTTGTTCGGTATCTTCTAAAAGATCACCAAAACTGAACACAGGTATTTCTTGTTTTCTGTTTCCTCTCAATTTTTTATTTCTTTCCAGTTCAGTGTTAAATTGTGGAGAACAGAACTGGAATGGACCAAGTTGTTTTCTGCATTGGAGGTTGAAGAACAAATCTTCACTCCTCCCTGTTTACATGTAAAGAAGCTAGCTAGACCACCAGTACTGATCACAAGTGAGGGTAGAAAGGCTCTTCATTAGATCTTAGGGCACCAATTTTAAGCATACTGAGCTGGCTGCATAATTTATTCAGCATTGTACAATGGAGTAAGTACCATCTGCAGAAATAGCATAAGAAATTCTAAAGAAGGCTAAAAATAACTGAGCCAGTTTGATCTAGTGGTTAAGGCACCAGGCTAGAAAGCAGGAGACTGTGAGTTCAAGTCCTACACATGAGCATGGCTGCAGCCATTTTCCTTCTCATTCTAGGTTGCCACATAGAATGTAGGGAGGGGGCTGCCTAGGTGCTTTGTTAGTCAAAATAATCTTTTGTCCCATGGGAACCAAGCTCACAGGCTGCTCCCAAGACTAGGGACTGGGTGTTGCATAAAAAGCCCACCAAATAATCATATTGGGGAATGTAGTTGCTTGCATAGTATTATGGGTTGGACATTTAACTTTGTATTGGAAAATTGTTACTTGTGTACCCAGAATTGGTTTCACTCTTGACTGTGCCGATACGTTGTAACTAATAAACATGTTCTTTGAGACTTCCAGTTTGCCATTGCAGGACTTCCGGTTTGCTGTCGCGGCGCCTGCAGACGCATGAAGGCGAGCTCCGTCTTCTGCATCCCAATTCATCCCGCTGGGGCAGGGCTTTTCAACCAGTGGTACGGGTACCACCTGTGGTACATTGGCACCTTGCAGGTGGTACGCGACCATCCTAGAAAAGTGGTAGCGGGGGAGGGGAATGAGCTGAACCGGTGGCAGCACTGCACAAGCCTGAGTGAGAGATGGCTGGAGCTGCAGGGCTGTCAGGGCTCAGCGGAAGCGCCAGGATCAGTGCCGCTTTCCAGCTGAGCGGCGTTTCTTCGGGACTGTCAGGGCTCAGTGGTAGCACCAGAATCAGTGCCAGGCTCCAGCTGTAGCTCGGCACTGATCCTGGTGGTTCTGCTGAGCCCTGAAGAAGCACCAATCAGCTGGAAAACAGCACTGATCCTGGTGCTTCTGCTGAGCCCAGAAAAAGCGCCGATCACCTGGAATGTTGCAGCATCTCCAGGGTCTTGTGATTTACATTTAGATGCTTGGCAACTGATTCATATTTATGACGGTCACAGTGTCCCAGGGTCATGTGAAGTGACCAAAACCTGCTGCAACCACCCAGCAGATGGGGGGGGAATAAAAACCAAACACCCCCCACCCCACCCCCGCTGCCAATCCTCAACAGAAATGCTCACAACAATGAAAACCTTGGACAGGAGGAAGAGCGCCGCCGGTGGGCAGGCAGGTGTCTTGCTCAGCTGTGGCTTGGGGGGCACTTTTTTCAGTGCCATTGTAACTTCGAACAGTCACTAAGCGAACTGTTGTAAGTTGAGGACTACCTGTACTTCATCACTTTTTTCTTTTTTTTGTCATCAAGTTTTTGACACCTTGCTAGGCGACTGGTGGTACTCGGATATTGCCATATCCTAAAAGTGGTACAATGGGTGAAAAGGTTGAAAAGCCCTGCGCTGGGGGACCCTGGAAAGGGTCGAAAGTCAGGGGCGGGGCCAGCTGTCAAGAAGAACGGGTGTGTTGGAGGATTCTCCGGAACGTCTACACTCGCTTTTGACCATTTGATGGACTCTTCGAGGTCCCAGATTTCTTGGAGGGTGATCCGAAATCAAGAGGCGCCCTGAGGAGCGATCTCTGGTGGCAGCCAAGATCAGCGGACTCAGGAAAAGCCTTGGAAAGCCAAGCAGAGGAAGGGGACGGCCCTTAATGGCCGCGAAGAAATGACAGCCGACAGCTGACCGACAATAGTGGTGATTTAGCGGGATAGAGACGTGACAGAGCCAGTCAAAATAATCCTGACATCTTAGTAGGAGTGATCCGGTGAAAGAACCTGCCGGAGGTTTCCTGGAAAGGACAATCCAAGGAGCCCAGAAGAATAAGAGGAGAGGAGCTTCCCTCCTCGCTCTTTTACTAGCGGTGAAAACAAAGTTCAGGCATAGAAGGGTTGCCTGCATTGGTGCAATTTCACTTGTTGGAGAACTTCAAATTGACGAGGAGTTTTCTTTGCCTTCCTTCTTCTTTCTTTCCCCCCCCCTTTCTTTCTTTCTTTCTCTCCTCCCCCCCTTTCTGTAAGGGAAGTTTAACTTCGAGAGGCAAAGTCTTTGTTCAAGCACGGAGTGAAAGCGCGGAAGAAGCTAAGGAAGCAGACATTTTGCCCTGAGACTGTAGACTGAGCATTAGAAACAACAGCAAGAGAGACACCTGCTGGTTGAATTGAGAACAATGCAGAAGGGAAAGTGGAGAGGAAGGAGGGTAAAGAAGACAAGAGGAAACAACAAACTTGTGACTTAAAACATACTTAGTTTTGGTTGTAAGTATAAACCAGAAAGCAGTATAAAATCTCTTTTCTTGATCTCAAAACCTAAAAGATACTATAAGGGACTATAAGGAAAATATATAACCATTGAAGTTTTTGAAATGATGGATTCTAGCCTTTAATCAAAAATTGACTTGGGACTATATTTACTGATAAGCTTATTGTGAATATTGATTTTTGTTACATATATTGATATTCAGGGTTAAATATATAATTGTATTCAATATATTTAATTAATAAGTTACTATTATACATAAAGCACAATATATTTAGCTTTAATATAGACAATTTAGATACTCTGGAGAGAAATGGAGTGTCTGTAAATAAGTGGGGTGGCTGGTTTGCAGAGTTGAGAAAGATGACAAGCATCCCTAATCTTACGAGAGATGGAGTAGGGAAGAAGCAGACAACACATACCTCACCGATGGAACCAAGTCCAGCTAGGCAAAGATCCTTGGAAGAGGTGACACAAAGAGACAGAGCAAATTCATTTAAAGATTTACAACTAATGTTGCAATCAATGCAAGAGGTGATGTGTAAAAATCATGAAGACTTAAAAAAAGAGATAGGGGAAGTGAGAAACGATACAGGGGAACTCAAGGAAAAGATGAGGTCTATGGATGGGAAATTTGAGTGTTTTCAGCAACAGATTATGAAAAACGAACAAAAATTACAGGAAATGGAAGAAAGAATGGGAAAAGAAGAATTGAGAGTAGATGAAATGAATGAGAGATTAGTTCAGGCTAACAGGGAATTAGAATTGACAGTTATTTCTCTGGAAGTAGAGAAGGCTGCCTACTACCTACGGATCCAAAATATTAGAGAAACGAAGGGTGAAGATTTACCGGTAATGGTGACAGATATTTTGGCGAGGGCCCTGGGGACTATTAAAGAGGATATGGCGAGTGAGATCAATGAGACTTATAGAATTCACACGAACTACGCAAGACAGCACAACCTCCCCAGAGAGGTCCATATTAGATTTGTTAAAAAATCTGTCCGAGATGAAATATTATTTAGGACCAGAGACGACCCACTGGAATATCAAGGCAGACAGCTAATTGTGCTTAAGCAAGTACCAAGAAGGGTGAGAGATATGAGAAGATCTTACGAACAAATAACCTCTAAATTGATAAGGAAAAATATTAATTTTAGATGGTTGGTACCGGAAGGGATTATGGTCGTGTGGCAGGAAAAGAGATTTCGGCTGGATACAATAGACAAAGTAGAGGAATTCTATAGACAAAATTTTGGAAGTGAGGAGGAACTAGTTGAAAGACAGGCAAGAGAAGAAGGTGAGACCCCGCCACAGCCCACAGAAGGAAAGGAACTACAAATTAAAGAGAAGGGAATTGGGAGTGGCGATGATATAGAGATTGAAAAAGACAATGGGAAATATGATGAGGATAGACCTAAAGCAACCAAAGAGGTTAGATCAACAACGATGCCAGTGGAAAGAGAAGTACAAGCTAAAGAGTCTAGACCAACAATAGTAACAAGATCTAAATATAGATAAAGAGGCAAAAGAAGGAATTGAGATTATATCCCTGAACATTAATGGTTTTAACTCCCCACTGAAGAGGAAAAAATTTCTAAATAAATTGGGCAAGATGAATTTAGACATAATAATCCTGCAAGAAGTGCATATTAAAAAACAGCACCAACATTTACTAAATTGCTCCAAACTGGGAAAAATGTTTGCAGCGCTCTCACAACAAAAAAAAGCAGGAGTAGTAGCATATATTAATGAGGAAATTCCAACAAAACATATATATAATGATGAAGATGGCAGAATCTTAATAATAGAAGTAATTTTGAACAAAATAAAAATAGCTCTGGTGGGAATCTATGCTCCCAATGAAGGCCAGAAACAATTTTATAAAAAATTACATAGCACTATTAGTGAATTTGATTATGACAACTTTTGTATAGTGGGAGACTTCAATGCGATCAAGGATAGACAATTGGATTATAAAAGTGATAAGACCAGAAAAGGAATTAGACCAACACTACCTAGTACTTTCTTAAAAATGGCGGAGGAGTTCAACATTCAGGATATTTGGAGGGAGAGGAATACAGGGAAAAAACAGTATACGTATTTTTCGGGGCGACACCTCTCATGGTCAAGGATAGATATGGCGTGGTTGTCAACAGACCTAAATTCGGAAGTGAAAGATGTTATAATTGATACAAATTCGTGGGCTGACCACAATCCAATTAGAATTAAATGGAGAGGGCAAAAGAAAACGAGGAGGTGGACTCTAAAAAGAGCAATTTTAAACCACAAAGAATTTAAATTGAAATTAGAAGAGCAAATGGGCCTATTCTTCCAGATGAATAAAAAGGAAGACACAAATTCTCAAAACTTATGGGACACAGCCAAAGCCTACATGAGAGGTGTCGCAATTGCTTATATGGCTAGGGAAAATAAAACTAAAATACAGCGACAAAGAAATCTTGAAGAAGAACTTAGTAGAGTAGAGGAAAATCTACAAAATGAACCACAAAGGTGCGACCTGAAACAACAAATAGATTTAATTAAACATAAGATAAATATTATTGCAAAAGGAAGAACTGGGGCAACAAATAAAACGTACCAAACAAAATTTCTTTGAAAATGCCAATAAACCAGGTAGATGGTTGGCTTACAGGATAAAGAAACATAATGATAAAAAGAGGATTAACAAACTATACAATGAAAAAGGAGAGAGGTTTACCAGAATGAAAGGAAGAAAATGGTGGCCTATGAGTTTTATAAGAAATTATATGAAGATGTAGAACGGAAAAACAAGGATGACATATTAAAATATTTGCAATCAGCTGATCTACCAAAAGTTCCAGAGGAGATTAAAAATATGTTAAACAAAGAGATAACACCTTTGGAACTATTTGAGGCAATCAAGAAACAAAATAATAATAAAGCCCCAGGTCCGGACCGTTTACCAAAAAGAAATATACAAAATAATGCAAGAATCTCTACGCCCAGTGTTAGTTGACCTATTCAACAAGGTTCTGAAGAATGCGAAGATTCTGATCTCATGGGAAGAAGCAACTATCACTTTGATCCTCAAGGACAACTCAGATTTGGTGTTCATTAAAAATTACAGGCCCATTTCATTATTAAATTCAGACTATTGGAATACATGGACTTTGGGGAGAATTTCATAAATATGTTCAAAGCGATTTATTCCAAACAGGTAGCTAAAGTGATAATTAATGGAGAAACTACTAAAAACTTCCAAATCCAAAAAGGCACAAGGCAAGGTTGCCCGCTATCTCCACTACTGTTTATACTATCCCTGGAGGTACTAAATAGAATAATTCAGAAGGATGAGTATATTAAAGGTTTAGAGATTAAGAGAGAAATTTTTAAACTGCAAGCTTTTGCTGACGATCTTGTTTTCATACTCGAAGAACCTTTACAATCAGGGACAAGGCTAATGGAAGTACTGGGTGAATATGGTGAAATGGCAGGCCTAAAGATAAATAAGGAAAAAACCAAAATGCTTGTGAAGAATATGATTAGATCACAGAAAAACGAATTAGCTGATAAATTAGGTATTCAGATCACAAAGAAAATAAGATACTTAGGGATACATCTAACAGCTAGGTGTGTAACAATTAAAAGAGACAATTATGACAAATTAATGGACCAGATTAAAACAGACTTGGACACCTGGACAAATCTCCAGCTTTCTTTCATGGGTAGAATTGCTGTAATTAAAATGAACATATTACCTAAAATATTATTCCTATTTCAATGTATACCAGTTAGATTAGAAAAGGAATTCTTTCGAAATTTCAACCAAACCATACTTAAATTCATTTGGCAAGGGAAAAAACCAAGGATTAAATTAAAATTATTACAGGATGCTAAGGAAAGGGGGGGTCTCGGCCTCCCCGATCTGGAAAAATACTATCAATCTACAATTCTACTGTGGGTGCAGGATTGGATTCGACTGGAAAATCGGAGATTATTAAAACTGGAAGGTCATGACATGCAGACTGGATGGCATGCCATGTTATGGGATGAGAAGCATAAAGTTCACCAGTACTTCCGGAGGCACTACATCAGACGGGCGCTAATAGATGTATGGATCAAAATCCGACGACAGAACTATAGGCAAGTCCCCAATTGGATCTCAACACTAGAAATGTATATACACCCAAGGTTCATTCAGTTGGGGAAAGTAATAACCTATAAAAACATACTAGACGAGAGAGGAGAATTAAAATCGAGGAAGAATCTCCAAGATGCAGGGATAGAATTAGAATGGTGGGCATACCTCCAACTACAAGCAAGATATAGGCAAGATAAAAAAGAGTGGGGTATAAAGATAGAACCGACAGAACTAGATAAAATTTTATTAGGTCCCGAGGATAAAATGATTAAAAAAATATATCATTTTCTTTTAGATCAGACAATGTATGAAGAACAGGTTAAGGAGACCATGTTAACTTGGAGTAGGGATTTTGGTTTCAATATCGACCTGCATATTTGGCAAGAACTGTGGGAAAGAAATAGGAAACTCACCTTAGCTACCTCATATAAGGAAAATCTTTACAAGATGTTTTATAGATGGCATTTCCCACCTGTAAGGTTAGCCAAGATGGGTTCAAACATCTCATCCCTATGCTGGAAATGTAAAACAGCAATAGGATCATATTACCATATGTGGTGGGAATGCCCAAAGACTCACGAGTACTGGAACAGGACACAAAACTGGTTGAGGGATATATTAACACTGGAGTTAGAGTTAAAACCTGAACTCTTCTTGTTGGGAATAACAACAGAAAAATACGACAAGGGAACAATCTACCTGCTGCTACACATCCTGACTGCAGCTAGGCTTACTTTTGTGCAAAAATGGAAGAGCAAGGAAATTCCCACAGAGGAAGAGTTAATACATAAAATATTAACATGTGCGGAAATGGATAGACTCACAATGATATTAAAAGACAAATGTGGATCAGTTTATTTTGAAACCTGGGATAAATTTTATCGCTGGAGGAATTCGAAGAGGATGGTTGGGATTAAAGACGAATGTTAAGATAGAAATATATGTTATTTTAGAATAAGTATTGTATATAAAACTTAGATGTATATGTAGAGATGAAGAATTGATTGTAAAATGTGGAATAATCTGATAAGAATGTATATACTGGAATGTCACGTTAAATCCAATGTTTTTTTTTAATTGTATTATAAATAATTTTTTTTAAAAAAGGGTCAAAAGTCACCCTGTAGGGGCGATGAGCAAGGAGGGGACCCCCGCTTGATCGCGGGAAAGCAGCAGCCCTTCTGCTTGATCTGGGGCAGCTCTCCAAACCAGCGGGGGAAAGACTGGCCATAGCAATATGGCTTGTCACTAAGCTGCTGACAGCCGAAGTCAAAATTACTACCAAGCACCTTTAAAGCAACATGGATGAAATTGGGTGAGATCTGATCTTCTCTTTAAGATTTAAATATCTTTCCTGCAAAAGCTGCCCAAAGTATTTTTTTTTCCCTGTGAGGAGAGAGGGAAGGGAATTCCTACCCAACCCTCTAAGAACAGCAGCGACTGACTACCCAGGGGAAATAGAGCAATTATAAGAAAACTTTAATCTAATTGGATGCATATACTTTTGAAATTTGGGGACTAAAAGTTTTCCTATTCTTACTGGAGATGTTGGTTTTTATCTAAAAAAAAAAGAAATAAACCTTGAAAAACTATTATAAAAACTCGGGACTTAAAAAGTTTTAAACAGCATCGGTGACATCTTGTGGCGAAGTATGGTATTAAAACTTGTTATTGACTAAAGGAGACTTGGCTTGAAGTCCAGAATCTAGAAAAAACTCTCTTGACCTTGACAGATACCACCTGTGAAAAACTCAGCTGTAAAGAAGGAATTGCAGGGTGGCATATCTGGCCTGTTTAAACTATGAAGATAAACCTTTACTGATTTCCAGAGTTATATGTGTGAAATTGTTTTCCTATTTCTTTACATGAGAAGTACCTGTTATTTCATGAGATGACGGAATACTTTGGACTATAAATTCTTACTTGGCAAACAATTTCCACTATAAAGACTACCTACAACACATGAAATAGATGTTCCATACCAAGCCATAAAAAACAAAAAAACTATTTTAATACTTGATTTTAAAATCTTCAACTTAATACATTATCAAGAGAATTTGGATGAAGATCAGGAAAAAATCCTTTTTATGTTGAAATCAATACACGAAACCATTCTTTCAGTGTGTAACAAAATATGAGGCAACATAAAGGAACAAGATGCCAACTTAGATATACAAACCCAGATCTTGACTACAACCAAAGAATTAACAATGCAGAAAGTAACAGGAGAAGTGGAATAACTAAATACTAAGACAGAGGATTCAACTGACCAACAGATCCAGCCAACGGGAAAATTAGAAAAGAGTGTGACAACATTGAAAACAGAAAAAAAACATAAATCAGAAGAAATTTGAGGAAAAGGAAGAAGAACAGATTGAATGGAAGATAAACTTATCAGGACAATTGTGGGAAATTGGAATAATAGGGAAGTGATTAAATTAATACAATTGGGCTAGTTCTTCCAAAAAAAACTGTAATTAAATGGTCTTTCTTATTTCAAATAATACATAGAATAATAGAGGGAGAACTGTTTGAGGATTTAAAAGTATTGACATGGAAGGTTAGTTGGCAAAAGAAAAAAGGCAGAGTAAGGCTGAAACTAGGGTTTTGATTTATTAGAGGGGATTTTATACTACTGATTAGAGGATTGAATATGGTGGAAAATAGATATTTTTTAAAAAATAAAGTAACATTATAATTGAATAGGTAAGATGTGTAATAAGATTAATAGACTTTTGGTTTAATATGGTGAAAAATAGATAACTTTTAGAAAATAGAATAAGATTATATGCAAATAGATAAGATATGTATTTAGAATATTAGATTTTGTTATAAAAAGGGAAAAATGTAGAAGTTGAGATAAGGGAAACTCTGGTCACCTAAAGGTTCCAAATTTCCAAGCCACTGCAGCCACCAGTGTCTCCCAAGCACCAACCAGGACTCCTATCAAGTGCTACCATTGCAGTCAGATGGGCCACTATGCAGTGTGCTCCTAACTTTCAACCCAGGAGCATGCCAGTCACTGCCGCAAAGTCACGAAAAGCTCCCAGAGGGGGAAGAGAAAAGTCAAACTGAGTACATCAAGACCCGAGGGTCGAGGCCTCCCCTCCCACCGAGCTGGAGGCCAAAATCCAATCTGAACCACAGCACATGCTGGCACCTTACGACAGTGACGAGGAAGGTGAGGAAGACCCCATGGTGAATCAGCCCATTCCCTCCTTTGCCATTCCCACTAGGCTAATAGTGCCCAAAACAGGGGCCTGCATGAGCTTGAACATCCTAATAGACTCGGGGTGCACTCGGTGCTTACAGTAGTGACCAAAATTGTGGAAATCTTTTGGGAAAAGTGTACAGTAGAAATGCCACCTTTGGTTAAGTTTCCACCAATTTTTCTTCTAATTTCTTTATAACTGTAGCCTTTTCACTTAATACTATTTTACATCGCTTTCTGGGCAACCAGTCAACTCTTTGCACCATTACTTTAATTTTATTACGTTTTACAAGTTCACTAAATGAAAGGAAAAAAAACCCAACCAACTTGATAGTGATCACATAACACATTGACAAATGTCCTCCTCTCAGCTTCAATACATGACATCAATAACTGAATCCTACTGTGATCTGACTGGCTCATTGCCAAAACAAGATGACACCTGATTGGCTCTCTACACACTCATGCTCATTGGCTACAATCAGATGAAGGAAAGCTACCTGATATCAACCTAAGCAAGTTGTGCTTCGTTTTTCTGGTTATTTGTCTATAACTTTTCATAGAATACAGTACAGATAATTGAACAAACTATGTTGCATTACATTCTTGATTAAATTATCTTTCCATTGATATATAATTTTATGGTACTACTCAAAAAAGTGGTGTTATTAGTCATCAAACCTCAAAAATATACTTTTCCCAAAAGGTTTCCACAATTTTGGCCACTACTGTAATTAACCTACTCACTGTACTCAAACTGGGCATCTGAGCCAAACTACTGCCCCTACCCATGAGGTTTGACCAAGCCAACAGGGCCCTCATCAAAGCCTATGCATTTGGAAATGGGTCGGCATTGGGAAATCATCCATTTTGTGGTGGTTCTGAAGATGACTGAAACAGTAATTTTGGGATTAGCATTGTTTGATAAATGGCATCCCAACATCTGGTGAGAGGAGGGAATGCAGAAGTTAAGACTGGGGACAGGACCCCTCCCACCTGCCGCTGATGATAAAATAAAGACACTGGCCATCAGCGAGATTCAAGGGAAGCCCCATGAAGCCCTAACGACTGTAGCCGAAAAGCTGCCAGGGATTCAACTTGTCCCCACTGAGTACCATGATTTGACAGAAGTGTTAGTGAAAAGGAATGTGACATCTGACTTCCGGTTTGCCGATGTGGCCACCATGGACACTTGGAAGATGAGCTCCATCTTCCTCGTCCAGTTTCGCATCGCTGGGGGCCCCTAAAAGGGTTGAAGAGTCACCCCGTAGAGGCGACCAGCAAGGAGGGACTTTCGCTGGATCATGGGAGAGTGGTAGCTCTCCTGTTAAAGCCGACGTTCCCTCTGAACCAGCTGACGAAAGACCGGCCATAGCAATATGGCCCGTCACTAGATTCCAACTACCTTTTTCTACCTATGTAAGCTGCTAAAGTACTTTCCCCCTGCGGCGAGGGAAGGCGGATTTTAGCCCTCCCTCCAGCAACAGCGGCGACCAAATATCCAGGGGAGTTTTAAAATGTTGAAAAATAATTGGATCCCAATTGGAATTTTATTTCCTAAAGTTTGTGGACTAAAAGATTTTCTATTATCTATTTTTTACTTTCTATCTTTATTGAAGATCTGGGTTTTTTCTCATAAAATAGAAGAAAAACTGAAAGGATTAAAATAACTTTAAGATTCAAAGAGAATCTTTAAACAGTGGGGTGACATCTTGTGGCTAAACTTGAAACTGCAATTTGTTATTTCTAAAAGAGACTTGGCTGACAGTTCAGAAAACAAGATAAGATTCATGCTACCTTGAACACGAGCTGTGAAAGAATTAGCTGTGCTTTCTATTTACTGGAAAAAAACTGTAAAAGCTTTTAATTTAACTCATCACTATGGAAGAAGACCAAGAACAGACTTTTCTTATGGAGGAAAATCAGGAACACATTTTTGTTAGGTTGAAAGCAATTTATCAAACTCTTCTTACAGCTGGTGATGAAATGAGAGCTTTCAGAAAAAAATGAGAAAGCAGCTCAGATATGCAAACTCAAACTTTGATTATAACTAATTATAATTATAATGTATAACAATCATACAGAACACAACAGAAAAAGTGGAACAGTTGAATGTTATGACAGAGGACTTAACTGCCCAACAAGTGCAGACAATAGAAAACTCAGAAAAAAAGCTGGCAATATGGATGGAGGAAAAAACCTGCTATATAAATCAGAAGGAACCTGAAGATCAAGAAGAGGAACAGATGGAAGAAAAGATAAATAGTTTGGGACAACTACATCAAGAGAGGAAAATAAAGAGATGACCTACTATATCTGCCAGATCTGCTAGCCTTTTCAGAAAAATGGCGACTGGATGGTCTTTTCAACACCACACAACATATATAATAATACAAGAACTGTTTGATGACTCAGAAGAACAAACTGAGAGGATACATTGATAAAAGCTTAGCTCAGGGTTTCATTCAGCCAGCCAAATCACGTGTGGCTGCTCCTGTGCTATTTAAGGAAAAGAAAGATGGATCTCTTAGGTTATGTGTGAATTTTAAAGGATTAAACGCTGTCAGTATAGAAAATATACTATACTCCCTCTGATGAAGGACATGTTAGCCCACCTGGCAAAAGGAAAAGTTTTTACCAAGCAGGATTTAAGAGAGGCTTATTACCGGATCCGGATTAAGGAGTGGGACAAGTGGAAAACCACCTTTTTTATAAACAAGTTTTATTAATTTTCAGTTTTACATCCAAGTGTTTAGGAAGCAGTGTGGTGATTGGGCAATCAATAGTCCAATAACAAGCTCTTTCATACATGTCTCAGGTTACATCATCAAAGATTCCCTCTCTCTTTCCCTTGATTATTATATCACATTCAAATTAATACATTTCTAATTATAGCTCAATCAATTAAAACACTTATCAATATATTTTAAGTTATATATATCTGTGTCCTGTTTTTAATTTTTACCCAATTTCAATAACAGTATTGAAATTTACTAAATTTAGCCTTTAGTATCCATAATATTCAGATTTCGGGTAACCCAAATTTCCCTTATTTCATTACAGAATAGTTGTCATATCTAAAATACACATATTGTTTACTTAAATACATTCTTACTTTATTTCACAAATATATTCTATTTCTCATCCTAGTACCTCATCACTTACTAATAAAATATCCTTTATTGTCTCAATCCAACTTCCATATTATAATTCAAAACTATATTCTAATAACTAATTTTCATTTCCCTTATAAATCTAAGTCCTAAATATTAAATCAATTAATATTTTTAGAGTCTCCTTAGCCCATTAAGTAAGATTTTGGGCTCTTCTGTTATAAGCCAAAAAGACAAAATCCCATTTTTTTTAAAGTCTAACTCTAGCTTTCTTTTTTTTGCCAAACCGGCTTCCATACCAGTGCCTTTAGATCCTCAAGTGGCTCTCCCTTCATACCTACACTTGTTATTTGAATCAAGGGAGACCATCCAATTATCAATTTTTTAAAGGAACTGGCCCCTTTATCATCATTGAACTGTTGCCCTAATAGTTCAAATCTCCATGTTTGGTTTAGAATATTTGTCATCAGTTCAGTCTGGTCTTCTTCTTCTGGTTTCATCTGGCTGAGTAAAAAGTCATGTCCAATGTTGTAATTGCTGTTGGATTGTCTAGGTTATCTAGATTCTCAATGTGTTGTACTTGTTCCATCTTAGTAGTGCTTTCTTCGGTTTCTGTTGCTTTTTGAATTGCAGATTCTTTAATTGAAATCAGAGTCTGACTGTCAAAGTTCTCAGTAGATTGTCTTTGTTGTTCTATAAAACCCTCTTTGATATTAATTTGATCCGCTTCTGTTGCTTTTTGGGTTGTAGGTTCATCCACTGGAATCTGGGCTTCATTTTGTAAATTTAAAGTGGCACCTTTGTCTTTCAGTCTGGAATTCATTAGCTCAGTAGCTTCAAGGATTTTTTCTAGTATAAGTTTATAGTTAAGTTGTGGGTAGTATTCCTCCATTTCTATGGTGTTTACAGATAGTCCTTTAGTGGAGACTATTTTTAATAAGAGTCAGTGAATATCCACCTCCACTATTCCTAGAAGTTGTTTTCACCACCCAGCTGTTTCAAATTCTTATTTGTTTTAGATAGTACCAAGGACAAATCTAGGCAATAAGCAGTTCTCACAGTCAAAAAAATTCACTTGCTATTCCAGGCTTCACCACAAGATGTCCCCGCTAGCATGTAAAGTCTTTTCCCAAACTCACATTAGGCTTTTATCCAATTTAAAAAAAAATTCCCCAAGTTAACAAGTGAATAAAGTGATAGGTCCCCGTAGAAATGGGAACTTTTTGGGACCCCAAATATCCAAAAGGTGCAAGTCCAGTTATTCAGTTGTTTAGTTTAGTTGTTCTTTTCTTATCTTTTCAAAGCTTTATTTTCCCAAAGTATGCAGATGCCACGATGTTAAAAGGGGGGAAGAAGTTTCAAGAGGCTTTTACAGGAAGGTAGTTGGGATAGAAGAAAGGTAAGGTAGGGTCTCACCCAATTCCTCCATGGTGCTTTCGTTGTGCTTGGTGGTGATTTTGGCTTTCGGCTGGTACAGCTTAGTGATTGGCCATGTTAATGGCCAATCTTTTCTCCATTGGTCCAAAGGAGCTGCCTCGGATCAAACAGAAGAGCTGCCGCCCTTCCACAATCTGTCAAGGATCCTCCTCATGGTCGTTGCCCCTCCAGGGCGACTTTCGACCCTTTTAAGGGTCTCCCGACGAAGGAAAACTGGATGGCGGAGAGAGCGCTCCTCCCGCACGTCCGCCAGCACGGCGATTGCAAACCGGAACCCTGGAAAATCACCTTCAATTGCCCTTTGGGGAGTTTCCAATTTAAAGTGATGCCTTTTGGACTGCAGGGGGCCCCAGCTATGTTCATGCAATTGATAAATGAAGTGCTCCATAATCATTTATACAAGGGGTTTTTGGTTTATCTTGATGACATCCTTATCTACACCGAAATCATGGAAGAACACATCAAATTGGTCCATGAGGTGCTAAAGAGTCTGTTGAAAGCCAAACTGTATGCAAAGCTGTCAAAGTGTGAATTTCACCAGACACGTCTTGATTATCTGGAGTATTGGATTTCAAATGAGGGGATAGAGATGGACCTCACCATAGTAAAAGTGGTTCTAGAATGGCAAACCCCACACACCTGTAAGCAACTTCAAAGCTTTCTGGGTTTTGTCAACTTTTACTGTCAATTTATTCCCTCTTTCACAAAGATAGCCATGCCAATCACCGTTTTACTCAAAACAGGAAAAGGGGGAGAAACACCGACCTTGTCAGCCATTGCAATGGTCGTTAGAATGCCAAGCTGCATTCGAGAAACTAAAGAGATTCTTTGCAGCTGAACCAGTCCTTAAGCACCCTGACCCTGAATAACAATTCATCATTCAAGCCAATGCAAGTGATGTGGCTGTGGGTGCCATTCTCTTACAAAAAAAACCACAGGGAGGAATTAAAACCTTGTGCTTACACTTCCCGAAAATTAACTGACACTGAGAGGAGGTGGACTCTTTGGGAGAAAGAGGCTTTTGCAGTTCATTGGGCATTGGTAACATGACATCATTTCTTGTAAGAGGGGGGGAAATACCTTTTGAGGTGTGGACTGATTACAAAAATTTGGATGCTCTGAAACTGTCCCGCAAATTATCCATGAAACAAGTTCAGTGGGCTCAGTACTTCAACCATTTCAATTTTACCTTAAAATATTTTCCAGGGAGTAAGAATTTTTTGGCTGATGCCTTATCTAGAATGCCCCTATTCAAGAGTCACCAAGAAGAAGTAATTAATTCCATTATTCCTCTGATACAATCCATTTCTCAAATAACAACTAGATCGCAAACACAGAGACAACCTGCTAGTCCTTGCGATCACTTACTGAAGGAACTGAAGGAGAAATTAGAGACTGATGCCTGGTTTAAAGACAACAAATCTCTTTTAACCCTAAGGGGGGGGGGGACTAGCCTGGAAGGGCTCTAAATTATACCTCCCAGATGGCCTCATACTCCAAGCACTTCAGCAAAGTCATGACGCTAAGCAGGCAGGTCACTTTGGATTTTTGAAGACATTGCATCTGGTGCAGAGGCAATTCTGGTGGCCAGGAATGAAAAAAAGACATTGAGAGTTATGTTAAGAGTTGTGCCACCTATGCTGCCAGGTCCTGGAGGTTTGTATCTCTTTCCCCCCTTTTCCTAGCTGCCCAGTAGGGAGGAGAAATTCAGAGGGGTGCATAGTATAGGAGGCAATTTGTTACATTGTAATGGTTAGCAGACATGAAGGCGAATAAACAAAAGGTTACTTTGTAGTGAATAGAGGAAGTGAAAGTAATAAACCTGCATGCATATCCCCCCTCCCCTTTGGGATTATAGCAGAATCCAGGGAAGGGTGAGAATTGGTTTTAGATCAGAGGAGATAGATAGAAAGGAAATATAACTGGATTCTGACATCCTGCCCCTCTTAAAAATAAGAGAGATCTACCTGTAGAAAAAACAAAAAAGGTATAAAAGTTAGTCTGGCTTGTCGGGATATTCTGTATGAAACTTCTTTAGTAGTTTCAGGGCTCTGACATGACGTTTATGGACCCACTTGTTTTGTGAGGAGGGAAGGTGTTTCCATTCTACTAGGTATTGAGTTGTCCCATGATATCTCCTAGAGTCTAGGATTTCCTTTATCTGAAGTGTTGTTCTCCTTCAACCATGATTGGAGATGGTGCGGGGGATTTTTGGCCGTAAAGGTGACTGTTGTTCTCTTTTCAGCAAACTGCAGTGAAAAATTGGGTGTATTTGCCTGAGATTTTTTGGGTAATTCTAATTCTACTGTTACTGCGTTTATGATTCTTTTAATTGGAAAAGGTCCTACAATATATATTTTGGTCCAAGTTTTTTACAGGATTCTAGGGATTTTAGGTATTTTGTAGACAAATATACCATTTCTCCTACAATGAATGGTGTGGTTTCAACTCTCTTTTTATCTGCTTGTGCTTTGTATGCTTGCCTAGTTTCATCTAAGGTTTTTCTAACTATTGGCCAGGTGTTTTGTAATTGTGCTATCCATTCTTTCAGTGATGGGATTGCTAGTTCATTTGGGATTAGTTCTGGCATAGGGTTGAAACTTTGACCGGTGGCTACTTGAAAAGAGTGTAGCCTGTGCTGGAGTGACCTGCGTTATTGTAGGCAACTTCTGCGAATGGGAGTAGGTCCATCCAATTCTTTTGCTGGAAATTAATAAAGCATCTTAAGTATTGCTCAAGTACTGAGTTCGAGCATTCTGATTGGTCATTACATTGAGGATGATGATTAGATGACAGTCCCTGAGTGGTTCCTAAGAGGGATAAAAATTCCTTCCAAAATGCTGACATAAATTGCACTCCCCTATCAGATATGATGCGTTGGGGTGCCCCATGCAATCTGTAAATGTGCTGCACGAAACGTTTCACTAAGGTTTTTGTGGTGGGAATCTTTTGGCAAGGGATAAAGTGCACCTGTTTGGAAAACAAGTCCATAACCATCCAGATGACAGTGTTTCCATTGCTTTCTGCTAATTCCACTATAAAATCCATGGCTATTTCCTTCCAGGGGGCTGAGGGATTCGCCACTGGTTATAACAGTCTGGGCGATTTCCCTTGCAACCTCTTAGCAGTTGTGCACATTGAGCAGCTGGCCACGTAACTGTTTATGTCCTTTTTTATGGACGGCCACCAAAATTGCCTTTTAATTAAATGTAATGTTTTTACAAATCCAAAATGCCCTGCTGATTTTGTGTCATGGTAAAGCTGCATGAATGTGACCCTCTGGGTGGTTGGTATATTCCCCCACCCAAGGCAGTCCATCTTTCATTGTGCACACGTGTCTATTTTTCTGGAACCATTCATCTGTTTTCAAAGTTTTCTGGAATTTGATTCCGGTTTGACTACCCAGCTGCAGCTTTAATTTAGCTTGGGCTCTGGTGGTTACTGGCGCTGCCAGTTGTGGTTCCGCCATAAGTGGTTTAGAATCAGTGGCTCACGTGCTGTTATATTGGGGCATGTGAGACAGTGCATCTGCCAAGAAGTTCTTCCTCCCCCCCCCCCGGCAAGTGCTTGAGCATGAAATGGAATTGGTGAAAATGTTGGGACCAGCGGGCTTGCTTGGGGGTGAGCTTCCTGGGTGTTTTCAAGGCTTCCAGGTTTTTGTGGTCTGTCCATACCTGAAAAGGGATTTTATTCCATTCAAGGAACTGGCGCCACGTAGGTAATGACCAACGTATCCCGTATGCCTCTTTCTTCCACACGGGCCAGCATTGTTCCATTTCGGTGAGTTTCTTGGACGTATACATGCATGGTTGCAATACCCCTTCATCGTTTTCTTGTAATAGTACAGCCCACACTGCCACATCACTTGCATCCACCTGTATTACGAAGGGCTTATCCGTGTCTGGATGCCTCAGTACGGGTTTGGTAGAAAAAAGTATCTTTAATCTCTCAAACGCCACTTGGCATTCCATTGTCCATTTTAGTGGCTGGCTAGGTTTCACTGAGGATTCTCCCTTCATTTTTAGTAAGTTCGTGAGGGGCAGGGCTATTTGGGCAAATGAGGGGATGAATTGGTGGTAAAAGTTTGTGAAACCCAGGAAACTTTGCAGCTGCTTTCTTGTGCGAAGTGGTGCCCATTCTAATACTGCTCTGACCTTCTCAGGATCCATTTCAATGCCCTGTGGGGATATGCGATAACCCAGGTAGTCTATTCTTTCCTGGTGGAATTTGCATTTCGATAATTTGGCATATAGGTGGGCAGCTCACAGTTTCTTTAAAACTGCTCTGACTAGGTTGTTCCTCTTTGGATTCGGTGAAGATAAGGATGTCGACTTCTGGCTGTGACATCATCATGAAGCGGGTGAAGGAACAGACCTCTGTTCCTAAATCCCGAAAAATCTTCGCTAAGAGCCCGGCAAGGGCTTTACCGATCCCGGAGAGATTGGTAAATTAAAGAGGAAGCTTCAGAGAAGCCGGGTGGAAAGCAAACACCCGAGCAGACAGAAGCAGCACTTTTAAAATTGGTAGAGAAGAAGCCGGTCTCTAAGGCTGGACTGGAGCGATGGCGGCAGTCTGAGAGGGAAGCAAAAAGTAGAACCAACAGCTTCGTACGGGAGACAAGGAAAACCCTTGAAGGAGGTGAGGAATATTTGGCGGAGAGAAAGCGTGGAAAAAGCAAAGCGATAAGGAGAGAGACACAGCGGTAACTGAAGTGGAATAGAGCGGAGAAGGGAGCGATAGAGGAGAACGAGAGCAGCGAGAAGAAGCAGAGAGCCCATAGTAAAGCTTATAAAATGTGAAAGACCGGAATTTAAGAGCTGCAAGAAGTAGAGATTGAAACTAGAGAAAGGACTGGAGAAAGGATGGCCGGAGGTAACAAAGGGTGATTAAGAGACTTTGAAAAAATTAACATAAGGATTAAAAGTTGAAGTGGGACAACAGAGAAATTTAATACTAATTAGTGGAACTTGTTTTTGAAGAGCAAATAGCATTGAAATTTGGATTTTAACTGACATATATCTGGGTAAAGTGACTAGTGGACGTTTTGGAAATATTGGATATATAGAAGAAGAAATAAGAGGTGACATTTGGTGGATTTGTGTACACATTAAATTGAGATAGAGAGAAAAAAGGCTGATGCAATATTGTAGCACCCGTATACAAGCAGTGAGTAAGCGACAAGTAGAAAAGGGGCGTCAGGCAATGTATTAAAAGGAATGAAGCAAATGAATTGAATTAACAAATAGAAATAAGTATAATTGAATAATTGAATTAAATAGAAGTGAGAAAGTAATTATAGCATAGTAAAGAAATATAGAGAAAGGTGATTATTCAAATAAGAGTGATAGTGAATGAACTTAAGAGTGGTGATAATACTTAGAGAATAATATATGTATATATATTGTGTGTAGTGTTATAGAAATATATATAAGAGGTTTATAATACTCTATTATAAATTATACTATATAATAGTGGGATAAGGAAAAGTATAACTCTATTTGTAATCTTATTTTTAACGTTAACCCTAAGAATAATGTTATATAAAGGTATTATAGTCATATATATAGTCATATATATCGATACATAATTAGAAATAATATAGTATATGAAATCCCATGCACCGCCTGTCCCACCACATACATCGGACAAACCAACAGAAGAATAAATGCACGCATTGAAGAACACAAGAACTCAGTCAGAAAAGAGGAACCAACTTCTTCCCTGGTCCAACACCTTAAAGCCACAGGACATAAAATTGACTTTAAAAAG